>PVIA01002864.1:0-114173 GCA_004024845.1 Tonatia bakeri | reverse complement strand
CTGGAGTACATCTCACTTATCCAGGGTTAGAGAGACTCAGCATTCTACAGCAACAATAAGCTGAAAGTAAGAGTCACAGACATGAAGGTCATAGGCAAAGGCAAGGCTGCCTCCACTCTAAGCCCTGCCTGCCCACAACCCCAATAACTTTTTCTCATCTCCTAAACTGGGTCCACCAGAGCCACGAGGAGCTCCCAGCTTAGTGTTGCCCAAGCCTGGTGGGAATGTTTCAGTGATTGACTAGTGCGACCAATGGGACAGCTTGAACTCTGTGTGGACAACTTCTCTTCAAAGGTCTCCCTGCTTTTCTGACATAATCTGTTCAGAAGTAATGTATGTACATAGGGGGAAAATATCAAACAATATGAAAGGCAACCTAGAGATATGCCTGCAGCATTTTACATGCCCACCAGCAGTGTAAGAGGGTTCCCCTTTCTCCGCATCCTCACCATGTGTTTCTATTACCTTCTTGATGATAACCATCCCAGCGAGTGTGAAGTGGTTTCTCGGTGTGGATTCACATTTCTCCAATAACAAGTGACGCCGAGCATCCTTTCTAGTGCTTATGGGTCATTGGTATCTCTATTTGGAGTGTCTGTCAGATTCTTTGCCCATTTTTACATTGGGTTATTTATACTTTTTTATTGAGTTGTAATTATTTTTTATGTTTTCAGGATACAAGTTATTAGATAGATTTGCAATTACTTTCTTCTACCCTCCCAGATGTTTTTTTTTCATCACTTTCTTGATGGTATCCTGTGAAGCACAGAAGTTTTTTGTTGTTAAGAAATTTCATTTTAATAGCTATAATTGCAGTGCTCGTTTGTCGAAGCCCAGAAGTTTTTAATATTGAATAATATGAGGCCTGAATTGGGGCAACATTGGTTAATAGGATCAAACAGGCTCCCTCGTTTATTTTTTTGTCACTTGTGCTTTTGGTGTCAGGTCGGAGAAACCATTGCTGAATCGAAGGCCACAGATATTTACCTTATGTTTTCCTCTAGGAGTTTTATAGTTTCAGCTTTTGCATGTATGTCTTTGATCCATTTTTGAGTTAAGTTTCATGCATGGCGTGCCCAGGATCCAGCTTTATTCTTTTGCGTGTGTCTATCCAGTCATGCCAGAGCCGTTTGTTGAAAAGGCTATTTTGTTCCTGTTGAGTGTTCTTGACTAGATATTCTTTTGAAGTTTAGTTTTTTAAAACAGGTAAATTATTTATTTGGTTTCACAGTCAGTACTACAAAACAAAGTATATTCAGAAATTGAATATTTATATCTGTAGCGTCCCCTTTCCTCTCTTACTTCCTCCTTCCTCCTACAGATAACCATTTAATTTTTAAATTTTATAGTTTTTTCTACTCTGACCCAATTCTAATAAGGTAGTTTCTTAGCCTGCAGAAGAATACTCAAGGATTAAAAAAAACCCATCTTTCTGGGGCCAACTAGGGTATGGACCCATTGTCCAGAGGAAAAGATTTATTAAAACTGATAGAATAAAAAATAGTCAAATTTCAGGATCAAAAGAACAATAGACAGAAAAACTCATTAAGAAACAGGTTAATAGGATAGTGGAGCATGGCCACATTTTGGAGAGAATGCATTTTAAAAATGGCTAAATTTGGGGGCTGGTTCAATTCTTATGTAAGTTCTTGTCTTTCGAAAAATTCACTCATGCAGAACACCTTTTTCTGATAATATCAAGTAAATTAGCATAAAGTGCCATGTTTTCCTTTCTCTGCATCTGTTCACCCCTTCTTCTCCTGTCTTCTGTCCTTTGCCGTTCGTTCCTGCTGCCTCTTGTCTACTGCCGGCCCCCTGGTCGATGGGCCCACTCCTCTGTGTGTACGCACGTGATGACACACACAGAGTGACAAGAGCTGATGCCCTGGCACCTGCACAAGCGATCGCTCTGAGACGCGTCTCTCTGCAGGTGGAGTCCTCCCACGAAGCCAACGCTGAGGTGATGAGGGAGATGACCAGGAAGCTGTACAGCCAGTATGAGGAGAAGCTGTGCGAGGAGCAGCGGAAGCACAATGCCGAGAAGGAGGCGCTCCTGGTATGTCTGCTGTAGCCGCAGAGAGGGGAACAGAGTTCTTGGACCATTATTGTCAGTGAGGTTCAAGTACAGGGGTGGGCAAAAGTGAGTTTACAGTTGTTCATACGGAAAATAATACAATGGTTAATAAAAAAAATGCAAGGATAAACTCTATGTTTCATGTATCACCACTATAAACCTACTTTTGCCACCCCTGTAGTAGGGCTTCTTCTTGGACATGAGTTAGCGGACTGACTAGTAGGTGAGGAGTCAGGAATTTATTGTTTGCTCATTCACTCCCTTCACACAGCCAGAGGGGTCTCTGCCTTTGGGAAGCCCCCACTCTCGTCTCGTTCTTTGCTGTGGCCTTCTGTCACACCTGTTACTGGAGTGGGGCTGTATGTCTCACATCTTGGCTTCTCTAGGACAGTATAGGTTCCTAGAAGACACGATTCCATGTCTGCCATAACCCTACATGCATAATAATTGTGCTGAATGATTGACTGAGCTGGTGCTTTGCAATAAGGGAGAAAGATGTGGCCATTCTGCATTCAACTCCAGATCTGGCCTTAATCTCCTTTGCATTGTTGGCACATACACTGACATCCTGAGCATCTAGTCAAGGGATCGATAACACTCGCAGGCTCTTTTTAGACGTAAGGACTCAAGGGGGGAAATAGGTGTATTAAAAAGCCATGTGATGCATCTTTATTTATAGAGGAGATCAGAATCCTGGAAGTTGAGTTCATGATCTGTGAGTTCAAAATCTAGGTCCCAAGATCATGCATTTAAAGAGGCACCGTGGTTTAGCAAGACCCTGGTGGGTAGCCTAAGGACTCCACGGCTCTGCTGAAGACTGTGTGTTGCTTTTTCAGGAAGAAACCAATAATTTTCTGAAAGCGATTGAAGAAGCCAATAAAAAGATGCAGGCAGCAGAGATCAGCCTGGAAGAGAAAGACCAGAGGATCGGGGAGCTGGACAGGCTGATCGAACGCATGGAAAAGGTAACAGACGCAGCTTCTGTCTCTTGCCGCGAGCCCAGATGTCGCTGCACTTCCGCAGTTCCCCTGTAGGCCTCTCTGCAGGTCTGAGCTCCCCTCGACACTGACACCTCTTAGCCCTGCAATATGTAAGTTCAAAAAAGGACAAAACTATAAAATAAAGTATGAGGAAGTCCAAGAAAGTTCTAATTTTTTAATGATAACTATTTTGATGCTTTAAAAAACATTAAATATTAAATTATTTACAAAAAAATGAATATTTTAGCCGCTCTGCTTTGCCAGGCCCTCAAGCGTAAACTTAGTTTATTTGTTGAGTGGTCAAGCCCTATTTAGATATTACTCCTCCCCTCCCCAAGCCTGTTGTTCTGGGGCATGGGTCTGAAGGGTTAGCTTTTCTCTGACGTGTCACATCTCAGGGTCAGGGACACCACACTTCTCTGTGGATAGGGTAGGCATGCCGAAGGTGGGACTAGTGGGTTGTGTGGGGAAGGCGGGAGTTTAGCTGAGATAATGAAGCCAGCCTAGAGAAAGGGAGGAGGCCAGGTTAGGCAGGAAGTGGAGAAAAGGGAAGAAAGAGTGGAGAGTAGGACGAGAAAAGGAAGGAAGGGAGGGGAAAAAAGATGGGAGGGTGACCTTTTGCAGGTGACAGCTGACTCCTGGGGGAGGGGTGGTAGCTGAGGGCCAAGGTTGGGACTGATTTCTGGAAAATGGCTCTCTAGCTGCTTGTGAGTTTGCAGAACAGTGGCAACTTGCCAAGACTGTGGGACATACTAGCACCCTGTACTCAACGCTAGGTGCTGAGATTCTCCAGGCTGTTGGTGGAGGGAGGGGGCATGACAATGGGAGCAAGCTCCACTTCTGGGCTTTCTTCTGAGAAGAGGTCTCCTTACCCCTGATATCTGCAGCTTCAGCCCCTACCCTGACAAGGTGAAGTTTAACCAGAGTGAGACCTGCCTTAAATTCAGTGCCGGGGTGCTTCAGGGCTTGCTGCAGGTTCCCCTGTTAGGGAATGTCTTTATTTGGGAAGGACTTGAACAACTAAGGAGTCAATTGCCATTTCACCTGTAGCCCTTGGGAAAACAGAATCCTATCTTTTATTGAAGAGAAGATAGATGATGTGGTTAAGACTGTCAGTATTGGTTCCGTAACAGAACATAGGTCCAGCTGCCTGCTGCTATGAAAGCCAGTACTCGAGAGGCAGGTGCTGATGTAAAGGAAAGTGGCTTATTTGCAGAGGCTGGCCAGCTAGAAGATGAGGGACTCATGTCTCAAAGCCCATCTCCACCTCTTGCTGGAGGCAGAGGTGTTTCATAAGGAGGGAGAGGGGAACAGAGCAAAGAGATCATGGGAGGGGGTTGCAAAGTTCTCTAAATGCAGGCGAGCACAATCCATTCTGATAAGACAGGTGACAGTCCCGTGTGCATCATCCTGGTTTAGTCGTCATGGATTTATGTCATCATGACTTCATGTCATCCTGGCTCCATGGTTGAAGGTCACCAAATCTCCCAGAGCTGAGATGTGTGAAGGTCAGAGTCTGTATCTTTTGAAACTAGTTCCTAGGATTCTTACACAACCATGCTGTTCATCCACAAGCTACATATCCGTCAGAGACATCACTGACAGAAACAACGTCAAAGAATGGAGGGGCAGGTTCCAGTTTCCCACCGTTGTAGTTGGAGGTGGTGGCAGTGAAGGTCAGGCAACATGGGCATGTTCTAGAACTTGGGAGGGTGTTCTCTATGTTACCACTCTCCTCCAAGGGCAGGAGGTGAGTATTAACACAAATGCTCCCAAAGGGTGACAGATTGTCTTGCAGGATAAAGAAGCAAGGTGAGCGGGTAGGGAGAGGGGCTGGTTAGGTCTGAGAGACTATGATACAGAGACTTTGTGCCTGTAATGATTAAGGATATAGGTTTTCATTCATTTTGTTTTTTAGATTCAACTGTTGATAGATATGTATTTATTGCCATTTTATTGTTCATATTTTTACCTTTTTTCTCATTCTCAAAGAAGACCCTGGAACAGACTCATAGATACAGAGGGTGTGTGAGGGTTACCGGACGGGAGCGGAGTTGTGGGAGTGGGTGAAGCAGGTGAAGGGACTGAACAGCACAGGCTGGTAGTTGGTAGCAGCGGAACAGTCACAGGGACGTGAAGTACAGCACAGGGAACGCAGTCAGTGATACTCTGGTAACTGTGTGGTGACAGCTGGGTATGAGATGTATCGGGATGATCACTTCGAAAATTATATGTCTAATCACCTGAAACTGATAAAATATTGTATGTCAACTGTAATTGAAAAATAAAAAATGATTAAAAAAACAGAGTATAGGTTTCACAGTCAGATAGACCTAGGGTCTGAGTCTCACCTCTCTTTCTAGTCATGGGCAGTGGCTTGTCTTTTCCAAACTCAGTCTCCTCTTCTGTAAAAGGCTGATAGTCACAATTCTTATTCTTAGGGCTTTTGTGAGGAGTAATGAGAAAACCCATACAAAGTGTTAAGTGCAGTGTCTGGCATATGCATAGTAGGGGCTCAAAAATCGGGGGCTCTGACTTTTATGTTGTCACAGACTTGCTTGAGTGTCTGCCCGGAGTCAGCATTTTTTTTAAGCTCGATCTATTTTATAGCTTATCTTCTTTGTACCCTTGTAATTCAGAGTTTCCTGTTCTTCCCCTGATTTCCCTGTGAAGCCCCCGTGAGCGGTGTATGGATAGAGGCTGGGGGCAGGGAGTTGGGGGGAGGGGGGTGAGGCCGGCCCTCCCTGCCAGAATCTATGTAATGCAGTGTTTCCTGAATCCTGATGGCTTTTTCTTTAGTGATTGAAAATTTATTGTCCTTTCCCTAAGTCTTCTTTTCCATTTAGCCTAGAGAAATGCTTGCTTTATTTAGCTAAGATTAGGGTACTGACTGGCTGCTCTTCCCCCTTCAGGAGTAAATCTTTGCCAGCGGGAATTGTGCCCAATCCGTGTCACACACACACTGTGTGAGCAGTGTGTCCACAGGCGTGAAGGGAGGCAGTGTTTGTGTCCTGCTCGCGCTGAGTTTTGGATTTTGCTCAAAGACAAATTGTGTGCCTTTGAATGGCCTCTCTGCTACGCACCGTAATTCTCGGTTTCTCTTTTTGAGCACTGTGTCCAGAACACTTCCCTTTGGTCAGTAACAGTCTTTTCAGGAGTATGTTCTCCCAGGGACCCTTCCGCAGATGAGATGATATTCTCCGCCTAGATCTGGGCTGTGGTTTCACCAGGTTATCAGGTACATACAAATGTAAGAAATTATTGGGCAGTGTACACTTATGATTTGGTTTACCTCAATTTAGAAAAGTATTGAATTTTTTAAAAGATTTTATTTATTTATTTTTTTAGACAGATGGGAAGGGAGGGAGAAAGAGAGAGAGAGAACAGCAATGTGTGGTTGCCTCTCATGTGCTCTCTACTGGGGACCTGGCCCACAGCCCAGGCATGTGCTTTGATTGGGAATTGAACCAGAGACCTTTTGGTTTGCAGGCTGGTGCTCATCTACTGAGCCACACCAGCCAGGGCTCGATTCTTTAAAGTATGCTATGGATTAGGCCTTGCCTACTTTATGACAGCTTTCTGGGGGGACTGAAGGGTAGGCTCACTTGTGAAAGGTTCATCACTAAACTTCTAGCCAATAGCCTACCACGTGGAGGTAAGGGGTGCATTCTGCTCTAGCTGGGCGGTAAGAATGTGAATTTGCTGTACGGCGGACTGAGAGATGGTGACAGCACCTCACTAAAGCTGGTCTTCCTTCCTGACTCTAACTGCATCGATGGGGACACAGTCTTCCTGTCAAGGCGGACTGCTGCCACCTCTTGGGTCTGTTCCTTGGAGTATCACAGCTTACAGCTTCAGATGTTGTGGGACTTGACTTTCAAAGGTTTGCTTTTAATAACTTGGCAGAAAAGAGGTTTGGAATCTATATAATGAGTAAGAGTTTGTTAGGGGAGCGTTTCTGAGAATAAAGATGAGGCGCAGTGGTACTTGGAGGAGGGCCTCAAGGAAAGCAGTCTCCTCCCAGTTAGTGAGCAGGATTTGGTAAACTCCGTTTTAAGGAAATTTATTACACAAACATTGTAATGTATTTCTAGTATAATTTTGGTTATGAGGTGTACTACGCTTTTATTACCATTTCCCACTCTCTCTAAAGAAGTAATTGTCCAGATTCTGTATTGCCTTTTGGATAAACTTCTAAATTGACATATAAACAGCAAAGTTTATAAATCTTAACGCACAGCTTGATGTATGTATTAGTTTTCCATTGCTGCTGTAACAGATTACCACAGTTAGTGGCTTAAAACAATTCGAATTTGTTGTCTTACCATTCTGGGGGTCAGAAGCTCTAAAACCAGTGGGCTGGCGGAGCTGGGTTCCTTTTGGAAGCCCTAGAGGAGAGCTGTTTCCCAGCCTTTTTTTGATTTCTGGAGACTGCTGAAATTCCTTGACTCATGGCCCACGCCCCAGCTTTAAAGCATGTAGCATTTTCCAGTCTCTGTTTCTCTCTGACTCTAAGCCTCCTTCCAATAAGGGCCCAGCTAGATAATCCAGGGTGATTTCCCCATTAGCTTCATCACATCTGCGAAGTTCCCTTTTCCGTGCAAGGCAATGCGTTCACAGGTGTCCGGGAATAGGATGTGGACATAGTTGGGAGCCATCATTCTTCCTGCCACAGCAGTGTCACAGGGGAACGTGCCTGTGTAAACAGCCCCCACTTAGTGTGCAGGCTAAGGTCCAGAGCCTCCTTGTTGATGATAGAGAAAATCGTCAAGAATTTTGCTGCGTCACAGGCCACTGATTTAAAGCATTGATTATCATTATTTAGAACTATACATTTCACAAGAAATCTGAGCCTAGGCTGACAGAATATTTGAATGGCTTTATCCGAGATGTTTGGCTCTAATTCATAAATATTCCTATAAACACACCAATGAAATTTGGCATTTTTGAGCTTTGTTTGGACTCTGGTGAGTGGGTGTGTAAAACCCATGGGATGTTTTATATGGACTTGAACTCACTAGTGCTGGAATTAATAGAGATACACATTCTCTGTCCGACTTGGTTTAATCCATTGATGAAAATAGTGTCTGTGTGTCTTAGGAACGCCATCAGCTGCAACTACAGCTCCTGGAGCATGAAACTGAAATGTCAGGGGAAATAACTGATTCTGACAACGAAAGGTAAGATGCAATGCCCTTTGTCCTGTAATGGAATTTGATGGTGGGCATGCCGTGTGTTTGGGGACTCACTTGGCCCTTTGATTTTTCTCTCCTCTGGTCATCTCTTTCTGCAGACTTACACGTGCAGAAACATTGCTTGAGCATTTCCAGTATGGAGGCTGGTTTCTTCAGGAGCTTAGCAGCCACATCCCATGGCCTGTGGCTGGTTGTTAGTGCAGTGGGACACAGTTTCATTTTGCACTGTCACAAGTGCGAAAGTTCAGTCTATCAGGGTTCTCTGTAACCTTGAACTCCACAGGTGCACCTTGTGGATGAGAAACATCAATTATGATTAATATTGTTATTACGGAAACTAATTTTAAAATGTCTTCCTTTGTTTTCAAACACTGCTTGGTCAGACATCACCTTGTCCCCTGTCTCTGAGCATGTAAAGCCTTGTGTGGAAAATGTGGAAGTAGTTCATGGTCTGGTCTCTTCTAGATCGAAAGGCCGAGAGGCCACACATAGCCCTCTGGTGAAGGAGATCAAAGTTGGAATGAAGTTATGTAACCTCCCTGAGACTCTTTGCCTATCTGGAAAATGGGAATTCTTTTCTTTTTTAGAGGAGGGAGTGTGATGATTGTAACAGCATCCATCTCACGGCCCTACTATGAGGGAACTATTGGGCATATTGCTGGCCACATAGCATTTGCTGAAAATAAAAAGGCCTCTTTTCCTTCCTCTTGTGCAATTTCAGTGTTTGTGATGTTACAGACATCTTCCCTGGCCTTTAGGGGGTGCTGAGAAGGGGCCTGGCAGAGGTGGGACGTGGTAAGCACACCACCACACCCTTGACCCTGTGCTCTGGTCCAGAGGCCCCCAAGAACTGGAGAGTCCCTCTGCTGCTTCCTTTGGTTTCTTTGAAACCAGCAAAGTCAGAGAATAATTTTTGCTTTTTTTAAAACCAAAGTGTGAAATGTTTTATGATGTGATTTGCTCCATTTTGATGCAGGGAGGTCTCTCAACACGTTTCCCATTTTCCCAAAATAATCATATATAGAACGGTGATAATTCCAGACTTCCCAGGACTCTGCTGGGAGCTCTGATATCAGATATTTTGTTGTGTTGCTGGATGCCTCTGCTCCTCTGCTCTCCTAATCAAGATAATTCACTCGATGTACCAATATTGTATTTACTACAAAACAGAGAACCTCCCATACCTATACGCGGTACCAACAAATACTCTCTCAGTGCCTGGGCAGTATAGTAACTGGCCTTACACGGGGTAAAACTTACAGGTGGAAACTTGAAAAAGAGTCCTGTATTTCTTCTACGGCGGGGTGGCTGAGGAGTAGTTAGTCACGTAGGATGCGCACAAAGTTAGAGAGTGCCTCTTGCAGTTCCCTTTCTTGTTCTCAGCAACATTCCTTTGAAGCGGTGACTTCCTGTGCTGCTGCTGCCGCTTTGGTACAGGACTCAGTTGCTGTCTCTTCTATCTGTGTTAGGTATCAGCAGCTGGAGGAGGCGTCCGCCAGCCTCCGGGAACGGATCAGACACCTGGATGACATGGTGCATTGCCAGCAGAAAAAGGTCAAGCAGATGGTTGAGGAGGTAAGCCCTTGTCAAAGGTCCTGGGCCTGGGGTTGCTCCCTCAGCCCTAGAGCCAGATCTGAGTCTCAGCTCAGTTTTCTGTGGCTCACAGTAAGCTTGCTCAGGTCACTACCATCTGGGCCCAGAGGGGAATTTTCTCAGATGTCCCCCGTGGTGACTGTCCCTCTAAAAGGGGCCTTCTCCAGATCAAAAGGTAGAGTTAAGAAAGCTGTGAAGTGAGGTGCACTACACAGCTCACCCACTTTCAGAGGAGAGCGACGCCCTCTGCCCTACGTAGGTGCCCACAGCTCCAGGACGGAAGGGAAGTTCATCAGGGCAAGTTCAATTCAGCTCTGGCCTCTGTACTCCCCACTGCCCGCCTCTCCCCTAGCAACTGCTCATCCTTTCATTTCTGGGTGTTTCTCTTTCATTCCCTTTTCCTGTCCGTCGCTCTCTCTTCTGCCTTCTTCCCTCATTCTCGTCTCCTCCTCCTCCTATTATTCATCTTTTCACTTTTCCACCACCCTTTCTCTCCTTAACTGTTATGTAGTATGAAACCAAGTTGTAGGTTTACTATGTAGGCTGGGCATAGTGGTTTACTGTTCTATTTTCTAAATTAAAAAAAAAAAGGTAAGTTGAGTGTTTACATTTCTCGAAGAGGAAAAAACTATTTTAACCTGTGTTAATGTAATCTCTCTCTCATGATGATTGCCCAACAGACGCAAGTTCACACTGCTGTAAAGCTAATGACATACTATTGTCTTTTTTACTTGCTCAATAAAGAAATCAGTCAGATGAAAGAGCACTTAATACTAACAAGGCTGTAAGAATTCACTAGGATCTAATTCTCTAACTCTCAAAGGAAAAAATTTTCAGTTTAAATAAACATTTGGCTGGTAGTAGAAAAAACTGAAAAACAATCCCCCCCATTCCCTTATATAAAGTAGTACTCTGAAAAGTTACCTCTTATTAATGAATTACTAAAATTAAAAGTATATCTACTTCTAATAAATAACTTGCACACAGGACACATATAGAAGTTTAAAAGTATATCTCTTACTGTAAAATAATTTTATTATTATCAAATGTTGGAGATAATAGAGCGGGATTAAAGTCAGGGAATTGTGAGGATGGGGAGGGTCACTCTCTTTCTTGTGTGTAGGATAAGCATATACATTAGATAAAATCTGCTTCCCCAAGAGGAATCCAGTCACATGGTGTGGAATCCTATGAGTATTATGCTGGGTTCTGTGCAAGCCTCGGGGAGCAGGAGAAAAAAGGAAAGGGCAACAGAGGTTCAGGTGAGGAACCCAGGCATGCACCTTCCACCTTCGCAGTCCCTTTGCACACCCTGTGCGGGAGCGCTGCCAGCAACGGGGATGGGTAGATCCTGCCTGATGTCGACACTGGTTCGGTGCCGGGAGTGTGTTTCCCTAGGGAAAGTATCATGTTGTCACAATCAGCATCTCAGGGAGCCATGGCTACCGGAGCATAGCTTTCCTGTTTCTGAATTTCACACACGTGAAGTCTAGGGTAGGGCTAGTCTTTCCTGCCTGTGGCTCCGTGAATGCCGACCACTGCACTTCCCCCACCTCACCACAGGGTGGTGGTCTGTATTGTTTTCCTACCTGATGTAAGAGAACCAGGGACCAAAACCTCAGGCTGGCTGGCTTCTGATTCAGTTGTTACCTGTGATGTTTACAACTGGCACGAAAATCAGAGATACTTTTTTAAAAGACATTTTCAAAGCAGTTTAGGATTCTCTGTTTTCTAATTTACTTCTGGCACATAATGGACCTACCAGTTTGAAGGGAGTGGGGGGAAATCTACATATGAAAATAAGGAAAATCTACATATGAAAATATAAAGACCACTGGCCATGCCTCGCTTTTCTACCTGCGACTGAGTGTCACCCCAGTGGGCTTCTCTAAGTCCCAATGACGCGCCTGGAAAACCCAGGCACTGGAAGGAAATCACAGGCTGAAATTTAGGGTGGCACCTGCTGGATTTCAACAGCAGATGGGACTTAGAGAGAGAAAGAGACTTTTTATTCTGAATTTGAAATCTAAATCAGATAGTAAGAATTAATGCATTTATCCAGTACACTGTGTTAACTTATACAGCAAAAGGATGGTTTAACATCTTAATAGCTGTAGCCATTTATGTGAATACTTTTTTTTTTAACCAGTTAGAAACATGGAAAAAGGGATACTGACAAGTAGGCACAGTCAGGAGTAGGCTCAGGTTGGAAAGGAGTTGAAGACTCTAGCAGTTCAGGGAATGGTTGAAGGTCTCGGGGAGGAGATGGCCAAGGAGAGCCGTGAGAGCTGAGGTGACTCTTGGGTAACAGTCATTGAGAGAAGAGGAGGTATGTTTCGGTTTTGTATTGCAATGCAAGGCCAGTCTGGAACCACTGGGTGGCACTTGCAAAAAAGAAAATGTCAGCTCTTGGCTCAACATAACGAAAACATTTCTAACACTGGCTGCCCTGGGAAAGGTATTTAGCCTTTCACTATGGGTGTATCCTTTTTGAGATAAGAAATTGAGATCGAATCTCCTCATAAATAAAGAATTCTGTCTTGCTTACTAGGCTGCACCTGTGTTATGATCTTAGCATTATTATTACTTTTCACAATGACCAAAATCAGCAAAATTATAACTAAATCACTTTAGGACATTTGGACCAAATTTTGAAAAACCAGACTACTGAATTAGTTACTTGTGGATTAGTTAACCCTGAACTGTGACTTTAGAAGAGAAATGTTTTTATTCATGAACCCCAGCTACCCAGATATTAAGACAAATGTGACCTAGAAACAGAGGCAGCAAATGTCAGGGACAGTTTTCCTCCCCGCTCAGGAAGCCCGAAAGCTTGTCGGTTGACAGCCTCACCTCCGCAGCAGTGGGAATCCAGCCCCCATCGTTTTAGTCCTAATGTCTGAGAAGAAACTCGGTTTACTAAAATGATGTGCTGCTTTTCTCGGTTCACCCAGGTATTATTACTGAGGCCCTTGGAATCCTTAAATGTTAAGTCATATATTTCCTTTCACCTCAGCAGAGTGTAATTTCTTAACAACAACAATAATAATCTGAATAAAATGTGGCCAGCCTAGGTTTTACAATCCATAGCTCAGTAATGACTTGATTGTCATTGTGTGCTACAGAATATTTCAGTAAGGACTTGGGCGTGTAAGAAAGCCTTTTTGAAATGAAGGATTAATGTGTATGTAATGGGGTCAAGTTCATTGGAAAAGACAACTGAATGAATTTTGTGTGGGGCATGGGACCAAATACTCTCCCTAGGCTAGATCTTTATTCTGAATGAAGTCTCCTTTAAGAATGGATGTCAAGGACTGGTGGTCTCCCTCTATCACTTCTTCTTTTAACTGGTTCTAGCTCTGACAAAAAAACAAAAACAAACAAACAAACAAAAAACAAACAAACCACATAAGGTCCTTTAGACTTTCAAGGGTTTGCCAGATAGTCTAGAGGGACTGAAAAAAAGAGCACCTGTGGGGAATGTCACTCAGTCACCATTCCCCAGCCGCCCCCTGCACTCCGCCCGTGCAGGGTGGGTGTGCGGTGGGGAGCGGTGCGGAGGGGCTCTGGATCCTCCTGGCTGGAGTCGGTTATCCTTGTGCTCGGGTCTCATGCTCTTCTTGAAAAGCCGCCCTGGATTAGGTGCTTTGCCTCAAGCAGGCTGCGTTCTTGAGTTTGGCGGTAAAGGAACCAGGGGCTCAGGGAGGAACTGAGGCCAGAGCGGTGAACACCCTGACACATCTGTAAGTGTTGTTTCTTCAGTCAGCAGGGACGCTCATGCCTCTTTGCCTGAGCTCACCAAGGCCCAGTTCCCAGCCAGCCAAAGCAGCTTTTCTGCCAAGGGGAAAATTATCTGGAGGAGAAAACAAATTCTTATTCGCCCTTAAAAGTGGGTGAACTCACTGTTTTGCCAATGGGCAATGATACTACTCAGCTGAATAAATAAAAATTTAATAAGAGTTCCTTTACCCTTTCACTTCAACCTTAGCATCCTTTTGTTTTATCACTTCCTCATAATTGCCCATGGTGGTTGTGATGGGTGACATGTTTCTAACAGAAAGTGTCTGGAGAGGTTGCCTTTCAATTTCAAAGGAGGCATTATTTTTTTAGAATTTTCTTTTGCAGAAAGGAAATGCATCCCCCAACCCTTTCTATAATTTAGATCTTTAATGAGTGCAAAGGTGCAATGAATTGATTTTCTTGTTAGCAGTTCTCCGTGCAGGTGGCTTATTAGAATCACTGGGAATTTTTTAAAAATTCCAGAACCCAGCAGATAGGAGTAGGAGGGAGGGGCTGGGCATGGGAGGGGGTAGTTTTTTAAGCCCCACAAGATTCCACTCTGCAGCCAGGATTGAGAACTGATGTTCTGGATTCTTAGAACAGTGGTATGCATTTCCATGCTGGGTTTTCAGGTCCAGGTCCTTAAGAAACTTTTGTGCCTGAGGGGGAAAGCTGGTAGTAAACTTGGGATAGGAAGGGTTCAGGGGAAGAAAGCCAGGGAGACCAGTCAGCAGGGACCAGGAGCACTGAAGTGGGAGGCTGGTCTAAGTGTGTGACCCTCTGAAGGTCCTATCAGCCCCATCCAGACAGCTCACTCTTAATAGCCATACTGGCCTGGTGGTGTCCAGATGGTAAAACTTCCCAGAGGCTATCCGTGTCTGTCTAGAGAGAAGTTGTTACTAAGGCAGGTAGATTCAGGGACACTTGTTAAACAGGTAGTAGAGACTTAAAGGGACAGAATCCAATTCCAGTGGAAGCTAGAACCTACCACTAACAGAGAGACCAAAAGTGGTTTCCATGGATCCTCTTCCCCCAGTGCTTATGTGTGCACGTGTCTGGCCACGCCCTGGTTTAAGTTACTCACTTCCGTCTACACAGAAGACCTTAGTCTTGGCCACACTGACCTTCCTTAGAAAGAAAAGGACACAATTAATACCTTGTTTAAATGATAGTATTAACAGTGACCACTTCTCAAGTGCAAGACAGCACAGAACATTTTTGCAATTCCTAAGAAATTATTAATTTATCATCCCTTAGATTTTTTAAGGGTGACTCTCTTGTTACAATGCAACAGTTTTTGTGGGAACAAACCGGATGGGGGAGGATACATGATAAGTACCTAACTCGTCTGAGGGTTGAGGTTTGAGTTACTAGTTTCTGGCTCTTGAGCCAGTAGCAAAGCAGGGCTTCTCATTTATTTTTTCAAGTCCTCATGACGCATCTCCCAGGCCCAGAATCTGTTTGCACCCCTGTCGTAGAGACCTCAGAAAAGTGCAGTTAGAGAGCCTTCAGTGTATATACAACGCAGGTGTGCCTAGAATGGCGATGAGTGTTGGTTTTTTAGAAGTAGACGTACCTGCATTTACTAGCTGTGGGACCTTCAAAAAGTTACTAGTTTCTTGTTTGTAAATCAGGGTTAGTAACAGTCTCTACCCAGAAGGATGTTGGTTAAGGGTTGAGATGATGTACAGTTGACTCTTGAACAATGTGCAGGTTACCCCATGCATCGAAAATTCGTGTATAACTTCTGACTCCCTCAAAACTTAACTACTAAGAGCCTACTGTTGCCTAGGAGCCTTACCACTAACAAACAATCCATTAGTACATATTGCGTTGTAAGTGTTCATGTGTTACAAGTATGATATGCCATATTCTTATAATAAACTAAGCTAGAGAAAATAAAATGTTAGTAAAAATCACAAGGAACAGAAATAACATTTTAAGTACTTATTGAAAACATATCTGCACGTAAGTAGACCTTTACTGTTCAAACCTGTGCTGTTCAAGGATCAACTTTAGAAAGTACTTACAGCATATTCCTAGAAACACAGGAAATACCCAATAAATATTAGTTGCTTTTATTATTATTGTTACAGACGTGTGGGTTCCTGCTGTGTATTCCCAAAGTAAAGTTAAATGGAATAAAAGCAAAACCCACCGGGCTGCCTTTCTCTCCTTCGGGAGTCTTACTGGCCACCTGGGATCTTGGGGTGAAATTCTCTCCTCCTTCTGTGCTTTGTGCTGTGTTCTAGCATGGCCATCCATCCTTGGAGTAGAACATTTATACACAAAGCAACTTGAAAAATTAACTCTCTTCCTTCTAAGAATCTTCCATTTTTAATGGGTCTTCCCCCCATTTAAATCTTCCATTTGTTAGCACACAATTTATTTTGAAATTATCATGCAGCATGCTGAAATGTACAGCACAGAAGTACATTTTTGTCCAACACTGATAATTAGCCAAATGGGGGTAGGGGGCAGGAGCCGCCGCCCTGAGCCCACAACCCTAATCTGCTCATTGAACTGTTTCCAGATCATGTCACACCAGCTCTTCTCCAGATTTAGTCTCCGGCTCTTTGGAAGATGACAGAATGGTAGCCTGCCCTGGGTTGGAAGTGAGTCCTTTTATTGTCGTGATTAGAAGAACACTTGTGCTCTCTCTGCTGGGAAGAGGTGGCATGTATCTGATGAGCTGATGAACAAAACAGGAAGGACATGCTATTGAAAGGAAAACTTGACCATGTAGGGCTCTTAATTGTGAAAGGACCATTTTTGTGTATCCTCAACTTGTACAGCCTCACAGTTCCAGAGTCACAAGAACTCCAAGATCCACAGAGTATTTTTAGAAACTTGGGTCCCTAGACATCAAACAAGGAGCTGCGATGAAAAACAGCACTAAAGTATAATTCAGAAAGTGCCAGGGGAGGCTGGTCCTAAGATCTTGGACAGTGGAGCCTCACGCATGGAAATGCTGTCAAGTGCACCTGCTAAGGAGATAGGAACCGGGCCTGAAGACCTCCAGTGTTCCGGAAGGAAGTGCTCCCCACCAGCTCGCACCCCAGAAAATGCAGAAGTGGCCGAGTGTTCATGTAGTTTGATTGTATTTGTATCTGAGAGGTGGTCCCGTGGATGTCCTCACTGAATGGAGATCAACAGCACTAGCCAACTTAGCACTCTTCCCGATTGTTTAAGAAGTTTGGTTGGCTTCTATCACCGCAAGCATTTTGCCTGACCAGATAGTTCAACTAACTTCATGAAAAGGAGAATTATATCTGATGGAGAGAGAAATATATTCACCAAAATATATTGAAGTGAAATATGTATACTTCATGCCTGCTTTATTTTTCTGTGGGTCTTCTTGAGACAGGGGCTGGTATCTCCTCCAAACTTAGCATTGCTGAAACCTAGTTAGTAGTAGCAGTAGCAGCAGGGGCGGTAATAGTCATTGGGTGGTATTAGCCCATGTAGGCTAGTAGACTGGTCTAGTCGAGGGAGTTCATTAAGGGGACAAGAATCAATTAGATGTTGGGTCCTTCTCCACTCTCACCACTTCTTCCTGGCAAGTGGACAGGCAGATGCTTTCTTGTCAATAGTTGTCTTTGGTCTTTCATTGAGTCGCTTCTGTTCAGCTTAAGGCAGAGAATGAGAAAGGAAGCAGATGAATAATTTTCCGAATTAGTAAGGAACTGTTAATGCAGTTAACCTGTGTTGGTATTCTGTTCAAGGGAAGGTCCCCAGACGCTCTGCTGGGTGTCACACTTCTGCCAGGGAGATCTGAGTCAGATTTGAGAATTGCTAATCTACATGTCTCTAGTGTCGTGACCTACACCGTTTATAGGGATACGTATCTTCACTTCCCTCTTATTTTTCTAAGTCCCTGGTGGAAAAGTTCCTGGCATTTGTTCTAGTGGAATAGATTTGTTATGCAGCTTCAAAAAAAATGAAATAGTATGAAACGGAAATGTGATCACTTGTAGAGGAAGTGGGCCACCATGTCAGCCACTCTCCCAGGACCTTGTCCTCTCCTCCTGCCCTTGGAGACTCATCCCCCTTTTGGGTGACAGGCAGTGAGTACCTGGAGTCCCGATGGGCTTTATTCTGTGGTACAGAGCGTGGGTGAGGTGCCCAGCCTTTCCGCAGGCCCCTGAGAGTGCCTCCAAAATTTTACACCCTTGGCGCCTCATGTGCCTCCCTGAGAACTGGCACTGGGTCTAGGCTAGCTGGCAACCTCCTTGACCAGGGTCCCAGCCTGACAGGCCCCCCCGCTCTGCTCCTCCCTGCCCTTGCCTGTGTCCCTCAGTTCACCCTTTCCTGCCAGGAATGGGTTACAGTGTGAACTTAACAAATGATGTTGGTGCCAGGTCCACTGACTCCTAAACCAGCATTCATTCTTTACTGCTTCCTTGTTTTTAAATTGACAACAATTTTAAATACAAGAGATTATAGAGACTGATAAAAACAAAAACCCTAGCACTCTCCTGTAGAACTGACAAATGTTAACATTTTGGCATATTTCAGATCTTTGCTAAATAAAACATTACAAAGAGGAAGTTCTCTTTTTATTCCTCCCCAGTTCCTATGTTTTTCCTTCTTCCCCCTTCCTCCCTCTTCAGAGGCAGTCTGGTCTCTGTGCAGACCATGTGTCCCTGCTTCTACTACCTACATTGTGTGTCTATTATCAGTACATAGCTTAGTTTATGTTTAAACATGTATGTAAATTTTTATTCATAGTATATAAATAAGTAAAAAAATATATATAGCAACTTCTTTTCCCAATTTTGTTTCTGATGGTGTTACATATAGAGATAAATTATTATTCCTTTTAACAGCTGTCTAACTATCCATTGTATGAATATATTGTAATGTATCCTATTGATAGACATTTAGTTTTTTTTCTAAATTTTTATTTTCACAAACAACACCAAACATGTCTCAGTGGTTCTTCGACTGGGGACTGTATTTAGAGGAGGGTGCCAGGGCCTGGGTGCAGGCACAATTTCAGTCTGCTGGATGCTGCCCAGGTGCTCTCCAAAGTACACGGACACGGCCACTCGTCACGTGTGAGAAGGCAGAGTCTACACACCCTCCCACTGCCTGGCACAGGTGGACTGTAATTTTTGCCATTGCGAAACGGTATCTCTTCGCCTTGATTTTAATTTGCGTCAGCCTGATTCCTACTCATTAGCCTGTCTTCCTAAGCTTAGGTTATGACTGTTCAGGCCTCCAACCTTAGGCATTGGCTGTTCATATCTTTGTTTGTTTTTCTCTTTGGTTGTTTGTCATTTTTTTCCTGTTGATTTGTAGGAACTCTGTATACTATCAATATTCATTTGTCAAAAAATATTTCAATGCCATTATCTTCTTCAAGTCAATGTTTTTTGTTTATTTATGATGTCTTCTATATTATAGAAGTTTTTTATTTTGGCATTAAGTTATGAATGTTTTTATGCTGTATTGTGTGCCTTGTTTATTTGTCATATGGGGTTTTTTTTGGTAATAGTTTTAAAGCTTTGTTTTTATCTGGTGGTCTTTAATTACAGCCCTCCCCTCCCGTCCTCCGCTCACACCTCCATCCTCTTTCTTCCTTTTTCTCCCCAGCTCTCTGTCCCGTTAGCTTGTCCTGTATCCTCCACTTACCTGTTTGCTTATGTATGAGTCGTCTGTCACCTTCCACCAGAATGGGAGCTCCCCATGGGCGGTGGCTTTTGTCTGGTTTGTTCCCAGCTATGTCTCTAACACCTGGGATGTATTGGTGTATAGGAGGCGCTCAATAAACGTTTGTTGAACAAATAATAATCCCTGTGGAGTTTACTTTTTGTATATGTGATATGACTAGGGCTGCACTTTGGGGGCGGGTGGGAGATCATGGAAAGCTTGTTTCTCTCACAGCATCAGCTGAATGGTCTTTCCTTGCCCCACTGATTTTTTTTCATGCCGTCATTGTCAGGCTGCAGCTGTTTCTCCTGTGCCACTGTCTTTAAATACTTCTGTTCTCCTGGCCCAGTGCTGAAGTCTGCAGGAAACTCCGTCCTCGGGTTTAAGAGTGGGAATGGGGGTGATGAGCCAAGTCCAGTTTAGGGGGCTCTTCTCTGATGGGTCAGTTAGTGAATATTTAAGAAGCACCTTTTGGGAGCCAAATGCCAAAATGGACGTGAGTTTCTGCCAGCATAGGGCTTTCTGATTGACACTAAAACCTGTTCGAATCCAAGGCAGAATATGGTGAGTCTTGTGCAGGGCCATGAGCTGCGCCCAGGCACGGAGACTGGAGACAACAGTACAGCTCACAGACTTTGAGTAATGAATGAAGTCTGAGTTGGCCTCCTGCCTCTGTTCCTGGCTGGGCTCTACATCTTTAGTGAGTTTCTTACTCTTCCCAACACTCAATTTCCTTATCAGCAAAGTGGAAATAATAATAGCACCTGCTTCAGAGGTGGTTGTGAGGGTGACTGACATAATGCATGTTCTCTGATTCTGTGTGGGTGGGAGTCTTTAGGGAGGAGGTGATATTTGACCGAGTCTTGCAGGACGGACTGGATTTTTCTAGGCAGGGATTGCGTGGGTGGAAAAGGACATACCAGACAAGGTATGGAATAAGCATAAACCAAACACATAAGTGCTGGGTGAGTTAAAGGAGCACTAACCTAGTTTGACTGGACTGTGGGAGGGAATTGTGATGAAGAGGCTGGAAGTGTAGGCTGAGACCAATTGTGGTGGGTTATCAGCACTAAGCTGAGAGAATGTCCTTTACTACTTTGCTCTCAGTTTCTTTATGTCTTTTCAGGGGGTGCTGAGCAATTAGGAGGGGAAAGGGACAGGAAGGACAGTTAGGCAGCTCCCAGGAGGGTCCTGCCAGTGACGGTGAGAGTCCATATTCAGGGCACTTGAACTTTAGGAACCTTTTTTTAGCACCAGCCTTGTGGACCTGGGTACATCTCATTACATTGATCCAAAATCACTCCCTCCCTGGACAGTCCTGGGTAGTGTGTGATCTTTTGTCCCTGACCCTGCCTCCATCCAGGGAAGCACAGGGACAGAGAAGCTGAGAGCACCCTCTTCTCCGTCCCACCTTCCTCCTCTGAAGTCACAGAGGGGCAGAGAACAGCTTTAAAGACTTAGGGCCCCAGAAAATGCTTTGCCAAAGAAACTCTCACCTGCCAACTTTGTTCCCAGCCCGGCCTACTTTCTGGGGAAGCATGGCAGCCCCGGGTTGCCACCCAGGGAGGGCGGAGGCAGCCCTCTGATCGGTGTGGTGGGAATGGCATCGGACGATGCAGGTTTAAATCTCAGCCCTGCCAGCATCAAGGTCTAGGGTGACAACTGTCCTGGTTTGCCTGTGAATGAGAAGTTCCTGGCACATGAGACTTCAGTGCTAACATCTGGGAAGACCCAGGCAAGCTGGTCATGAGCCCTCTGGCCTGAACCTTTCCCTCACCCCTTCAGCATTCGGCAGGTGCATGCTATATTGGAGGGTACCAAACATCACCCTGCTTGTTCCCTGTAGTGCACTTATTTGTGCATTCCCCACTCCACCCCCGCCATTTACTGCCTGCCGTCCTCACTGGTCCTTTTTTTCTGTGAAGGTGGAGACCAAGTGTCCCTAGCTCACTGCTATGCTCCTGGTCCCTAACGCTGGATCCAGTGCACAGGTGACCACAGGTGATCGTTGAGGGGCGAAGGGCTGGTAAAGCTCTAGGAACCTCAGTTTTTCTCATCTGTGGGGATGACCCCTCTTAGGGCTGTTTCTGAGGGTAACGAGCTAACCCAGAAGACTGGGCACCCAGTTTTGTGGTGCCCGGTGCAGACCTTTCTTGCTTCCCCGTGAGTGCGCACAGGTTGCACAGCCCATGGATTCATCTGCGCCTGCTGTCCCACAGCCCAGGCATGCTTAGGCGCCCAGGAGACTCGGGCCGCACTTCCTTCCCTTCAAGAGAAGTTGGGTTATCTTTAATGTAAGGTAGAAATCAAACCAAATTAGATTATTTTACCTCAGAAGCCAGTTTCAACGGATCCTTTTGAATGGTATAGTTCTATTATTGTATATTACTTCAAACTTAATAGAAAAAAATTGATTAAAATATGTGCCCCGTTCATATCTAGCCTGGCTGAATGCCACAAGACACATTAATTGAAAATGAATTTCTACAAACCCAATCAAGCTCATGAAGATGAAAAATGTACCTTTTCCCCCTCCGTTCCTTCATTGATTTTTCATTTTCCCCACTCACAGCTTCATTTAGCAATTTTTCAGTTTCATTTTGTTGTGGCCTTAATTCATTTCCTTCACTGCCCTCCCCCCAAATGAGATAATGTACCCTTTTCCTTGTCCTTTTAAAACTGTTCTTTCCTGCTGCATTAGTGCAGGCAAGATTCGGATCTTGCTGTATTTCTCTGTGCTTTATTATTTCTTAGGAGCAGAGGGTAACATTATTATTTTTAAAATTCCTCCTGTGGTGGTTTTTATCACAGAGAATGCACTTTAAAATACAGAATTGTGAAATTACAGTGGTATAAGACTTCTAACATAGAATTAGGGGAAACTAGCAAAAATTTTTTTGAAACACCTTTTCAGAGGAAGAATGTGAAATATGCGTTATTGTCATTTTTCATGGTGGGGCACTTGAGAATCTAACGTGCTTCCTATTTTGTTGTGGGAAACGGAGGTTTGGGTTGAAAACAGGGCCCTGCCAGGACAAGAGGAGGCAAAGGGAGGCAGAGGCTGAAGCCCTGGGCCAGCTCTTGCAGGTTCGTGTCTGCCTGGGTCTGTCCACTGGGTCACTGCGTCTCCAGGTTTCTCGACAATAACAATGGGGATCATCAAGCTGTTTCCTTGTGATCTTTTCAAATAATCTCACAGCATAAATTTCCTGTGAAAAGTCTACAGAGATTTACAATGAAGTGTCATACTGCTTTAATTTGACCTAGAACTCAGACCCCTGACTGTCTCATTTTGATCTGAAGCTGTGGTTTGCATTTGTTTGTCTTCGATACATTCTTCAGTGGGAAAATGGTTTCTTTCTTTATCGGTGCAGGTTGAAGCAGGAAGTCTTTTTAAGTGAGGGTCCTGGGGAAGGCGTAGACAAGCAGGCGTGTTGGAGGTGGAGCTTGGGAAACTGTATTCATGTGTCGAGTGTCGTGACAGGCGTGAGCGCACACGCACAGCCCTCGCACCTGGATTTTGAGTAAAAGTGCCTGTGGGCTTGAATTGGTTATTCTTAAAATTAGAGTGAAAACAAAATAAATTTCCATGAAAATAATATCATGACTTTAGTTTGAATTTTAAAAATCTAATTTCAAACAGTTTGATTCGATGTGCATGTCAGTTTTAACATGCCTGCTGGCATCACACTCTGTCACAGTGTTTCCCGTTTCATCTGTCATTTTTCAGACAACACGCATGTCGTCATCAGCTAGCTGGTAAAAGAAAACACCCCAACACAATTTCTTTAAAAATCATATCAAGCACTGTCTAGTATTTAGTTCTTATGTGCTGATGCCATTTCTTATATTCCTTAATTTTTGTCCACATCCCCAACCTCGATATTGAGTTCTGTTTCCCGAGTCTTCACAATTGGGTACTATTCACATAGTTCTCACGACTGGGCTGTATCATAGTCTGTCATCTAACACAAAGTGACCCCTGTCTTCTGCGTCTGTCACTAAAGGGAAAAACCTCCAGGAAGCTGAGAAGCCTTGCAGCCTCCAGGGCTGCTGGGAATCCAGACGTAACAGGACTTGACCCAATTTTGGTACAGTTTCATTTTGGTCTGGTTGACATGCAAGCTCTTTCCGAATCAAATTGGGAAGAATCCTTTCACTGTGGTGACTAGCAATCTGTTTCCCAAGCAGCTTATAAAAATGTGTGGATTGATGAGGGTGATTTCACCTCCTCAGAGAGCTATTCTTTTCTACAAGGTAATTGATACACTACACACTTGTTCCAGGTGGGTTTGCTGGCTAGTGCGAGGGCCAGATGTAAATGAAGGGTGGTGATGGCAGTGATGTGTCCCAGCCTGTGGGACTTGGGAAGACAGGTGTGAAGTGACTGGTGGGTCCTTCCTGACAGTGGGAGGCTTCCTGGCGGGGAAGGGGATGGAGGGCGGAAAGGCACATCTGGGCAGACACCAGCCAGTGCAAGGGCCCGGAGGCAGGACCGTTGTATGTCCACAGAGTGCTGAGAGGACAGAACGGCTTTTCTGTAGGCTTCATGGTGAGACAGGACAGGCAAGAAATGAAACTGGGGAGATAAAGTGGGACCAAAGCAGAAGGACCTTTGTCCACGCCAGGGAGTTTGAATATTTAGAGCTTGGGTGGGTTTTTAAACAGGAAAGTGATGTACTCAACATCTCTGGGGTAGAGTCCAGAAGTTGGTATTTTGTAAGTGACCCCCCTGCCCCTGACCTCCAGGTGACTCCAGAGTGTGGCTCTATGTAAGGGGGGATTACTAGCTCAGACCACCTATGCAGGTCTCTCAATTGTGGCTCATGTGAAGAAAAGCATTATCAGTTAAAAAAAGTTGAAAACCTCCTTCCCCTCCATAAATATCGAACTGGCCTGTAGACTTGGAGACCTAATATCCTGCATGAGCAATTAGGTTACCAAACATATATTCAGTTTGAGTTACCAAAAACATGTCAGTTGAAACATGAAAGATGAAAATTAGAAAAATTCTATTAACATCAATTAAAAGCTTTCAGATTTTTACCAAGGTGGGTTTTCCCCCCTTGCTCTATAAGGTGGTCTACAATTTGATGTTTCAATGTAACTGTTGCAAAAAGATTGTCTTCTTGTATAGATAAAATAGGTCAGGCTTCTGATTTCTAACTTCCTAATGCCCTGACTTAAGCCTAGGGACTTGGGTCATTCTCCACCACCTGGTGACAGGTAGACCTACATGCAGCTTCATGAAGGGCACATACACCACTTGAAGGTCAAATTCATAAACTTAAACACATCAAAAAATGGCAGCAAAGGTACCCAGTGGATTTCACTTAGAAGTTGCACAGTAGCCTGGATTTTGGGTGGCCCCTGATTTTGGTGAGGTGGGGGGTATTTCTGGAGGCATGTCCACCTTGGTTTCTCAAGGTCTCCAAGAGTCTGTTCCAGACAGTTTTGCCCCTGAAGTCTAAGGGATGAATTGTTCACAGATGAATGGATTTGTTGATTCATTCATTCATCACCTGAGAATATATACATGACCAAGGTCTTTACTCTCAAGAAGCTCACAGGGAGGGAGAAATTCCAGTAATACCATAGTAGTAGCTAATTTTTTTTGAGTGTGTATTATATGCTAGGTACTATAGGAGACAATATTTCAAGACCCTTTGAAGTGGGGAGTCAAAAATAACACCATGTCCCCTCAAATGTGTCATCTAGCCATTGTGGATAGAGAGCCAGACTTGGTACCTAGGACCTTATCAAAGCCAGAAGCATGGGAGTCAGCTTGTTTTAGCAACTTATCTTCCCACACGGGAGAGGCATGGCGTGTGCTCCAGGGCGGACTCCAGGGGAGGCAAAGCTGGGATTCGGAGTCGGCACCCTTGGTAGGGCACGAGGGGCCAGCCACGCACTGCCTGCCAGCCCTGGTCACGGAATATGCTGTGCCAGATGCTTCTGTAAGAAATGCTCAAGGCTGAATGGAAATCCACACACACAGCATTCATTCAGCACAATGGCACCACTGCTCCTTGAAGCTTCAGTGGCTGAAAAATGTGAGCCTTGTTGTCAAAAGCTCCAGCACCCTCACGTCCTTCCCTCAGCTTGTTCTTTCTCCCGAGAATGAGGTGCTTCTTCGCTCTGGAATCAGCCATCTGACCTCAGAATTCCCAGAATTGCCCTCTCAGCTCTCTGCAGATGATATCTCTGCCTTGTTATTTCTTTCTTTCTTTCTTTTTTTTAATTGAAAGTGCTCCTCTGAGCTGTTCGTTAGGATGCCCTTCCTCCTGTTGACTCACAAACCACTCTGACTACTTCCGAGACAGGGAAACATGTGTGAAGTTACTTTTTATGTTATTTGATGAAGTGTTACCTCTGACCTTCTTAGAACATTTTGGTTAATTTCAGTACCCATTTTGCCTATCATTTAAAGATTTTAAAAATCAACTTTTAAAAATGTTAACACCGTAGGAAAGAATGAAAGAGGAACAACACTGTTATAAAGATGATCTTCAATTTTTTTCCCACAAAAGTTGAAGGAAATTTAAATAACTTTTTTGTTTTTGCCCATAATCCTACCCCAGGCTTAGACTGATTTAGTTTATCTAACTTCTTTTCCAGATTTTACCTTCATCATTGTAAACTTTTGGTTTTTTAATCCCTCGAGGCTTTTTGTAAATACTTTTCCATTTTGCAATATATTTGTTTTTAGTGTTCGTGTAATATATTCCATCAAATTGGTATTCCATAATTTATTACCCATTCCTTTAGTGCTGGACATTAAGGTTATTTCCATTTTCTCTATTATAAATAATAGGAGCAAGAACATCTTTGTATATATAGCTTTTTTCTTACGTCTGAATTATATCCTTAGGAAAAATTCCCAGGAGTGGGATTAGTGGGTCAAAGGGTATGAACGGCTTTATGGCTCTTACTATTTATTGCTAAATTGCCCAAAGGGTCATTCTAATTTACAATGCCACCTGCAACACAGGAGAGTGGCTGTCCCTCCCAGCTCTTCCAACACTGATTTCTTCAGCCAATAATTTTGGGCTAATTTAAAAGGTATTAAAGGATACCTCATTACTGTTGTTAATTGTTAAGTTCTTTAATTATTGTGAACATTGGACATTTTAAAATTAAGTTTGTATCTTATATTCTATTTTGTATGTTTGCCTTTGTGTTGGGGGATTATTTTTGGCACTAGGTGGACTTTAAAATATTTTATAATGAAAATGTCAAATGCACTTAGGACAGAGAGAATAATCGAGTTCTCTAGACTCATTACCCAGATTCAACAAATAGCAAAGTCTGGCTGTATTTGCTAATTTGCTTCTTCCTTTTCTCGTTTTTCCCCTGCTTCATGTAATTATTTTAAAGCACATCCCAGACATTTTGCATGTGTTTCCTATGTACTTCACTACACATCTCTAAAACGTGGACTTTTTCCTTTATAATCATAATGCCATTGTCACCCTTAACAAAATGATAATTCCTGGGTATCGCTTAACCAGTCTGTAATAAAAATTTTTTGAAATGTCTCTAAAATGTCTTTTCCTGACGATTTGTTCCAATCAGCATACAGAGAAGGTCCATCGCATTTGGTGGTTGTGTTTCCAAAGTCTTTTCATTACAACATGCTGCCCTCCGTTTGCCACGCCCTCCCCAGCCAGTTTTGCCCCCACCCAGTGTCACACTGCAGGAGCTGGGCCAGCTGTCCTGTAAAAGTCCCCGCATTCTGGATTTGACTTTTTCTTGCCCTATTAGCTCTAGAAGCTTTACTAGAATCTGTTTCAACTTTGTGTGTGTGTGTGTGTGAGAGAGAGAGAATGGGGGGCGCCAAGAGTCTTCATGGTGGTGCCGTATGATTCATCTTGTATTGTTTTGGAGCACAAGTTCAAGCTCCTCTCGCCCTGAGGATGCTCAGGCTGATGGTGGATTCGGGTGTGGGGAGCCCAGACTGTCCTGTTGTTGTTGCCCCTCACCTTTGCCCCCACTGCTTCCTCCACTCCTGATGGTTTCTGAGCCAGGCACCTCGTGGGGATTGAACAATGTATCATTCTTCCCCCATGCATTAACTGGAATTCTGAAAAGTAAAACTTTGCCCCTCATAAACCAGGACGTTTTTAGTAATTTCAAGATGCAGTTTGTACCAGAAAGGTAGGATATATGCTTCATTCTTTCCTCAAAATTGCCAAGTTTGTAAATAAGGGGTTTGTGCCTTTCAATTCCAGTGGTGTCCCAGCATGTTGTTGCTACTTTTGAAGAATCATAAAATACTCAAAAGTTTCAAATACGTATATTCCATTCAATTTCATTCATTATTCTTTTTTAATGCTCATGTTGTCCCATCCTTGGCCCAAGGAAAATCCTTTATGTCCTTGCTTTCAGGCGTAACCTTGTTTTCAGCGTTCGTTTAGTATATTTTTTGCCCCTCGAAATGGGCCGTTCCCTCCAGGTGTCCTGTGTGTTTTCACTTGTTTGCTTGTTTTTGGTGAGGAATGGTGTTTAGAGACCACAGTCTGGATGTATTATGTGCTTATTGTTATTGTTTTTAAGTTTTCTCAGTGGACAGAGTTAGGAAATGCATATTTAACGAAAGAAAATAAAAGATTATGAGTTCATACTGATACTTTTCTTTCAAATTTGATAAAACTTTTTATTTCTTTGATTTCATACATATATTTCTTTCTCTTAAACTCCAAATCTTGGTTCCAAACATAACACTACAAGATACAAAATAGTTTCAAAATAACAATACTGATATTATTATTAACAATATTCCTATGGAAGGAGAGGGCTTTTTGGATTCACTTATTTTTTTCCATTTTGGTTTAGTTTTATTTTTTGAATCTGCAAAATGCGCTTTCACAATTAAACCCATGTGTACAGTCTTATCAGAAATCTTTCTTCTGTTCTGTTTCCTCCACCTGATTTTCTCCCCCTCCCTACTGGTAACTGTTTCTTAACAATTAAGATTTTTTATTTTTATCGTTGCAGCGTTTCCTTTTGCAAACATGTGAACATTCATCTGTCCTCTCCTGTTTTACACTGAAGTTAGCACACCATATGTCCCTTACAACACACCGTATCAGCGTCTCAGAGATCTTTGTTTTTTCTTGAAGGTTGGATAGATATTCATTGTTAAGATGTACCATGGTTATTTAACCAGCCACTTTTTGATAGAGTTTTGTTTTCTAAAAAAATAAAGTCCCCTGTTCACGTTCAAGTCATTTCATATTCTGGCTAATGTGTCTTTAGGGTCTGTTCTTAGACGTGGAATTGCTGAGTCAAAGGGTAAATGCAATTATATTTTTGTGCTCTTTCTAACTATTGCTGGATTTCCTTCTACAGGAATTGTATCATATTGCATTGACAGGGATTTTTAAAAAGATTTTTCAAACGCTCAGATTTAACATACAAGATTGTCGGAAAATTGGTGCATTCTTCGCAGTCCTGAGTTATGTCCTGAAAGCACACACCATTTCTCCGGCACCCAGGACACGGCCCGGCCCGGAGCACCCTGGTTTCTGCTCTCAGGCCGCCTGCGGTTTGTTTGCGGAGACAAGACACGTGTGTGGAAAACAGAGTAGTGCAAGGTACAAGTCACGTATCAGAAAACAAAGGTGAAGGACCAGCTCGAGCCCGTCTCTTTAGGGCTCCTTCCCTGCTTACCCCAGGCCGCCTGAGTCCCCAGTCCTCGGGACTTCACGAGCGCTCTCAGTGACAGTCACCCTCTCCCCAGACCCAAATTCTTGACGCCTGGGTGGAGTAACAGAGCCGAACGTTTGGTGTGCAGGGTGCCTCATAAATTTAAACAGAATAGTTACGCTGTGTAGAGCTGTATCTGCATTTCCCTGAGCATGTCCTCTGGGACACCTGTGGGATGGTGACAAGGGTTACACTGCAAAGTCAGTGCAAATAGCTTAGGCTGGGCAAACCTAGAGACATGTGACTCCAAATTCATGTCTGGTGTCGCAGGCTTAGCTGGGCACAGAATCCCGTTTCCATGAGCATCATGTCAATGCCGTCCCAGGAAACACAGAGAACCAAGTTTAGGTTTTGTTGCAATGAAAACCAAAGGCATCTTTTCCAGCTGATGAACTGGTACAGTTCTGTATTTGTGACTAACAGTTTCAATTTGTTTCTTTCTAGATCGAATTGTTAAAGAAAAAGGTACAACAGAAACAGCTCCTGATACTGCAACTTTTAGAAAAGATATCTTTCTTAGAGGGAGAGGTAAGAAGCTGTGTTTCTTTAAGTTGGTGTCTTCCCTACCATTAAATTTTACATTGCTGAGCCTCCCATTAACACTTACTTAAAAATAGGGCTGTTTCCTGGCCTTGTCAAACTGATCGAAGGTTAACTGCCAACACTGAAAATGAGGTTCTGACAGAGAGTTTTCTTTTCCGCCTGGCTCTTCTCATCCCGGCCTGCTGCTCACTTCTGATTTTGGCTCTTGTTTTCCTTGTTCAAGAATTTTCTTAGCAAGTCTGATAAGCTTTTGATTAATACTGATAATTCCCCACATTTGTGTAAGTGCTTTATAATTTGTGAAGTATTTCCACATACATCCTTCACATGATTCTCTCAGCAGCTTTAAGAAAAGGTGAGACAAGGATCATTATCTTTGTATTAACCAGTTTTTAAAAAGGAGGCACGGAGAGGCAGGTGGCTTTGCTCACGATCACCCAGCTCGGTAAGCGCCAGAGCCGGGCCGAGAGGTGGAATCCACATCCGTGTTCTCCCAGAAAACGGAGTCAGCATGTTTTAGCAGCGACTGCTTTTCACCTGGAACTTTAAAACTATTCAGTATTCCTGACTTTCTGGCTTTCTGAAAGTCATTTTGGAGATTTTGTATAGGTTCCAGAGAAGGAAATTACAGAGCTGGAAGGACCTTAAGGGCTTAGATATTAACAGAAGGAGAAGCCAGAATGTATTTGCTCTGAAGGGCACTTATTAAGAGCTTGGCACTGAGCCTCTTCCTTCTGAGTCTCCATGAATCTCTCCTTGTCTGTCTCTTCACTGTAGTCCTTCCCCAGGGACAGCCCAGCACAAAGTAAGGGGCCAGGAAAGAAGTGACATTCATTAAGCACCTAGTATTCGTTGGGCACTGTTAATTACTTTCTATATCCTTTGTTTAACATTGAAGTTAATAGTAGAATCAGATTTCTGCTTATTAGCTGGGTGGCACTGGGGACATTTCTTTTAAAATGAGGATTTTAATTGCACCTACATACATGTGACTGTGCAGTGAGAATGCATAGAAAGTGCCTGGCAAGTACTGAACACTCAGTAATACTGAATGTGTTAGCATTGTTCTCTCTTCATTCAGAGCGATGCCCAGTGAGCTAGATTACATTCCCTCCATTTTATAGACAGGCAAACTAAGGCCCAGGCACGTGATGGAACCTGCCCAATGTGGCAGAAGGGATGGGTAAGTCTGTTCAAGGCCTGAGCTCTTAACCACCACGTTTGTCAGGGTGGTGAGCTGGGTCTTCATTTACTGTTTTTGAGAGACTGCCTGAAAAAGTCATAACCAGACATCCTTTGTGGCCCGTGGGGTCCTGGCAGCAGATTCAAGGTCCAAGAATCTCCTGACAGCTGAGTAAATAGACACTTGTCCCATGCCATCCCTATCTTCCCCTTCATAGTCACTGGGTCCAGCTCCCACCTTATGAATGAGCATTTCTGTTCTGAGGATTGCCCTCTGAAATTATAGCTCCCCATGAGGGGAGTCACCCCTTGCCCAGTGAGAGCCAGAGACTGAATGTCCCAGTGGGAGCTCATGGATCTACAGAGAAAGTGGTACAGCACAGAGTAGGGAGATGCTGACAGGAGAGACAGAAGGTCACCCAAGAGAGTGTGCACCACCCTTCCCTTTCCCGCCAGCCAGGCTACTCAAGCCAGGTCTTGTATGGGTAAGTTACAAATTGTCCTAGGGGATATTGTGCATGGAGAAAGGCCATAGACATATTTGTGCTGTGTTTAATGCTTGATTTCTTAAACTCATCTCCCCTTCCAGTTTGGGTTGCCCAGACCCTGAGATGTGGACATGAGTCCATAGAGTTTATTTAGGAGCTGATCCCAGGAAGGGGAGTGGGGCAGTGAGACAGGGAAGGGCCACAAGCCAATCCCGGGTGCCTTCCTGAGGAGGTTACCACTGTGGGGGTCTCTAGGAGACCTGTGTGAATGACCCTGAGTCATCCCTTCCAAAAGTTCTGAAAGGTAGGGCATTCATCCACTGACTCCCATCAGTCATTGGTTGAGGCCTGCTCCCGGGGGTTGTGGCAGTTCTGCTCTGCACAGAGTGGGCTGGACTCTGGTGGTCAGAGGAGGCTGCAGGTAAAGAGGCACAGGTAGGGTGTCAGGAAGTGGGGAGTGTCTAGAGGAGTGGGGAGGGCCGGCAGGGTCTACTGTGTGTGTCTAGTAAGCAAGACTTTGGAAACCAGTTTTTCTTGAGCATTTAAAGATTGGTTATACATTAGATAGATTAAATTTCCTTAACCTGTTTAAATTCCACTGCAAAGTTAGTACGGTTAATTCCTTTTGACCACTTTACAGACATCCACCTTAACCAGCAGACAAAATATGTACAAATAAATTACTAATGACAAAATTGAATAAATACATTATACTTTAACCTACTCTAAATATAAATAACATGGTTCTAATTTATTTCATTGTTTCTGTTCTTGTTTTTCGCATCTCCCAAAGGCTGTTGTTTTACTTATTTTAGTGTTTCCTTAGTCTTACCATCATTCTGGCACTCTTCAGACAGAAGCAGTGACCTTTCCCATCCAAAGGAGATAGAATTCCTTTTCTGAATAGCTCAGGTCAGAGGATGCTGGTAGGTGCCCTGCTGATTCTTGGGTCACAGGACTAGGTGGCTTCAGCGTGATTCACACTCAAGACCCCTTGTCATTGTGATGCATTGACCTGGTTGTTGGCATTATTAGAAGTATATACAATCCTTATTCATACAAGTATTTCGCTGTACTTAGTTGGACCATGTAGAGATTTCATCTCCTAGGACAGCGATTTTCAACCTTTCTATCTCATGGCACACATAAACTAATTACTAAAATTCTGCAACACACCAAAAAAATACCATGTTTGCTGATCTGACCAAAAAATGGGTATACTTTTGATTCGTTAACACCAGATGGCTATTGTTGTATGGACAATTGTCATTTTTTAAACTTGCCACTCTAAGGGAAAAGAGGTCAGTGCCCCTGGCTAGAGTCAGGTATTGCATGTTTTAAAAATTCTTGAGGCACAACAGCGGAAAATTGCTGTCCTAGGACCTGAGAGATTGAGTTTGAGTATGTGGTTTTCCTCGTTAGGCTGTGGGACTGGAATATGATGTTACAGACACCCTGCTGACTGTTGGATCCTTGCTCATGGTGTGTGACCTCAGATGGCAGTGAACTGCTGCCCCTCTTTCCACCTGGTTGTATGACGGCCAAGACCAACTCGTCTGTCCATTGGCCCTAAAGTCCTAGACGACCTGACTTACCATTAATTCCTTTTGTCCTTCTTTTCTACTTAACACAGAAGTTTTATAAACACACACATAATGGATACTCTGTGAAAGAAACTGTTGCCTTATATATCAATGCTTCCTAGTTGTAAAAATTTATGCAAAGTATAATATGCTCACCCTTTTCTATTAAAACTATATTTTTGTACAGTTTCTATTAACTTTCCTTTTGAGTGACATTATCAACACAAGGCAATTCTCAGACCTTCCTCATTTGCATAATAATTGCTTTCCCCTCCTCCTCCTTGTTTTGTTGCTCAAATGGTCACATCTCAGCTAGGGAGTGTTCTCCCACCTTCACTGCTTTGCCCAGGCCGTAGGGTTCCTGAGGACCTTGGAGTCATTCTTGATGCTTGGCAATGAGAATGTGTTTCAGACCTGCCCTGGTTTCTGTCCTGTCCCTGGGCAGGGCGTTGACTTGTCTCCAAGGGACTCTGGCTCATGTCAGTGGAGAGCCACATTGAAGCCTACCTGGGCATGAGAACTGGTAGTAGGCCGAAGTGCTGTGCCAATCTTAATAGTGACAGAATTGGGGAAAATGTGTGTCTTTTTAAGATCATGGGGTCATACCAGTGTTCTTGAAATTTATCTAATTATATTGCTTTACAATACAGGCTTCTGCTGGCCACTGGGAATTTCTATTTTGTTGACCTGTCCTACCACCAGTAATTTTCATCCCATGACTTACCATCCTCTGCCTTAAACTGTAATGATGCCAACGGTGGGGTTTCCGATCTCTCTGAAAAGTCTCGGTGGACAGATCTGGTATCCCCCTATATTCCATCTTATTTATAAAGTAGCTACTTTCTTTTAAGGGCCTAAGTACAGACTCTGGAGCCAGATTGCCTGAGTTCAAATCTCAGCTCTGCCACTTAACTAGTTATGTGATCCCGAGCAAACTGCTAAGTGCTCTGTGTCTATAAATGGAAGTCCTCCTTTTGAACTGGTGTCCTCTCCATGGAGTTGTTACAAAGACTGCATTGGTTAACACTAAGTGATTGGAAAAGTGTGCGTGCTCATTACATCTTCAGGCGTCTAGGTGCCAGACTCCTCCATTGTCATTGATATGTATTTTCTCCGTTTCCTCCTTCTCTGTCTTCTGCCCCCTTCTTCTTGTAAATAGAGAAACACAGACAGTGTTGGTCCCTGAATTCATCATTTGCATTTACTGATGCTTGAACTCGTTTGATTTTGCGATTCCCACCCCCAGCCCCCCAGATGTGTGTCTAGGCTAGCCCCGTCAGACTGCATTTTCATCAGCTGATTCAGAATCTTCCTCATACAAAATGGGCCCTTCCTTTTTTCTTTTTTCCAGATTTTTATTTGCTCATCTCTTAAAATGAGATTACAAGCATATATCTTCATAAGGTTGATAAACTTCCTGAAATTCTGAGTAAATCCCATTTTATTTTTTTTCTGCTGAAAATTCTACACATACAACTTAATTCAAAAGTCAGAAGGAAGGATTCAAATATCTTGGCTTGGTCCATCCTCCATTTAATGTGTGTTGTGTGGCCCATAAACTTCTCCATATGTCTGTTGTGCGTTCCTGAGACTCTTATTAATTTTCCCGTGTAACGCTGGGACAGCAGCCCCAGGCCCCAGGGCTCCGTGCACGCACTTTATTGGACGCACGTTCTTGTTTCATGCATGTACTACAGCACCACTGCCCCTTCCCTGGGCCTGAGGGAGTGGGGGGAGGTGGTGGCTGCCATATATATGTGACATAATTTCCAGAAACTGCCAAAAGTTGCCATACCAGGTCCTTCCTTCCTGGAAGGCACACAGCCTCCCAAGCCAACAGTACTATGCATTTCACATCTAGACACAAGGTGGTGGTATTTGAAAGCAGGAAAACCCCAGAACTTGGTTCTCAATCCTAGAAGCTACGTTTTACAGAGCACAGGCCAGATGGCAGTCGGGGGCTGCTCTGCCAGTCCCATTCACTCACGTTCTGCTAGACTGAAGCAGATAGCCTCTGTTCTCCTGTTTCGAGCCCTGTCCATTGTATTTTTTAAGTATTTCTTAAAGCTTTCCCTTTCTAACTCTCCTTGTACTACCCATGTTCAGGTTCTCACCATCTTTTATTTCTTCCTTGTCAACCGTATTGCATATTAATTTATGTAAATAAACTGCATCTACTTAACATGCACAGTGATGGGTGTTAACTAGACTTACTGTGGTGACCATTTAAGCAATATATACAAATACCAAATCATTACGTTGTATATCTGAAACTAATATGACATATGTCAATTATACGGTAGTAAAAAAATGAAGTGCACAATTTGATGAGTTTCGACAGCCACATGTACATGTGAAACCACCACCACAATCAAGATATGGAACATTTTCATCACTCCTTATAACTCTCTGTTTCCCTCGGCAACCCTTCTTTCCAGGCAACCCCTTTCTTTTTCCAGGGAGGGGCCATTTTTGTCATTCTTGTCACTATGACTTGTTTGCATTTTATGTAAGTGGAATCATATAGTATGTACTCTTTTGTGTCTAGCTTTTTTCACACAGTGCAATGATTTCAGATATGCATAATGACTTCAGATGTATTGCAGAGTGGTATTCCATTGTGTGGATATATCACAACTGATTTATCCATTCACTTGTTGACATACATTTGAGTTGTCTCCAGAGTGGGGCTATCTTCAATAAAGCTGTTATAAACATTAGTGTACAAGTCATTATGTGGACGTCTTATTCTTCTTATGTGAATTCCTAGGTGGAATAGCTGCATTGTATTATAGATGTATTGTTTTAACTTTTAAAGAAACTGTCGAACAGTTTGGGGGAGAGGTTGTGATATTTTATATCCCCACCATCAGTTAGAGAGTGTTCTAGTTTCTCCACATCCTCACCCTGACTTAGTGTTGACAGTTTTTTTAATTTAAGCATTTTAGAGGGTGTGAAGTGGTATCTTGTGATTTTTATTTGCATGTTGTGATCACTGGTGATGCTGAGCACCTTTTAAAATGCTTATTGGCCATTTATGTTGTTTTTAGAAGTGTCTGTTTAAACCTTTGCCCATTATTTTAATGTGTTTTTAGTTTTCTTATTATTATGTACACTTTGTATATTCTGGATACCAGTTCCTTGTATTGTGAACATGTTCTTTCATTCTATTTGCTTTTTCACCTTCTTGATATATTTTGAAGCTATTTTTACTTAGATTTTTATTTTTTATGAAGTTCAGCTTACCACTTTTTTCTTCTATGATTTATGCTTCTTGCATCCTAAGAAGTCTTTGCCTACTAAACAGTCACAGATTTTTTCCTATGATTTCCTCTAAAAATGTTATCATTTTTGCTTTTTAATTTAGATCTATGATCCATTTGGAGTTCATTTTTGTGTTTTGTGTGAAGTAAGGATTGATGATTTCCCCCCACATGGGTATCCAACTGTTTCCTTTCAGCATCTCTTTAATTATTGTTGTTGAGAGTTTGTGCCACCTTCCCTCCCTTCTCCGATCAGTCTAGCTAGGGGGTCACCGATTTTGTTGATTTTTAAAAAATTAAAATGGCATCTGGCTTTATTGACTTTCTCTATTGTTTTCTTTTTTATTGAGTTTTGCTTTGATATTCATTATCGCCCCTCCACCCTTTCTGATTAATTTGGTGTTAGTTTGCTGTTCTTTTTCTAGCTTCTTGAAGTGACTGACTTTAGGTCATTGATTTTAGACATTTCTTCTTCTTTTAATATAAGCCTTTAAAGCTATAAATGTCCCTCTAGTCTCTGCTTCAGCTACATCCCACAAGCTTTGATAGGATGCATTTTCATTTTCATCCAGGGTAAAATATGTTCTCATTTCCTTTGAGAGTCTTCTTTGACTAATAGATTATTTAGAAATGTGTTGTTTTACTTCCAAATAGTTGAAAGTTTTTTTAAAGATATCTTATAGTTTTTGATTTCTAATTTAATTGTTATGGTCAGAGAACATACTTTGTATGGTTTTAATTCTTTTAAATTTATTGAGACTTGTTTTATGGCTCACCATATGGTTTCTCTTGGTTTAGTATCGTGAAAAGGATATATATCCTGCTGTTTTTTGTGTGTGTTCTATAAATATTAATTAGATTTAAGTGGTTAATAATATTATTTAGATTATTTATGTTTTTCTGGTTTTTGTGTAAGTGTCCTATCAATTGCTGAGAGTGGTGCTGAAATCTGTTACTAGGGTTTTAGACTCTCTGTTTCTTTTTTAATTCTGTTATCTTTGATGTCATGTATTTTGAAGTTCTATTATGAGGTACATACATATTTTTGATTGTTATGTCTTGGCAATAAATTAACCTGTTCATTATTATGAAATGTTGGTCACTACCTTTGTTCATACTCTTTGTCTTGAAGTCTGTCTTATCTGATATTAATATAGCCATTCCTACCTTCTTCTGTTTCGCATTTGCATGGTATATGTTTTCCACCCACTTATTTTCAACTGATCTATGCCTCTCTATTTAACGTGCATCTCTTATAGACAATATAAAGTTGGGTCTTGCTCTTTTTAATACATTCTGATAGTCTGTGTCTCTCAATTGGAGTATATAGTCCATTGATCATTAATCATTATTGATACTGTTGGATTTAGATCTACCATTTTATCATCTATTTTCTTTTTATTCCCTTTGTTTTGCTTATTTGTTTTGTTTTCCCTTTCCTTTGGGCTAATTCAATGGTTTTTAGAATTCCACTTTAATTTATCCCTAGGAATTTTGCTGTTTTACTTTTCTCTAATAGTGATTGCTCCAAGTGTTACAATGTACACCATCGACCATTCACAGCCCACTTAGAGGTAATACTGTACCACTTCATGTGAAATGTAGAAGTCTTGCAATGATACAGGTCCATTTACCCCACACTGCTGTGGCGGTTATCACATCTGTTGTATCTGTATGTGTGTTGTAAACCCACAATACATTGTTACAGTTTTTGCTTTAAAAATCACATGTATTTTAAAGAAATTAAGAGAAACTATAATGCAGCCATTAAAATGTTTATAATAGGAAATACATATAAATGAAAAGAACAAAGTACAAAAGTATTTATAGTATAATCTAATTACATATGAGAGAATAGGGAATAATAAAAGCCCAGAGGACATATGCCAAATATCAAATGTGGTTTTCTTTGGGAAAAAAAAGAAAATAGAGCCTTTCATGTTTACTCATAGACCATTTATTTCTGATGTTCTTCATCCATTCCTGAACATCTGAGTTTCTCTCTGAGAGCAGCTCTCTTCCACCTGAAGAACTTTTGTTCAGCATTTTATGTAGGGAGGGTCAGATGCTGACAGATTCACTTAGTTTCTGTTACCTGACAGTAAGGTCTCTGTTTCACCATCATTACTGCAACATAGAGAGCTCTGGGCTGACAGTGTCTTTCTCTTAGTACTGGCTGTCTTCTGGCTTCCGTGGATTTTAGTGAGAAATCTTTGGAAATTCCAATGATTGCTCACCTATACAGAGTTGCTCTCAAGATTTTTCTTTAGTTGTGGGTTTTCCTATGACTGTGAAGTGGCATTTATTGCCTTGAATTTATTCTCTCTGGGTTTTATTGAACTTCTTGAATTTGTAAGTTTGTCTTTCAAGTTTGGGAAGATTTAGCCATTATTTCTTTTAACATTTTTTCTTTAGACTCTCTCTCTTTTCCTTCTGTGATTCCAGTACACTCTGTTAGGCTTTTAGAAATTGTCCCACATTTTCACAAAGTTCCATTAATTATTTTCAACCCTTTCCTTTTATTTTATTTTGATTAAATTATTTCTATTAGTGTGTCATCAAGCTTACTGACATCTTCCTTTGTCATTGCCATTCTTTTCTTAAGTCAATCTAGTAATTATTTTTTTAAATTTCAGGCACTGCCTTTTTTTTCTGTTCTAAAATTTCCATTTGGTTTCTTTTTTAGATTTTCTATTTCTTTCTGTTGATTTTCTAAAACTACTTTATGAATTATAAGCATATTTTTCCTTTACCTCATTGAGCATAGTTATAATGGCTGTTTTAAAGTCCTTACCTGCAAACTCCCACCTCTGAGTCATCTCAGGATTGGCGTCTGTTGATTCTCTCTTCCCTTGGGAATGGGTCACATTTTTCTAGCTCTTCATGCCACATAACGTTGGATTCTAACCTGGACATTGTAAATGTCTTCTTGTGGAGACTTTGGACTCTGTTTTATTGTTTGAGGATCACTGAGATTTTTGTTTCAGGGGGTCATGAATCTGGTTACACCCCTTTCTGTGCCTGTAGTGGGTGATGACTCCAATCTCTGTTCAGTTCTTTAAGCTTTGGCTGCAAACTTTTTTGTGTGCCCTGCACATGCGTGGTGCAGGGGTCCGCCAGAGACGAACTGAGTCTATGTGCAGAATTCAGGGTTTCTGACCTCTTTCTCTCCTTTTTGGCTCCTTTCTCTTCTTTTCTCTCCCCTTACTTTCGGTAGCCCTGCTCGCCCTGGACTCTCTTCCCTGGTTTATTCTACCGGAAAGATGACGTTCCTAGTGAATTGTTATTGTATCTGTGCTGCCAGCACCATGACTGTGTTGCTCTTAGGCAAAGCTGCAAACAGATAAGCACGCAAAGGAATCACAAAGCAGCCATTCTATGCTTGTCATTTGCCCCACGTTTTACCTCCCCTCTAAAACTTGCCTGTCCTTATTAAATCTCCAGTAATCTCAATGGTTGTTTTTGTCTTTGTCCAGAGTTTATAGTTATTCTTTGCAAAAGGACTTGTTTGTGAACTGCTTACTTCTCTATACTAGAAGTGTACCTCTCTCTCTCTGTTAAATGGAAAATTTTAATGACTGATCTTCCTGCCTATAGTTTCATTTCCTTTCTGTACAGTTTTTACTTGGGACCCCAACTGACTGACATAAAACCAGTGTCAACCTTAGTCTCATAGGATTGAGTGTAAGGTGTTTGTAACAGCATTCGTAGTCCTTTGTAACTAATTCCTGCCCGCCTATATACTGTGGTAGGGTGCCTTTTCCCAAGTTGGTGTGTTTCCACAGTTCTGGAGTACTCATCCCCTTTGTTTCTTCAACTTTGTCTCTCTTGCCTAACTCCAGGAAATTTGTACTTACAGTTCAGTCCCTCTCCCCATCTTCTCTGAATTTCCCCTTAATATCCTCTGGGTCCCTTTGGCACAGGCTTATCTTTGTCCAGTTCTTTTCTGCTCAGTGTTCTGTGGTTCTACAGATGGAGCTCCTCAAGGGTTATCAATCATGCCTTATTTCCTTTAACTGCCACCTCCCCTCACCTACTTTTGCATACTATGTATCTGTTACATAGCAGATACTCAATTTTTAATTGATTATTTTTATTTATCGCATTAATTTTTATAAGTTTTTGGTTTCAGTGCTTTAGTAAGTATCTGATGTGCACACACAGAGTTCCTGTGAAATAGAACAAGGGATCTGGGGCTACCTGTCCACTCTTCTGTGTGTGCCAATTGGGGCATGCTTGCTAACTTGTCTTTTATGCTCCTTAACTACAGGTACCAGCCTAGCATTCTGTAAAATCCAAATGATTAACGTGTGCACTGAGAGAGGGATGTGGTGATGGGATTGCTGGAACTTGTTAAAGGGCAGGGCTTTTCTGCCTTTCTTTCCCCTTATGAATGGGAGAGTCCAGATATTGTCAGGGTAGCCCTCTCCCCCCCACCCCCTCTCTCTCTCTCTGTGTGTGTGTGTGTGTGTGTGTGTGAGAGAGAGAGAGAGAGAGAGAGAGAGAGAACGTTATGTACCCCTGGCAGTGAGCCAACATCATTTTCCCGTACTGGGAGTCAGGTGTTGTTAGATCTGACATGACTTGCTAAGGAATCTGAAATGAATTCTCTTCCTTTACACCATTTCACATTTCTAGAAAGAATTCATAGTTCTTTCTATCCTGCAGAACACAAGTTTGTACCAGGGATGCTGCTTCATTCCTGGTATCATCCATTCAGAGCAGGAGCTGCTGAGCTGTAACCCACACTCTTTCTTGCAAACAAATGAACTTCTGTTTCCATAGAACTTTTAAACTTTTATGTGCTATCTAGTGCCTTATAATAGTGCTTAAGCTGCAGCTGCAACTTAAAAAGAAGAAAAGACAAATACTGTGAAGTTTTTCTAGTTGTACAAATAATATGTCCACTGTAAAAACATTTATATGTATTTTATTCAATGAATATTTATCTTGCATCTCTTACATGCTATGCTCTGAAGATATAACCAGTAAGGTAGATGTGGTCACTGCCTCATGAAAACTTAGTCTAGCATTGTAGAAAAATATGTAGAACTTTTCAATAAACATCCGAAAATATCGGTGTAACCACTGTTACCCTCTTTCTGAGTGTTTGTGTATGTTTTCTGTCCTTTATATTTGAGGCACCATCGCTTCATGTGTTTCCACTCCAGTGTCCGCACCTTTTTGCTCCTTTGTCCTTCATTTCCCCCGTGGGGCAGGTTGCCAATTCCTGAGCATGTAGTCATCAACCTACGTAATGTTTGGCCCTGGCCTGAAAAAAGAAACTAATTAGAATGCTAATTTTAATCCCAAAGAGCTTGTTCTATTTTATATGTTTGAGATTCTGAATTTTCCACACCTATGAAATACTAATTATTAAGTTATAGAGGTATTTCCCACTAAATTAAATTAATAGACTTACTCATTTTATAGTTTAATAAGGGAGTATTAAAAGCTGAGCTTTACCTTATTTATAATTGCAAGAAAGCATTACATATCTAAATTCCCATCAATAGGAGACTAGTTAAATAAATAATGTACATCTATACAATGGAATGCTTTGAATGCATTAAAATAGTTTGTTGACATAAAAAGAAAACTAATAAATGTGGAAAGGTATTCACAACAAATTGTTAAGTGGGAAAACAGATTTATGTATAGATCAGGATATTTAGTTTGTTTCCACTTATGTAAAATTGGATACATGTGTATGCACATGCACAGAAAACTCTCTGTAAGGATACAGTCAGTATAGTTCTTCAGTTCCTGCTGTATAAGAGGGGCTCAATAAATACATTGTGATAGGGGAAACCTGATAATATAGGTAAATTGTATCATGTATATTTGTCAGGGAACATATTTGCTTTACTAAAAATATTTTTCCCCCTCATTTCTAGAATAATGAACTACAAAGTAAGTTGGATTATTTAACAGAAACCCAGCCCAAGACTGAAGTGGAAACCAGAGAGGTCGGAGTGGGCTGTGATCTTCTACCCAGGTATTTAGGAATTTCCTGTTTTTCTGACTCAAATTCTTCTTTGACTTAAGAAAATACTTTCCTGGACTGTTATGACCAGAATTGCATTCTTTCTATCAGAAAATATTTCTGCAAAGATAAGTGGTGGCTGCTGAAACATCTGACTGGTTTCTGTGGGAGTGGGGACATTGTACAGGGCAGAGAGGATGGCAAAGGAGAGATCGGGAAGCCAGTTCAGAGAGAGATTAGTCCTCCCTTCCTCCCTTCCTCCCTTCCTTCCGCAAACATCTCCTGAGGGCCTTCCCTGTGCCCTACAGTTATAACCTGGAGAAGAATGAGATTTAGTGCCTGTCCTGGAGTGCAATGGGACTGGACGGGGAGATAGATATTTGGTAGTAATCCACAACAGTGTGAGAGGGACCTGTGAGGTGCTTTAGTCCTACAGAGGAGAGAGGGTCTAAGTCTTGAACAAAATTCTTCTATTTCCCAGCACCATAACAGACTATTGTCAAGCTCCAAATCAGATTCACGAATAAATGATGTACTTCAGTTGTGAGCAGATACACAATAACTACAGCCTGCTTCATTCTGTTGTATGTCTGAGCTGAAAGACTGACACAGTCAGTGTTAAGCTCCATACATGCTCATGCCTGAGTCTTTCCCTAGTAAGATTAGAGCATGGGAACCAGTAACAACCCATCATCTCTGGGTGCTCAAAACTGTGCTTGGCCCAAAGGAGATATAAAAGAAGTTTCTAAGAAGGATGCGGATGACATGTGGCTTGTAATTTAGGTAACCAGAATCGAATGTCACGTTGTTCCTATTTACATTGCTTGCTCTCTACTAAAAAAACAAGGCAATTTCATTATTCTGATATGATTAACAAAAAAGGAAGGATGGAAGGAAGGGAGGAAGGGAGGAAGGGAGAGAGAGAGAGAGAGGAAGGAAGGAAGGGAGGGAGGGAGGAGGAAAAGAAAGAAAAGAGAAAGAAAGAAAGAAAGAAAGAAAGAAAGAAAGAAAGAAAGAAAGAAAGAGAAAGAAAGAAAGAAAGAAGAGAAAGAAAGAAAGAAAGAAAGAGAAAGAAAAGAAAGAAAGAAAGAAAGAAAGAAAGAAAGAAAGAAAGAAAGAAAGAAAGAAAGAAAGAAGAAAAGAAAGAGGAAGGAAGGAAGGAAGGAAGGAAATGTAAATAGACTCCAGGGCTCATCCACAAGGGGTACAAAATACATGATAAAAATAATAAAAATATAGGCAGAAGGAGTGATTGATCATATTCAGGGAATCCTTTTGAAATATAAATAGTTTGGTCATTTCCCTCCTTTTTTATTTTTTTAAGAACCAAGTGGCTTCGTCCACTCTAATTGCCCACATAATAAATCTTGTTTGGCTGGGACAGGTACAAAACTATGTCTGAAACCAATCACTTGTTTGTTTTCTAATTCCCACATTTTGGCTTAAGACGAGGTTTTCAATTTGTGTGCCGAAGGATAGCCTGAAGCAAACTTTTATGGTGAAGTTATGAAACCACAAAGCGGTTTCATAATGGAAGTGCTGACAGACCCTTAACTTATGGCCACGGTGAACTTGGAAGCCACTTCAGTATCTAAAAGCAGCTTTTCCATAAATGTAACATTTGGTTTCCCCCAGGATCCGTCTTAGCACTTTAACTACCCAGGTCAATCAGCAAAGGAAATGAAAACTACATATCTGCATTTCCGAAAAGGCAGAATAATATTTCATTTGTTTCCTCACAAGTATTTATTAAGTGCCTACTATGTGACAGGCACCATGCCAGTGCAGGTAGTGAGGGCCCCAGTGTCTTTAGAGATGATAGGGGCAGAAGTTCTCTGCCTGTGTTACTTGGAACTGCCGCGTCCTGGGCCGGGGGCTCTGGGGCAGGGACGGCAGCAAGGAGCTGGCCTGTGGGGACTCCCCAGCACCTCTGGTGCCCACCTCCATCAAAAAGTAAATCTGGGAAGAGCTCAGCTTTTAGTGTTTTTTATATGTGGGATTTCAAGTAAGGTTTTGTTTGAATAAGAGTTCTATGGCCAAACAAATTGGGACCCCTTGGTTTAGTTCAATCCCCCTGTTGTATAGACCCCAAAATTGAGGCCCAGAGGCCCAGAGAGATAACGTGAAAGACAGGGAGCCACACAGCCAGGGTTAGAGCCAGGCCTCTGGATCCTGGCGTGGTACACTGCTGGTTTTACAGCAATAACTAAAGAGTCACTAAACTGTGTTCTGTATGTTCTAACAAAATTCCTGGTTCTTATTCGGACTTCAAACTGGCATCTAACCAGTGAAAGATTCCATAGTGTTTTGCAGAATATTTTAAAAACAGGGTCCTCCACAGTGTTTTAGGTCAATGAAAGTATGGAATTAAGTGTCCATGATGCAGGCTTACTCCCTTGAATTCTGACTCCCTGTTCTCTCACCAAGAACTCGGCAGTGTGGTCCAGTTGGGGAACCTCAGGCTTCAGGGGTGCCCTGCCCAGCCGGCTGTCAGCTGAGCACAGCCTTGGGCAAGCTACTCATTCTCTCTTAAGCCTCAGTTACTTCAACCTTAAAATGGGAATGAAGATGGCCGTGTCAGACCTCATAGAGTTGCTATGAGGATTACATGAAAACAGGTGTGTAAAGTATTAGCATGGTAACTAGACCGAAGTTAGGTGCTTAATAAATAATAGCCATTATTACTATTAACTAAGTAAAAACTCTGACTTTACATATAACACACTATGTCAAATATAAATGGCGGTTGCAGCATGTTCTGGGCACCAGGCACGATGCCTCACTACAGAGCAGCCCAGCACCCGTGCTCATTTCTCCTCATACCTGCGGGGGTGTGCTCTGTGCTACGGCCGCAGCATTTCACTAGTAGGGCTGCTCTGTTTTTATGCATTGCTGAAAAAAATTGAAATCAGCCTTTTCTTTACTTATAGAGCCATCAAGCCCATTTATTACCCCCACCCACCCCATGTTTTCCTTGTCCCTGCCAACACTGGGTACACCTGTGGACAGGGACCCTAGGCTGCCATCTACTTGTCTAGCATTTATTTGATGCTCAATAAACATTTGTTGGCTGAATGAATGAACCAGGGGTGTCTAACCCGCGGCCCATAGGCAGCTCAGGAGGGCTGTGAATATGGCCCAACACAAAATTGTAAAGTTACTTAAAACCTTTTTTCTGTTGTTGTTCATCAGTTTTTGTTAGTATTTGTGTATTTAATGTGTGGCCCAAGACAACTCTTCTTCTTCCAGTGTGGCCCAGACACGCCAAAAGGTTGGACATCCCTGTGGGGATTTAGGCAGCTAATCTGTATTATAATATAATTTATTCAATAAAGGACTCAGAAAAACATTTCCTGCTTATATTTTACATCTTTGTGTTTATTATCTTTCCCAACTAGAATGTAAGCTTCACGAGGGCAGGGATTTTCATCCACTTCACTAATTAGAGTCTTTCTAGGACTTACTTGGAATGGTACCTCGCACATAGTAGATGCTTAACACTTGTTGATTGGACCCATCCCTCTTGTCAACATAAGAAATGTCCAAACGTTTAAGAATTTTTATGAGTTAATTTGAGCCAAACTGATGGCAATTGCTGAGAGCAAAATCTCAACAGATTGAGAAAATGCTCTAGAAAATGGCAGTTTTGCACCTTATTTTATACATTGCAATCAAAGGAGGAGGATTAAGGGAGTTACATGAAGTCCACTGGTGATAGATTAGGGAGGCAGAAGAAAGCAAAGCAGGAAATCTCTGGGATGGGATGAAAAGTAACAAATAGACATACTTGCTTTACATTTGTAGGATAGTTAACAGCCAGCAATGAACTTGGTAACAATAGCAATTCGGGGATTCGTGGTTGTGCTTTGAGGGATCCAAAAAGGAAATTACTTTGACATTCCACAGGTATGTTATCATAGATGCAAAAAGATAACAGGCAGGCTCGGTTAAGGTAAAGATTGACCTCTGTTAGGGAAGAATTCCACCCTAGGACTTGACTACCCACCATGAAAGGCTTTTATAGAAAATACTAATTTCGAACCATCCTGTGTGGTCACTGTATGTCTCTCTGAGTTTGTAAGGCTGCCCTGCAGGCCTCCCCTGAACTTCTCAGGTTTGCTACATGGCCCCTTTTCATCCACACTCTGTAGCGTTTGATCATTCTTCTCACACAAAAGAATGTCTGCTTCTTACCCTTGGAGGACTTTTCTCCCCTGGTTCTCTCCTACTTCCCTGGCCTGCCCTTCATCTTTTTGATGGTTCTTCTTTTTCTTCTAAGATCTCATGTGGAAGCTCCTCATGGTCTCTCTTAGTTATGCAGTTCTGCAAAGATGGCATCTAGCCTCCTGCTTGACCTCTTGCCTCTCTGTGGCGCAGCCGTCGAGTAGTTGAACCTCTCTCTTGCTACAAGTCCTCATTTCCAGTTGCCTGCTGGGCACTGCCAGCTGGCATCTGCTTGAGCTTCATACGCATCAGATCCATCACTGAGCCAGTCATTCTTTTCGTCAAAGTCAGTTTCTCTCGGTAGTGGTGAACACTGGCTGCAAGTTAATCTGGGTTTGGGTCCTGCTTCTGCCTCCTCTTGCTATATTGACAGCTTGGTTGGGCAAATTCTTCACCGCTTTGCATGTTGCTTTTGTCACCTAGAATAGTAAGATTTTGATAGTAATTCTCTCAGAAGCTTGCTGAGATGAGTGAGACACGGGCATAATGTCCGCAGTGCAGTGACCACGTTTTTATATTGTTCTTTGCTTCCACTACTTTCCCAGTGACCTAAGCCTCGTATACTGCAGTCCCCTTGAAACATGAATTGTTTGCTCCTGGGCTCACTCACAGGTACAGTGCTTTTTCCTTCGTGACTTGCTTCATACCTGTTTATTCCCACTGCCACCAACCTGCTGGAGACCAGTGTCGTCTGTCTGATCTAATCAGCGCCATCTCTGCCATCTCCTCTTTCATCAAACTCTGTGTTACACAAATTCTTGGAGAGGAAGGCTCTTGGTAGGGCAAGCAGAGAGGGTAAGAAGGTACTCACTGGGATTTCATGGGCTTTTAAACTCTTATTTTTAGAATAAAAGACCAAAGAGCTTGATTGGAAAGATTTGATGTATGTTAATTAAAGAGATCGAGAGCAATTTCAGGTCAGCTAATGTCAGTTCAAAAGGAAAAGTGGGAAAACAAAAAACAAACAAACAAAAAACAAGGGGCGTCTTTCTCCAGCCCCAAGTAAAACCTGGTTTCTAGCAAACTCATAAATTATGTCTTAATAGGTACAACTTAATGAAAAATATTCCCTGTGGTCATAAGTGCCAAGCACATAGTAAGCACTTTAAAATGCCTACATTTTCAAATTCCTGTTATAGAGACCAGAACACAAAGTAGCTTTTGTCAAATCTTTAGTTGCTGATTCTGCTATCATTTCCCCCAGGGGAACTGCCTCTTTATGGATTTATAAATGGTGAACAACAGCCTTAATGTGTTAAAGAAAATGGTCAAATTTCAATTCTGTAGTTGAAAAATTATTTGTGTTCTTGAAATCTTGTTGTTTCCTAGTGAACAACTAAATAAATACCTCACCTCTTTTTGGTTGGGGTATAAGAGCCTGTTTTTGAAACCCAGAAGGTCTACCTTTATAAATATTTCTGCACTTTATGGGCTTTTAAGATATTGTCACTGGAGACCATTTCTGTTATGTGGAATTTTCACAGTAGTTGGCAGAAACTGCCATCTGGCTTCTGCCCCTGGCACTCCAGTAAACTGCCTGCTGAGGTCCCGGAGGACCCCTGAGTTGCCAGATCCTGTGGCTTCCTCTGTGTGGCAGGTGACACTCTGACCACTTCTTGACATCTCTTGCCCTCTGGATCCCCTTGCCTGCTGCGTGTGGAGTGTGGGCTCTGTGCCTGGCCTGACTGAGTGAGCCTCTGGCTTCATGAAGATGATCGGGATGTGGATTTCTCCCTTTAGGAAAGTGTACCCGGCAGAAGAGACAAACGCACAGACCAGTGGGTGTGATGAGTTGCTTCCAGGGGTGTGTCTGAATCCTGTGTGACAGCGTGGAGAGCACGGAAGGCACATATTGAATCAACTGGGGAGAGACATGTGAAGTTTAACACCCCCCTCACCCCCAAGCTTTGATAGACCCCATTAAGAAGCTGTCTCCTTACTGCCCTTTAGTTGAAAATCACTGCCAAGTAATGGGAGGTGTTAGTGATTGGAAAGTTTAGCAAAAGTGAACCTTGGGGGAGTAGGAAACTGGACAGCGGCACTCAAGGAAGCGGTGAACGTATAAAGAAAGGAAGGATGGTTTCTCTCACTAGTGTGGGGAGTTGGGGAAATTATCATATAGGAGGTGATGCTTGGTTTGAGTCTTGAAATATAGGCAGGAATTCATCAGACTGATTTGATTAGGGAAGCATTCAAGGCGGAGGGATCAGCCAGAGGGTGGCAGGGAGGTGTGCAGTGGTGCAGTAAGTGGTGAGAACTGTGTGTGGGTTTGAAAGGCCAGCCAGGAGATAAAACAGGAGACGGTGGAGGACCTGTAGACCAGACAGAGGAGTTGGGCTTCACCCAGGAAGTAGCAGGGAGACTTTGAAGGGTCATAAGAACAGTGATATGCTCTGATTGTCTTTTTAGGAAGATGTCCTTGACAGTGGGTTCAGGGAGGTGGAAGACTTTGGCAACACTGGAGTCAGGGAGACTGTTTAGGATACTGTTCCAATATTCAAAGGTAAATTATGAGAGCCTGAACTGAAGCAGTGGCTGAGGGAATAGAGAAGGCAGGTGACAAAACAGTATTTTAGGAGGTAGATTTCATGCCACTTGGTGAAATTGGACATGGGAAGTTAGGGAAAGGGGGTTGAATCTTATATCTCGTCTGCACAGTTGGTCGTTGCATCAGTCGGGTTAAGAACTGTAGCTGCTGTAACAAACAGTCCAGAGATCTTGGGGGCTGAACGCAGTGAAGACTGGTTTCCCACCATAGTCTAAGGCAGGCTGGTATGAGCCTTGCTCCACACAGTCATTCGGGAACCCAGGATTCTCCCATCCAGTGACTCTGCCTGGGTTTTGGAGTCCTCTGGGGTCCTCCCCTGTATTCTCTGCACGAAAGGAAAGAACATAGAGATTTATGTAGAAGGTTTTTACAGGCTGACCATTGAATAATGCAGGAATTAGGGGCACTGGTCCCCACACAGTGAAAAATCTGAGGGTAAAAGTAGGCCCTCAGCAAACGTGGATTTCCAGCTACAGTTTGAGGATACCGTTGTCCCTAAAAGAACACGAGTCTGGACTATGCGGGCCCCCACTTATATGTGGATTTAAAAACCCATGTAATTCTCATATGACCTGCTCAGTTCAAACCCATGTTCTTCAAGGGTCAACTGTAAATGATTTCTCCTCATTTAGTCACATGGCCTACCAAATTACAAGGGAGGCTGGGAAATGTAGTTGTGCATGTGTCCAGGAGGAAAAAATATGGAATATGTGTCCATCTTAGTCAGTAAATCGTGTTAATTCTGCTTCCCAATTATCTCCCTAACTTTTCCTTGCTGCTTCACCTGCAGTGCTGCTGTTAGGGTTCATTCTCATGGTCACCTCCTAAATAGCAAAAATCTCCTAACTAACCTTCTGTCTCCAGACCCTCCACAGTACCAAAGATACCAAAGAATTGTGCTAGACTACAGATATGAACATATCATGCCCCCAAGCCTCTTAGGAGCCTTGAGTGGTTCCCTGTCACCTTCTGAACTCCCTAGCAGAGCCCACCTCCACCTGGAACCCCCCCTCCTCCACACCTTGTCTCCCACAGCTTCCCATTGTGAAGTCTTTGCTCCAGTCGAACCAAGCATATGTATCTCCTCTCCACACCTGCAGCCTTTGTGTTCGCCCTTCTTTGCCTTTGTACATCCTGTCCCTTCTGCCCGGAATTCCCATCTTCTCCTCCTTGCCTGCATGAGGAATGCCTAAGAATCCTTCAAGATGCATCTTCCTGTGGGAATTTCCAGATGCCCTCCTAGTGATGTTAACTTGCTCTGCCCTCAGTTTGCCCATAATATGTTAATTGTCAAATTTCTCAGGGTCCTGGCTGGAAGGGAATATTGAAGAGACTTAAGTGAAGGGACTATTTGTAAAGATTTGCACTGCCTTACGGAAAATACACAAGGGACAGTGGCAGAGTCTGGAGCTAGCCACAGTAGAAGCTGTTACCAGCCTGGACCTGAAGAGGCAGGGGTGAGGGCTGGCAAAAGAGACAGAGGGCAGGGCTGTGCCTGTGGCCTTTGCCCCAGGAGTGTAGTAACTTCAAGCTGCCTCCTGGCTGGAAGGGGACAAATGTCCTCCCCTCTCTGTCCTTCCGTTTTCTCATCTTCGGCTACCACATCCCAATTGATCAAAGTCAACTGGAAGCTAAAGGGTGAGGACGTCCATGGGTGGTGACCTTCAGGTCAGCTTCCAGGGCTCAGAATGGGGTGGAGAAGGGGGAGAGTAGATCTGAATGGGCAGATGGAGAGTGTGCAGCACAGCTCTTCATGTCTCTGTTACAGCGGCGCCCTACATCGTGTTAAACTTATTTATGCATGTATCTTTCCTACCACGTTATGAGTTCCTTCAAGGCATGTCTTATATTTTCCTGAATCACTGATGCCTTGAGCGTGCTAAACCTTTAAAAGTTGCTACAAATAATGGTCCCTTATGTAACATTTAAATGAAATATTCAACTGCATTATTACAGTCTATTTTCCAGTGTTGGAAAGCCATTTCCTAGAGTTGTCTTACCCAAGAGCATGGAGAGTTCCATTTCATCTTCCTGACCAGCCTTTTTTCATTTCTCAGTGAAGCAAATCAGACCTGTGAAACTGCAATGCCTTCCAGGAGCTATGCCCCGTACGCACGCGTGCTGGAGTTGACCATGAAGAGAAGTCTGACTTAGGCACTCAGACGTGCAGCGCACTCTCTGCAGGTGGACAAAGGCCCTGGGACCCTGCAGCCCGAAGTCTGGAAAGGGTGACTGTTGCTTCTTCATACACACAGTTCAAGCCAGAATGGAAATTCCTGCGGTTCTGATCCATTTCTTAAAATATGAAGGAAAGTGGAAGGGGAGGGGAGGATAGAGGTTTACAAGGTCATATTTCAAACCCCAAACCGGCTTACCCTGCTGTACTGGGCCATCATTAGTTTTCCAAGTATACACTGAAATCCCGCCAGAAGAATTCTCTTACAATTTATTTTGTTTTACTAGACTTCAGTTGGGAGGAAAAAGGGCATTCATTTGAAATTTCATGTTATTCATGCCAGGACCATTTGTTACTGCATGGAGGTTTTGTTTACCCATAAAAGTATTAGAGGTGGTGTTTCTCTGGTGCAGAGAAGCCTGTCCACAAGGGCCTGGGCACCGGGGAAACCTGACCCTGGGAGGGAAGGGTTCCCACTGCAGGTGCTGTTTCCCCTCAGTGCCGAGATTGTGTGCGGGGTTGTGGGGACCACTGGAGATGGTCCTCCGGTGGGTAGACATGCTTCATTCTGACATTCTGATCCATCAGTTTAATTCGTGCCTTATGCTTTTATGGAGCCAGCGGAAATCACTGTATTTATTCGACCTGTGATACTTTTTTCTTTCTCACTTTCACTGGAAGAAAATTTTGTATGTTGTGGAAATTTGATCATTTCATGTTCTCAGTATTGATTGGTGTTTTTGTTAAATGAATGAATAACTTGTTCATGCCTTCTCTACTTTGATATTATAATAACCTGTGTCACATCTGTTTAATAAATGCCATATATTTTGTCTACTGATGTTGTCTCTGTGTTTCACCTGTGACCATGTACAAGGGCCAGAATGCAGAATCAGACTCTGGAGTGAGTGTCAAAGTCAGGGTATGGTGAGATTTCAGTCAGTATCCACAGGTGACAAGGCCCGTGGGTCAAATCCAGCCCTCCACCTTATTTTGTCCGGCCTGGCACCTTATTTCTACTCGTGGCAGCGCCAGCTCTTGCTTCACTGTTAAGGAGTTTAGGACATTTATACAGACCTACGTTACATTCGGCCCCTTGATGGCAACTGTGAGTCTGATGTGGCCCCAGGTGAAAATGAGTTTGACACCCCTGGATAGTTTAGAGAAGCATTTGTAAACTATAAGATAGGGAGTGTGTGTGTGTGGATTTTTAAAATTTGAAATTTAACTAGTTAACTCACCTTCTGAAAAGAGTAAGATATTATACATATGTGGTTATAAAATAAAAAAAGTTTTTACTTAAAAAAAAATCACCCTCCCTTTTGCCTAGTCTTCCTATGCCCTACTTCCCCACTTCAAAAAAAAAGCGCCAAAGAAAGAAAACAAAGCAATTCAGTCGGGTAAATCCCTATGAGTCAGGATAGCATAGAAAGGAAAATGTGTATTGTATTTTGAAACCAAATTTGTATTTAAGTTATGCCTAGGGGGCCTTGGGCAAGTCATCAGAGCTCTCTGAATGTCACCTTCATCTTCTAAGAACAGGGGGCATCACACCTACCCAACAGGCTGCTGTGGGGCCTCCTGAGGGGTGCACGCAGGGGCACCGCCTGTGGCTGCGTGCAGAGGCGCTACGGCTTCCTTCTGCAGGGGTGATTGAAGCTCTGCGCCCCCTAGCTCCCCTCCCTCATGGGGGTGCTCTGGTGGTGGGAAAGCTTGCCCTGAGCAAATCCTAAAAAGGAGCATCTTAGAAAAAGTCAGTGCTTGGGAACAGGAGAGGGAAGCTGGACTCTGAGGGACAGAGAGTCAGGAGCCCCTAGGCCTCTGGAGAAGCTGGTCGGGAAGTCATTTCGTAATGAAATGCAGTGGCATGAAGAACGGCAGTTTTAATGGGACCAAGACAGGAACGGAAACTGCTCTGCAAACACCACCATATTCCCTCCTTTCTCTTCTTCTTTTCTTTTTTTTTTTAAGATTTTATTTTTATTTTGGGGGGGGGAGAAAGGGAGAAACATCAATGTGCAGTTGCTGGGGGACATGGCCTGCAACCTAGGCATGTGCCCTGACTGGGAACCGAACCTGCAATGCCTGGTTCGCAGCCTGCACTCAATCCACTGAGCTACACCAGCCAGGGCCTTTCTCTTCTTCTTAAAACAAGAAAGAAAAAGAAAGGAAAAAAATGTAGTGAGTAATTTTGCATGCAAAGAGTACTATGGATCATTCTGCAGCATTAAGGGGGTCTCTGTCTGGGCCCTTTGTATTTTTAAATATGTTTTCAATATGCAGAGAATTCTAAACATTATTTGAACTATTCAGAAAGCAAAGTGAGTTCCGAAGCAGTACAGACTGCAACTGAACGGAATAGAGAGGATCCTTCTTGATGCTTTGTCAGAATTAACTCTGGTAACCCCAGCCCACAGTCTGAAAGGATTAGCATCTTTGGCCCCCGAGTATGGGTCAGGTGTTGAATGGCTCCAACATGATGTGGTAAACTTATTCTATTGAGACAAAGAATAGCGGTGTAAATAATTCCCCAGTTAATGTTTTCATTCTACTCCTTGCAGACTTTTACACACACACTCCTTCCATTTATTTGTTTTGTTCTCACAGCAAATATGACCCTACTCTGAGTTGCAGAATCATGGTGTTTAGAAATGTGGAATCTGGAGTCTCTCGAACACAGTCGCTTAGTGCATGCCTCGGGCAAGTCACAGAGTATCTTCAATCCATGTGAAATGGGGACAGTGGCAGTCCTTTCCTAACCAGGGGTGGTGTGAAGACTAAACGAGTTAATATCTGTGAAGTCCTTAGCATAGTGCTTGGCATACAGCAAGCACTCAATAAATGCCACCTATTAACATTACATACTTTCGTAACAACTCTCCACTTGTTATGATAATTCTTTATATATAACTACATCATCATTTCTTACAATTAATTGGATTCCATTTTATTGATATGCTATGATTTACTCTACCTATTCCTTATTGTTGGAAATTTAAAGGTTCTCTTTACTCCTCTTTGAACAATCTTCTGATGAATTTTCTTGTACAATATGACTTTCTACGCTGATTATTTTCTCAGGATAAATTCCTAGAAAAGGAATTGCTGGGTCAAAACGTATGCACACTTAAGTCTTTCGGTGCACACAGTCCAATTTGGCCTGTGGAAATTTGAATCCACTGAAACTCTCACCAACAAGGTGAGAGAGTGGTTTCCCGACTCCTTTGCCGACATTGGGGATGAGAAATGGAGGAGTGTATAAAGTTGCTTGCTTCAGGCAGACGCGTCCATCCCCCAAGCAGGCAGCGAAAAAAGTTCCTTCCAGGATATTGCCTTTGGATACCTGAGCTCAGGGACTGCAGGTGTGATCTGCAGGCCTATAGGCTTCCCCAGGGCCCAGAGAGTGTCTGGGCAGCTGACAGGAAACAGGTCTGGGCTCAGAAGGAGCAGGTGTCCCCCAGGACCCTAGAATCAGAGAGGGCCTGCTGCTTAGTGAGCCAGAAGCAAGAGCCAGCCATGAGACAGGAAAAAATCAGGCTATGCGCCTGAGATGGGATTTAAGTCTGACTGGGAAGTGCCCCAGAGGGCAGCTTTCAGAGCTAACCAAGGAGGGGACATTAGGGGAGTGCCTGGAGTTAGGTGATAGGACATGGTCCCCCATTAGAGGGCACACTAACCAAGGATGACCCAAGCTGGTCTGTATGTCTGTATGTCCACTCATTTTCTCCCCAGCAAGTGCTATCTGCCTGCTCTAGGAACTGTAGGGTGGCTCTCAGGCAAGGGGTGGGGAGACCCTACAGCTCAGGCTACATCAGACCACCCAGACTCATCAGAGGCCCAGTTCAGCTGAACCAGCACATGCCAGCTGCTGCATGCTGGGTGCCAGGGAAACCAAGGTGTGTACCTCAATACCCTGTCATCTCCAAAACCTGTCTCAGTGAGTCAGGCTCCTCCTGAACTTTGGCTGTCTCTGTATCCTAAAGGCACTTATTTTCAGCCCCCTCTTTTCTGCTCTTACATCTAATGATTGATCCTCACATCCATTTTCTGTCTCTGCAGTGATATAAGGGCCTTGGGGGCAGTTTCCCATAAAGGATACACATAACTTGGGAAGGACCATTGCAAACCTTGATGAGCATGAAGATATCTACAAACAAAATGTATTCCACAAAGAGCCTTGTCTGGGAGATGTAAAGGAGGCCAAGATTACTGAGGTAGCACAGCATACACATACTGAATCTTCACAGCGGTTCTGTGTGGAAGATGTTATTACCTCCATTTGGTAGATAAGGCAATTGAAACTCGCAGAAATGAAACTCAAACTCAAAGCCTCTCTGATTCCAGGACATGGGTGGGAAGCATGGAGTCAGTCGTAGGTCTGTCACTGAATTGCAATATCCCCTTGGTCAGGTCACTTCAGCTCTTGGGGGCTTGGTGCCCCACAAGCAGCTTTGTCTACGAAGTAAGTGGAATTGCACTCCCCACATAGCCTTGCTGCACAGACCACACGAAAGAGCACGGAAAAATCTTCCAGCCCCGCACCAGAGACATGCCAGCTGATACCTGCGATTATTGCTAGTAATTACTAGGAAAAAGGTGTTGTGTCACGAATATTTGCAAACCCAAGGATTTCCTCTTATTGGACTCATATTAGAGACTTGGATTGTGCAGAAGGGAGAGTAGGGTGGGGAATGTGGCTGGTGGGTGAATAAGAAGGAGATTAAATAGTTTTTTTCCGCATATGCAAATTTGAGAATTACTCACTTGACTTTGTCAGGGAAGGAAAATCTCGAAATGGAGACTGAAGATGCATTTGTGGAGAGAGACCAGAGGCAAGGAGGCCAGAGAAGATGCTACTAAACTCGGGGCTGATCTGATTAGGCAGAATCAGATCACTAATAGGTGGTGAGAAAGAGAAATGAAAAATGTTTTTTTTTGCCTTTAGATATTCAATTGTTTTAGCACCATTTGTTGAAAAGTCTACCCATTTACCCATTTTCCACTGAATTGCCCTTGTACCATTGTAGAAAGTCAGTTGGCCAGGTAGGTGTAATTCCACTTCTGTATGCTCTATTTTGTTGTATTGATTCAGTCACCTTTCCTGACACCAATACCACGCTTGATTCCTGTAGCTTCATCATAAGCCAGGTAGTGCCCGACTTTGCTCTTCTTTTTCAAAGCTGTTTTGACTATTCTAGGTCCTTGGCATTTCCATATGAACTTCACAGTCTGTCAGTTTCTACAGAGGGCTGCTGGGATTTTGACTGGGATGGTACTGAGCAGATAGGTCCCCAAGGAGAACACGGGGAACTTGCCGTGAGTGTCAGGCCAGCTCGCAGCCACACCGCGGCCTCGTTGGCAGTGCTGGGTCAGCTCCCGAACGTCAGGAGTGGCTTCTCTCTTCCTCAGTTGGGAAGGTACCAGGTAAAAACTTCCATAATGTATTTTGATAAACGTACGGTATAATCTTTGTGGAATTCCGAACAAAATTTATAAGAAATGTTAATGTGTGCCCAAGGACCATAAAACTGATGTAATTTGAATGCAATAAAATATAAATAAATGGCAAACAGTTCTTGGGGGTTTTCTCTTAATTTTTCAATACATACTTTCGAGTTTTAACATAGAGCATTTACAGCATTCACCTTCCTGAATTAGGGGTAGAAGGGGGGTTGAGAAATAATTAGTAGGCAATTTTTTGGCCCTGGGACTTTTCTTGTAAATGTTTTCTTTGGCAGCCTAACTCTTGAGAACAGGAAGTTACTCTCTTGTTACAGATTTAAGACTTTTCTGAGCCAAATAACAGAAAGCTGGATTAGTTCTGAAATGAAGGGGGGAAAAAAACAACAACTCTAGGCTCTTGCTGGAGATTAATGACATCTTGCAAATATTTTAATTCTCCCCTTTCCTCTTAATTTGCCACCTTCTAAACAAAACACATTCCACCAGAAAAAACTTAACTGGTCACTTTGTGGCCCAACCCTAAAGTAAAGTGTCTTTATGGTACCCACAAATTTATTTAAACATTTTTGGGGGACTGAAGGAAAGGAAATTAAGGATTATCTCATGTTAACCTTTTTTCCTTATGAAATTTCCAATATGAATTTAAGGTAGAAAATACAGTTATAAAGATGCTATAGTGTCCATGGTGATCATAAAAATTTATAATTTTCTTTGACCTTTTAAAATGGTTTTTGTTACAGATAAAAATGTTATATTGAGCTTTGTAGACAATGCCCATGTTTTGTTTGCTATGCTTGCAAACAGTTCTCTAGGAATCGTTCAGAATAACAAGATCGGATGCCTTCACTGGAGCACTTATCATTCTGACTGCAAAGTAAGGAAACTGGCCCCTCCCCCTGAGGAAGGCTGTCCTTGGGGATTAAAATTCACTTTCTACACTTGAGTCCTGCGGAAAAATAGAACAAAACCCTGTATTCTCAATGAAGTTTATAAAATGGGGGGATATTAATTTTGTGAATTATCTGAGAACCATTTGTGGGGATTCTTAAAACACAGAAGTCTTAGGAAGACTTTGAGATTTAGAAGTAAGGAACACTTTCCTGGAACAAGAATATGTCTCCTGCCAGTGATTTTTCAGGAGATTTCTGTGGTGTGATTTCTAACCTCTGTGATAAAGAAAGAGTTGGGAAACTCTTTTCATTTGCACGTGCATCACACCCCCCAGATCAAATGCTCTGGTGGCCAGAAAGTTTGTGAAGGTGAGAAGGGTCTAGGGCAGGATAATGGGCCGAGCGGCTGGTGGGAGGGGAGCGGGAGGATGCTTGCCCTGATTAAGTACATGCTGGTCTTAAATTCATTCAGATTCACAGTTCTGAAAAACTCCTAGTGGACAAACAAATCCACATCTGATAGATGGGATGTAGCTAAAGACCCACAAGTTGCAGCCTTTTATTTACATTGTTTAATGTTTTGTTTTTCTATGCATTATAAAAAAATACTTATTTCTTCAAACTAACTTTTCCCCAGTCTGCTTGAAATGATGTTCCTCCCACATCATTAATTACAGTTTGCTTGTCTTCTGCTATTTTGACAACTTCAGTTTTTTAAGAACCTTATAAACAATCTGAAATTACTCAGAGCTGTCATCCATTAGATATAAAAATTAAATTAAGCCCAAGAATTCTAGGTGATGGAAAACATTATCCAGTCTCATAAGATACGGGCAACTGTAAGAGTCCAGTAGAGGCTGATAAAACCTGAAACTTCATCAATGTTGGATGAGTGTTTATTTAGAGGGAGCTACCTGCTTCCTGGTTTAGTGCATACCAAATATTTCTTCTCAACATTTATGAGCTTAAATAGATGCAGATGTTGCCAAGGAATGTATTATAACATTAATCATCCTAGAATCATATAATTTAAGTGTTGAAAGGCATCTTGGAGGCTGTCTGGTTCAATACCCTCATTTTAAACAGGAGGAAACTGAGGCCCAGAGAAGTTAATTGGCCACAAAGTTGGTGGTATGCAACCCTCTTCCCCAAAAATCATAGTAGGGGATTGAAACAAATTTCCCCACCGCCCCTTCATTTTCTGATCTGGGTCACCTTTACTGTCCTTTCTACTGTGTCTGCCTGTTCTCTCCTCCAATTTTGGAGGAAGAAAATCAGGGAGGACTTTTTTTTCCCCTGAATAATTCCCCTGACTATATTATATATTCCATGGGCATCCCTTGCTCCTCCCCATCTACTTTCCCTAGCTGAAGCTTTTCAGAGCTGTGTGCTTTGTTCCACACAAGACAGAAGGTTAAAGGCAACAGATGCTTGACTCTGGCCAGGTGTGGTGAGAGGAGATGAGCAGTCAGTTTCCCCCGGCTTCATCCTGCTGCTGACGACCGGTTCCTCTATTTTACAGCCTCTGAGGCACATCATACTCCAGAGGGTGAGACATCTGGTGTGCTGACATTGTTGGGGAGACCTGGTTCTTCTTTCCCGCCACTAAAGGTACAGCTCCCACCTCCCTGCCTGATGAAACTTGAAAGGAAATTATGAAATCTCACCCTTCAGTGACTTTGCAAATTACCTCCCTTACTCTCCTTTTTTGTTTTCTGATAAATGTATGTGAAACCACCTTTCCTCAAACACAGAAGTAGTATAAACATATTTATCAGGACATGTTTTACTAATGAGATAATTCTAATAGCCAGACTTATGTACTGGATATCTTATGAAAGAAAATCTTAGATGAGGCCCCTTTACATACAGAAGGTTCTGCTTTTTAGCATGGAATTGGAAACAAGTCTAAGTAAAGTTTGGTTTTGACATCCTCCCTTTTCTGCCTGCCCCATGCATTCTCTAAATCCTGGAGAGGAGGTCCTCTGGGGTCTTCCTGCTACCCTAAACTCACTGCTGTGATACTCTCTCTGGTCTTCCTTTCTGGTTGTTCAAAATTAATTCCATTTTTCTCCCTTTCCCACCTATCAAATTCTACTCTTTTAGTGCAAGTCGTAGCCTCAGCTAGGCTATTGTGAGAAAGCCATTTGGAACAAATTCACACTCATGTGTAAATGACTGATAGTCCACAACCCTTCTGGAAGGATCTGTGGTCTCAAAGGAAGATCTTTGTTAACCAAAAATCTTATTGGTGGAATTTCAGCTAATATGTCAAAGGAAAATGAAGTCAGTCAAGGGGAGGGGAAGATATTTTAAATGTTGCTTAATATTCTGTCTCCTACACTGAAAGGAGGAGCCTCAGCTACAATGTCTAAATAGTCTATACCAAAGATCAGCACATGTAATGTTATAAGGACATATATTTTTTAATGGTTTGTGAGTTGATTCAAATGAAAAATCATGGAAAGATGCTATTCAATCACAGTCACATATCTTACTCAAAATAAAATCACATGGAACTTTTGAGAATCAAACATTTAATATTTTTTTTCCTAAATGACCTCTTCCCACACTATCAAAAAGATCATAAAACACTGTGGTGGCCTTAAATGAGAGATTTGACACCAAACAACACTCAACCACAGAAAGCCTGGAGAGGAAAAAAAAAAATTCTCCCCCTTCAACTTGAACCTTATTTGGCTGGGATTTTCTCACCAGAGTCTTCCTATTTTTTTTCCGTGGGCAACTGCCCTCTTGATTAATCCCATTTCCCTCAGTCTTAGTTTTTCCAAGCAGCTGAGCAAACAAAGATGCAGGCGCCCATTTTAACGTGCTTCCTCCCTCCAGCCCTCTGGGATGGGCCGTCTGTTCATCCTGTTCCTGCACCCGTAGCCTGAATGTGCTTGCAGAAAGCAGCAAGGATCTTCTGTCAGGATTAATTTTAATAGGCCACAGTCTGTCAACTGGGAACCACAGCTCTGGTAAATGGCTTTAAATTACTATTTGCTGATAAAGAGGCAGATAGGAGCTGAAAATTTGGTCCCTCATTTCAAACAGTTTGGATAACTAATGCAAGAATTTACTTTTAGTGTGGAGTACATGCTCTTTACAGCCTAAACTTGTGGGCAGCTGAGGAAAACCTTTCGCTGCAGTGGGATCACCATGAAATACAAATAGGGGACATGTGACATTTTGTAGAAGGGTAGAATTTTAGAGCTGGAAGGGAAATGAATTTATCTGTGAATTCCTCAGCATAAAGCTTCCTGTGAAGGTTTCTGTGTCTGATCTCTGGGTAAAGAAATGTCATCCTCTTGCTGCCCCTTCTACTTGTCTCTCTCTTTGCCAGTTCTGTTCCTTTCGTTTTCCTTTCTCACTGTGTTTTTCTAATACTCTCCATTACCTCCCTTACTTTCTCTTGCATAACTGGCCTGGGCTCCTGTCAGTCATGTGTGAAGTTTTGCACTGAGGGGCAGACAGAAGAGGCAGGAGGGCAAGTCTGGCCCAGAGGAGGTCCTAGCACTTGTCTCTCCCTCTGTCCTGAGCATGGTCCCAGCGCTCTGTCTCTCCGAGAATGCAGTTTGGGGAATGAACGGAAGAGGAGGTTCGGTAAATGGCATGCAGATGTCAGCTCTTATTGTTCAATAAAGTCTTTGGTTTACCATTCTTTATTAATTTTTTTATTAGCTATGGCTGCTATGGTTTGTTGAAAAATTCAGCATGTTCCATTACTAAATGGAAGCTTAAAAAAACACAAAAGATAATAGAATTTTCTTTGAGTTTGTTTCTGACCCTTGGTTCCCGTCTCCTCTCCACGTGCCCAGCACATCGCAGTGCACAGCAGAAGGCCAAAAGCTAGCCTTCCCTCTCCTTGATCAGCTCTCTTGCCCTGAAGTCCAGGTATCAATCAAGCCTTGACTTTCCTAACAGATCAATGCTGTTGGATTCTGTAAAATGAGCCTCTTATTTCTAGGAATTGGTTCATGTGATTATCACTGCAAGACAGGTCAAAAGCATGGAGACGCAGCGAGGAAGCCCTGTTGCAGTTCAGGTCGGTGGGGTACCTGCTGGCACAATTCCTTCTTGCTCAGGAAGTTCTAATAAAGGCTTGACTGGTTGGATGAGGCCTGCCCATGTTGTTGAGGGCAATCTGCTTTACTCAAAGTCCACTGATGTGAATGTTAATCTCAGCCAAAAAAATAACCTTCACAGAACCATCTAGAATAATGTTTGACCCACTATCTGGGTGCTGTGACCTAGGCAAGTTGACACTTAAAATTAACCATCACAGGCTCCTTCCTTTGTTGGTGATCACTGTTTCTAATGGCCTTGTCTGGTTTCACTACCTGACCATCCGCTCCTTTAAATTCTCTTTGGGACCAGCCTCCCACTAACCACCATTCTGCTGCTCAAGTTTGGCTAAGTATTTTATTTACACTTTCCTCACATGCCACTGCCACGATGACAATGTACTACTGCCACTAGGGCCAACCCTAGGCAGAGAGGTCGGGCATGCTGTGCCTGGCCCCTGCAGTACTTCCCTCCCCCCGAACCCCCAGTAACACCAGTGTGGTGGCCAGACCATCTCTGTGTGCTGAGCCGCCCAGCAAGTGTGGAACTGAACACTTTCAGTCTTTGCTGCATTGATACTGGCGTTTTCCACATCAGTGTTCCAAGGTGAAGGAAGCAAAATTAGATTTAAGGAAAACACCTATCTGGCAGCAGAGGAAAAGGGCAGCTTAGGCTACAGGTCGAGAGATCTTTTAGGAGCTACTGTCATAGTTCACTCAAGGGCTTGGACGGAGACAATGGATACAGCAACAGGTGTATGGGAAGTGCTGAATGGGTGGCAAGAGGGCAAGTGTACAGAGAAAAGATATTTAGGCCCAGGATTTCATGACTAGTTACATCGAGGGAAAAAGAATAGTCAGGTATGAATACCTAGTTTCTGGTTAGGGCAACTGGATGAATGGTATTGCCATTAAACACTGTGAATTTTAGAAAGGAAGCGTAGGTTGGGGGAAGAAAATATAAGTTCAGTTTTGGACAAGTTGACCTAAGAAATCTTTGGGACATTCAGGTGGCCAGGTCCTTACCCTGACTCTCCTTCCAGTCTCGGAAGGAAAACTGCAGAGTTGAGACGCCGAGAGATTGGTAACATGGGATTTATGGTAGGACAGAGCTCTAAGGAGAAAGTGGCAAACAGGGTCAGATGCAGCAAGGAGAAGGGAAACTAAAAACTCCTTGAGTTTGGCAGCCAGGAGAGGGCTCCTGGCACTGGGGTGAGTAGTGACAATGTGCAGTCAGAGAGAATGGATATGTCTTTTGGGAAGCCAACTCTGAAAAAAGAAGAGGGTGGAAGCTAGAGGGGCACTTTCAACAGCTCCATTGGGGGTATAACTGACATGCTGTACACTGGATATATTTAAATGTACGATGTGATAAGTTGTGTCTTATCAACAATCAAAATATCCATCACCCCCAATTGTTTTCTCCTGCCCCTTTGTAATCTTTGGCTCCGTCCTCTCCCTGCCACCCCACATCATTAGACAATCACTGACCTGCTTTCTGTCCCTACAGAATTTTGTGTAAGTGCAATTGCACACTATGTACTCTTTTTTTCCTGGCTTCTTTCATTGAGGATAATTGAGATTAATGGAAGCTATTGCATATACAATAGTATTCAGTAACATGGACATATTACAATTTGTTTGTCATTCACCTAGTGATGGACATTGAGTTATTTCCAGTTTTTTAAAACTAGATTTTATTTTATTTTTTTATTTTTAGAGAAAGGGGAGGGGAGGGAGAAAGAGAGGGTAATAAACATCTGTGTGAGAGAGAAATATCAGTTGGTTGCCTCCTGCACAGGCTGGAGGACTGAATCCCCAACCCAGGAATGTGCATTGATTGGGAATTGAATCAGTGACCTTTCGCTTCGCAGAACAATGCCCAATCAGCTCAGTCTTTCTAATTTTTGACATTCTGATAGTTGCAGAGTAGTATCTCATTGTGTTGTTAATTTGCATTTTCCTCATGGCTAATAACATTAGTCACTTTTCATGTATCAATTTTTCATCTGTGAATCTCCTTTGGTGAAATGTCTGTGCAAATCTTTTATAATTTAATCTTGAGTGACACTTCATCGCTTTTACCATTTGTATCACTTTGGCCATATTTTGTCAGAAGCAAGACAGAAAGTCCAGCCCATATTCAATGGGAGGGGATTACACTAGGGCCAGACTGCTGGGGGTCACCCTAGATGCTGCCAATGACAGATGGCCTCCTATTTCTCTTGGAATAAAATTTAATTTCCATTTCCTGGTCTAGCTCTTTTTGTTTCTTGTTAGGATATGCTGAGCTCTTTTTCCTTGTAGAGCCTTACAGTTGCTCTTCTGTCTACTTGGGATGCTTTTATGTCAGACTTTTCCCATGGCTAATTGCTTTTTGTCATTCAGGTCTCACCTTATAAATTACCTCCTCAGAAAAACCAACCTCAATCACCCAATCAATCTAGGTAGCCTCTCAATCACTCCTTATCACATCACTGACTAAATCTCTATGTGGCACTTATACTGTCTAATAGAATGTAAGTTTGAGTGTGGCAGGAAACTTGTCTCATTCATCATTATGCACCCAAAGCCTAACTAGGAAGATTGCGTATGGGTGTTGTTACAAATTAAGATAGTTATTATGACATGTTGAATTCCTGAGCTAGGTTATGTGAAAGATTCTATCCCATACCACAGAAAATATCTTTACAGCCATTATGGTTAATACATATATTAAAAAGCTTAAGATTTGTTTATACAAATGGGGCATTTCTTTAAAAAGAAGTGGAGTATGAGGGAAAAGCAGGAAGAAAAAATATGAGAGGGAGATTTAGTCAATATGTGTTACGGGGGGAGAGAAAGTACCAGCATGGCCTCCTTATAGAATTCCGGGACTTTACAATTTTATTAGAAAGGATAAAGAAATCACCATGCATAACACAATTGGAGAGGCATAATATGCTTTATGTAATGAGGTTCTAACTCAACTAAGCACTGTAGCTACGCTCAAAAAAGAGCAGCAGTTTGGATTGGAATAGTCTAGGGAGGCATTGAGACTTGAGCTAAGATTTAAAATGGGCTGCGGGAAAAGGGGCAGCCTTCCACAAGAGGAAAACAGCTAGGGGCAAAATTCTGAGGCTTGACAGAAAGGCACCCTTGCCTTGAAGACACCTGTGGTGAAGATCAGAAGAAGGGGTTCACTACTGTGGGGGAAATAAAAGCCTTCAGCTGCAGCCCAGGAAGATGAGGGAGTTTTGGAGTAACTTGTCAGGGGACAGCTACCTAACTCAAGGGTTTTACTCGAGTATTTCTTATTCAGCTAGGGCTAGAGCAGGTTATTGAAGTCCTTGAAAGCAGGGTTAATGTTGAGAATTTTGATATATGAGTTAATCTGATCAGAATGGACTAGATTGAGCAGATACAGAAATGGTTTCAACTATGCACCCTGGAGTAGCTTTAGATTTTATCTAGAGCTTCTGTCTGATTAGGAGGGAATTGCTGTTTTTATTGTAGCACCTTACATAGCATAGAGAAAACTTACATTTTCCATGTCAAAGAATGGGGTGGCAGTGCTGGAAATTACGGGAGCATTCAAACCTTCCAAATGATATTTGCTGTGACTCTTGCATACTTCCTATTCTTCCTTTCAGGTCTGGGAACTGAACTATGAAGACAAGGTAAGAGCTCGGTGTGATCCTTATTACGCTGCCTTCCTCTTCTCCAACAGTCTTTAAAAAACTTTCAGTAATTTTAAACATTTGGAAATAGGCATAAAGTGAAGGAGATGTTCAGATTAGTGTTGTAGAAAGAGCAGCTGAGCATTTGAGTTTGCAAGCTAGTGCCGTCACTAGTTTTGTGCACTGTAAATATTTACTTTGTTTTTTGTGCTTCTGTTTTCCTATAGGCAAAATCTGAAATCGTTAAAGAGAGTTTCTCAAGCCAGACACCTAATGCCTTGTAATGATCGAGGCAATGACGCAAAATGAATAAAAGTCTGGCTCCAAATGCCACAGAGTCCCATTAAGAAAAGCTGGTCCCTAAGGATCCTTTCAACTGTTGACATTTCAAGACTCCACTTGAGTTAGGGGGCACCACACCGTAGACCAGTGCCTCCCAACCTCACCAATGGCTAACTGATCACTCAGGTTTTGACTTAACATTTCACTTCTCCGGTGCTCATACTAGTCTTTTTATTATATTGTTTTATTATTGTCTGTCTGACTCCTCCATCACTTGGCAAGGTCTGTGGCTATTGTCGGGGTCACAGTGGCACAGGGCAAAAACTTTTTGATTGGACAGATGAAGTGCTAATGCAAAGAGAAGTGACAAACCCCGCGACCGAGCTCCCAGCCGAGGCCGATGCCAACTTCCGTAACTTCCGCCCCTGCCCGCTCCTCCATGCGCCCCTTTTCCTTGTCTGTGTTTTGGTTCCGGCGTTTCAATAAAGTTCGATTCGGCTGCCGAGCGACCAGTTCTTCCGGGAAAATGGCGACTCCCTCTCGAGCCCCGGAGTCCCCGCCGGCCGCGGATCCGGCGCCAGCCGCGGGGGCTGCCGAAGAAGCCGAGTGCCCGCCGCCTCCCCAGCCTCAGCCCCCGCAGAATGTCCTTGCCGCCCCGCGGCTTCGAGCCCCAAGCTCCCGAGGACTTGGGGCAGCGGAGTTTGGCGGAGCTGCGGGAGATGTTGAAGCGCCAGGAGAGACTTTTGCTCAACGTGTAAGCTTGGGTCCCGCCGAGTCACCGTCAGGCTCTTTCGGTTCGGGCTCCCCGGGACGCGCCCCTCCCTTCCCCAGCCCCATTCCTTTCCCTAGAAGGTGACCTTGCCCCAGTCAGCGGCATCGCAGCCCCACGGGCGAGCGGGCGGCCTACAGTCGCAGGGCCCGCCGCGTCCTGGCCTGGCGCTGCCGCCCGCGGGGCTGGCTCCCGTGCGGAGCTGCGGCTTCGCGAGTCAGCTCTTCGTCAGCTCCTCGCCGGCTCCCTGAATCCTGCCCCGAACTTGTCAGTTTTATCTGTAGATCCTGGTTTTACAGGAACCGTCGGAAATGGAAAGAGTGGGATACAGAGTGGTTTGTTAGGCAGAGAAAGTTTGACTCAACTCAGTTTGCAGACTTCATGGACTTGAGCAGGCGCGTGATGTAATATGACTGTGATTTTTAAAGGAAGCTTAAATTAGTTTGGTGCGGGGTGCTTTGAGAGGAATAAGAAGCAGAAGACAGTAGGAGAATATTTTCAGAGAGTTTCCCGGCAAAGAGGCTGTAAGAAAGTGAACTAGAAAAGTAGTTGTGGGGTTGGGGAAACTACATCTGGCTTGGAATATTTTGGACAGGTAGTTGATGGACATGGCTGAAGTTTGCGGGCAGGGGAATAGACCCGAGGGTGATTTTAGATAGGGTGTGCTGAGTTCACGAGAGAGTTAATCATATCTAGTTAAAAGCTGGAGAAGTGGACATGAGGCTCAAGAGAGAGATGAGAAGGCTAGGAAAATACAGGAATCTCAACTGGAAGGGCTGTTACTAGTGGCAATTGTGGGAATGAACCTAGTGCCAGAGAGGGACTCTAGGGCCTGAGATGTAACCTTCCCTCCGCGTTTATTGTGTGGGTAACACAAGGGGAATCAGAAAAAGAACTTTGTTGCTCAGCAAAAGGGGCTAACGATCACTTGGGGGCTTCTTAAAGTATTTTGATTTTGTGATAATGGGTTTTTAATCTATAGCAGCAAATTAACTTTTTGGTCTCAGTACCCCTTTCTGCTCTTAGGACTTACAGAGTATTCCGAAGAGCTCTTGTTTTATGTGTTATCTCTATTGCTGTTTGTCAGTGTAGTAGGAATTACAAGTGAGAAATCTTAAAAATACAAGAATACACAAGCTCACACATTATGTTGCCCAGCAGAGCAATGGGAGTCACATATCTTGTGGCTTCTGGAAAACTCCACTGTCCTCATGGGAGAAAATGAGAGTGAAAGTGGCAAACAATGCCCTAGTGTTATTATGGAAATACTTTGGCATTGCAGACCCATCCACCTCCCTTCCTCAGGAAGGTCTGGAGATCATACTATGAAAAACTTGATTTTTCAAATGTCATGTAAGTGTACGCTTTAAATACTTTTGCTGAAATCTTAATTAACGAGACAAATGAGGTATATTCTCTGTTCTCCCTGGACCCCCTTGTTTTGAGGGCAGCATTTGGATAATCACCTTTCTGCTTCAGGGCAATTGAAAGCCAGGTTTTTTTAAACTTAAAGATTGAATTTTCTCCCTTTGAAGGTAATGCTTTTTCTTGATATCTCAAGTTTAAAAACATGGTTCTAATGTACACGTGTTCTTTTCCATTTGACAGAAAATTCATTTGCAGATTGCCCGACAACGGTAAAAAGATCGTAGACTCTGTGGCCAAACTGAAAGCTGCCATTGCAGAACGTGAAGAAGTTAGAGGAAGACGTGACCTGCCTCATCCTGTTAGTTTAGACTGTAAGCCCAGGCAAAAAGCAATTGCAGTTGATGTGGACATAGATAAGGCCCAGAATTCTGACCAGATACTTGATTCTTCCTCACTGGTTCCTGGCTGTTCTCCTGTAGATAACATCGAGTCGTCTGAAACAGCCTCGCAACAACGGGGACTTGCACATTCTACTCACAAAGGCGATGAAGAAGCTTCCAAGGTCGGAGACGCGGTGAACAAGTGCCCAGGACCCAGCAGCAGAGCCAGGGCGCCTTCCTCGCCCGAAGCTAGTGAGCGTCTCCCTCAACATCGTGCGTCAGGTCAAGCGGAACATAATTCCAGCAGCTCTGACGACCTATTTATTGATAGGTTACAGAAGATCACCATTGCAGACCCTGGTGAACACCACTCGGAAGAAAACACGAGGACTGAGAACTTGACAGGCCTTTGTACGGGGACGGAGAAGAAGCCTCACTACATGGAAGTGCTGCACACGCGAGCCAGAAACCCAGTGCCCCCAGCACGTAAATTTAAGCCCAATGTGTAAGTACCATTCGAAACAGACCTGTCATAGGAACATGCTGTTTGTCAAACTCAGAAAATTGGGAGAATGCTTTAAGTTCAGTGGACTTTGTGTGAGACTTACTTGTAGTTAGGAACGAGCTTACTGTGGAAACAGTGAGACCAGCCTGGCTCGAGTGGAGGATTCCTGTTGAAAAACCCTTCAATATTTTAGCCGAATCATTGAAAAGGTTTTAAACGGCAGATGGGTATTAAATTTCAGGATACTTAGCCAATATTTCATAATAAACAGAGTTAGAGAATTTATTATGACTTTGTTGCAGAACCATTTTCTGGTATACAGCTCCTTTGGTTAGACTGTCAGCTCAGGAAAAGGCAATCGCAGGAGCTGATAGACTTTCTCAGCAAATGCATTTGTGCGCCCCCTGGGTGTAAGCAGCAGGGGCTGTGGTGCTGCAGAAGGCAAGACGCTCATCCAAGAGTGTAGGAGCTGGGTGGGACCCGGGACTTACACTCTTGGACGAACATGAAACTGTGTAACGACTTCAGAGGGAAGGCAGCCGAGAAGGGGTTAAAAAAACTGAAAACGGATTGAGGCCGGAGGGGGCAAACTAACTCTGCTTCTAAGTTCCTTTTTATAGTTTCTGAGATCGTCAGAGAAAGAAAAGCTCTTTGAGGAGAAAAGAATGTTAGTATGCAAATGTAACATTCAATTCAGGCAGCAGCAACGGGTGCGGCCTAAATTTATAAGATTTGTCAGATACAGAGTGGAGCCACCGCTGACTTTCTCTGAAAAACTGAAGAACTCTAGTTTAAAACACCTAAAACTGTTTTTATTATTATAAAGATACTTTAAAGTTTAGTCCTACCCCAATTTAACCTCAAAACATTTTATTTCGTCTAGAAAACTAGGATTGTGTTATATTAATTCGTATTTAGGAATCAAACTAATCTTTGGTTAAATTTCATTTTATGTGCAAAGAGGTATCTTTCCTCTCTACTAGGAAGACAGAAATGCATAAGCGTTATTTAGTCAGTAAGTATAATGTAATACCCCGATCCCAATTTTTTATTATGGTCATTTAGCCGGAAGGGGGCGGAGGGGAGGAAATAGCAGTGAGGGTTGAGGATGGTGAAAAGGCAGAGCTCCTGTGCAGTTCGTGCAGAGGAGGGAAGGCTGGGCCTTGACAGTCAGTAGGTCGCAGGCGGGTGGGCACTGAGGGGAACCTGAACAGCAGCTCGGAGATCGGAAGGGGGGATAAGGTGGTGTCCTTTGGCTCCTGTACTGTTCTTCCCTTGGCCTCCCACCTGTTCTGGCTCCATTATCACTTGGATGCTGGAGGTCACCCCTCATCTACCTGTAACTGAGGTCTTTCTGGAACTTGAGATTTACACCGCCAGTTACCTATGAAATGTGACTGTGTGGGTGTCCGTGGCACCTCAGGTTTATCGTGTACAAAGTGGAACTCGTTTCTTCCCAAACTGCCTGTCTCCAATATTCTCGAAGTTACTAGCGTCACCTTGTTTTTTCCCCCAAGGTGCCTTCCTGTTTCCTCATCTCTGTATCTTCTAGCCATGAAGACCTATATAATATATTTCCTTGACGTTCATTGCTGATCACGCTTGTCTTCATTCTGTCTCTTAAGGGAGGGGCTGTCATCCCTCTGTTGGGCTATAACGATGGTCTGTTTAGCCTCAAGTCTTAATTCTTTACCAGTCCATCTTCACCAGTGCTGCCGGAGCAAAATTTGTAAAATGCAACTCAGAACCTGCTACAGGTGGAATAGAACTCTTCACTGTGGTCTGGACCCAGCCTATTTCCCAGGCTTATCTGTACCCCCCTCTCTTGCATTTCCTATGTGCTGCAGCCGTGTGCCTCTCACGGCCAGGGTGCCTTCTCCCCTCCTTGACACAGGGAGCACTTTTTCCAGGACTCCTGAGTTTTCACTCTTCTGATGTTTTTCTGACAACCTCCCTGTCTCCCATTAGAACTGGCTGTTTCTTTCTGTATGCTCCCGTGTACACTGCACAGATGTGAATCATGGTACCTGTGGTATTGTATGGGGAGCAGGGGTGATAGTAGGTTTACAGTTGTTTGTATGGGAAATAATACAGTAGCACAAGAATAAACTTTTGCATACTTAAAACTATAAACCTACTTCTGCCCCACACTAGGTTGCACTGAAACAGTCGGCAATTTTATTTCCCTCTACTGGAGAGTAAGCCCTCTTGCGAATGTTTTTCGAATAGGAAGGAAAAAAAAGGCAGCTTCAGTTCAGGTATAGGTTTGAGGAGAGATGGAAAGGGCAAAGAGCTAAGGTTGAAGGCCACTTTTGTTGCACGAGTGTTGTAAATGTGTCTCTACAAAGATGGCATAAGTTTTCCCTCCTTCAGGTTACCTTGGAAACAGAACGATTCCTCTGGTCGCCAGCAAAGAGGCGGGGCTCCCGTTTCCTCAGAGGAAAGGCGGCGCAGGGATAAGCAGCATCTCGACGACATCACAGCAGCTCGGCTTCTGCCGCTTCACCATATGCCTGCGCAGCTGCTCTCCATAGAAGAATCTTTGGCACTTCAGCAACAGCAGAAAAAGAGTTATGAGGTATTTAAGAGTATCCATTGTTTCCTGCCAGTGTGTTGGATGCTGCTTCCGTAAGTCAGAATTTACTTCAGGTAGTTCAAGGAGGATGGCATTTAACAGAAGGATTAGGTGCTAGAGAAATGGTTGGTGAGTGCCATTAGCTCTCAGATGTGTGCCTCTACTGTTTAGAGTCCTGAAATTGCTAGAACTACAGAAGCAGCTGGAGGTGATCGCAGCTACCTGCCATGTGAGACTGACATGTGCCAGGAAGTGCGAGAAGACTACTGCAAAATTTCACATCTCTGAAATCCCGTGCTGTTAGACCAGCAGTAGTATCACTTCTCATGTCTTCTACTTCATGAAACCCATGCGAGAGCTTCTCAGTGGTGGACTCGAACCGAGAACCCTGCAGAGAGAATCAGGAAAATGTGGTTTCTGGCTTCCGTCTCCTGTGATAACATGGGAGAGCATAAACAGGGTGGGGGTAGTATTGTGTTGCCAGCAGACCACTGGACACTAGGCTTAAAAGCCTAACCTGCAGACCTTGTGAGGATAGAGGAATCTCAAATGTGTAGTGCATTAATCAAATTTGTATAGGACTATCTTCAAAGACCTGTGTGTTCTACATAGAACTTTAAACGTGCGTATTGATGATTTGTGTACAGAGTAATGAAATGGGAGAAACAAGTATGAGAACCATAATGAGAAAAGAAAGTGTTCAGTATACTCAGTAACAATTTGAGCCTCCAGGAAAAGAGCAACCTAACTTCCTAATATTGCTTAGTTAGGTCTTTTTTTAGTTTTAACTTTTTTCCTTTAAAGATTTTATTTATTTTTAGAAAGAGGGAAAGAGAGGGAGAGAAACATCAGTGTATGGTTGCCTTTTGCATGGGCCTGGCCTGCAACCCAAGCATGTGCCCTGACTGGGAATCGAACCAGTGATCCTTTGATTTGCAGGCTGGTGGTACTCTGTCCACTGAGCCACACCAGCCAGGGGTGCTTAGTTAGATCTTAATCAGGTATTATAGACCAGTACTACAAAACCAGGCTGTTCTTCCGCTTTGGCTTTTCAGACATTCTCAGTTGGCATGGATTAACATTTTCAAGGCACTTCTTTTTAAAGCCATTTTTCTTCCTGCTAGTGCATTAAGATTATTGCCTACTTACAACTATAGCATTGGTGAATTGTTCTTAAAATGGTCTATATGGTCTTAATTGCCTATCCTAAGACATTTTTAGGTTGAATAACAAATACGCTTCAGTTTGCAGTTGACTTCCTTGGCAGAGTAGTAGTAGAAGCTCCCGCTTTAGTTTTACCTTTTCTTAGTTTTCATGGCCTAAGGGGATGGACCTAAAGAAGTTCAGGTGTGGGAGAAAGCACAGGAAACGTGAAGAGCTGAATTAGAAATGAGCATTGCCACCTGCCATCAGTTGGTAGTAACGTCCTTGGGTGTATACAAGCTCATTGCTAGTGTCTGCAATTTACTTGGACTTTTGGCTACATAGTAATTCCAAGGGACTTTGTTTGGAAAAGGATAGTCAGCTTTTTAGTATTTTTTTTTTTCCACTGTGGTATTGAAATGTAACTCATAAGCCTAGAGGCTGTGATCTGATTTAGGAAAGGTGACTGCCAGTTGGAGAGTTAGCACAGCATGACTAATTTTTGACATTTTATAGCTCAGATTGTTCTGTGAGTTTGTACATGTGTGTGCCCACATACTTAAAAATGTATCCATGTTTATAACTGTTGTGGTGCTAGGCTGGTTACTCAGTTTGTCACGTAGAGGTGGGACATTTCCATGCCTGGTTCACTGATGGACGTCCGTCACCACAGCTGCAGTAGGCTGGCAGCTCTCAGCACAGCCCCGATGTCTGTCTGGCAGATGCAGCTGCCAGGCTCGTCCCATTGCTGTGGGGCACCGGGTGGAGTGGCATTCCTCTTTGTTCCTGATTCTGTGTAAATGACTTCACATTGAAAAATCGTAGGGAGAAGATGTGTCTAACTTTCTGTTTTATGTTTTATTTTAAAGGAGATGCAAGCCAAGCTCGCAGCACAAAAATTAGCTGAAAGACTGAACATTATAATGCGGAGCTATAATCCAGAAGGGGAGTCTTTGAGGAGGTACCGAGAAGTAAGGGATGAAGATGACAATCCGTCCTCTGACGATGAATTCTGAAGACGGACAGTGGGAGACTCTCCTGACTCTCTGCCCGCTGAGATGTCATCATCGTACATCAGACTTTCTAACAAGTGTCAAGATCAGTGTCAGACGTTGTTGAGGGAAATAATTTTGTAAAGTTACACAAAGGTAGCTATAAAAATAGCTCAATTTGTCTTTCAGAAGATAATTTTCATGTGCTTGAAAAGTTTAATATTTGAATATTGTGTTTAACCACCTCGTATGAAAGTTTTGCAGTATGTTGTGTGGTCTGATACTTTAGTATATGGTAGAGCACATTTTTTTCTCTGAGTGAGATGAAAGCAGGTATCTGATTTTCCCCCTCCTTACCTCTGTCAATATCTTACCTTTCGGGGAACTGTTTAGTTGTCCCAGTCATCACCTACATGAATTAGAAAGATACGGTTCCCTCTTTTTTTGAGTAGTGAAGGGAGCAGTGTAAAAAATTTTAGGCACGTCTGCATGGAGTTATTGAGGTATCGGATGTGAAATACCTAGGAAGACACTCAAAAATGCTTAAATGTTTGTTTCCTTCTGTCTTCCGCTTGGAAGAAGGTTATCTTCTGATTACAAATAAAGAGTGCAGTTGCCCCCCGAACAGTGTGGGGTCAGGGCTGCCAGCCTCCGGGTGGGAAATTGAGTACAACTGCATGCTGGTAGTTGATACTGGAGGGTGCATCTCAGTGGCCAGATTTTCCCGGAGTAACATGAAGTGCAGAAAAGCCTGAGACGACTGATGAAGGTGCGGGAGCAGCTGTTCTTATGCTTGACCTGACTTGAGTAATGCCCTTAACAGATGATAGGCTCAGTTCGCTGAAAAAAAACAACAACAGTATTTTTCTTTAAGCTACAATTGAATTATTGTCAATAAATTGTCCCCCCCCCCCAAAAAAAAGCCTTCATGTGTAGGCTGCAGAGACCTCAATCTATAAATACATGTTTATGTAACCTGAAAGGATTATATGATTGTCTCCAGAGAAATTAACACAGTATCAAAGATTTCTGTAATATGTTGTGGCCTTTAAACAGTGTTAAAAGCAAGAATAAAATATTAATTAGAGGAATTTAAAAATGTTAATGGTGATGTTTTACTGGTGCTTACTTTCAAAGAGACTTTCCATATCTGTAATCTGATGGAAATGTGTTCGGGGCAGACGCACGTGGCAGAGGAAGGGCTCTGTCTGTACTGTGCACTCCCGGGAGTTACGCCTGCTTTCCACCCCCTTGCCTCCAGAAAAGCAAACGTAAAACGATAGCTAACGATTCCATTATTTTAATTATTAAAGCTATTAGAAAATGATTTCACAACATAAAATTATTGGATGTTCCGTTGTTATAGAATGCAATAATACATGTTATTTCTGGGAAGCTGGAAAATGTGAAGGGGTTCACATCATATACATACAAGTCCTATAATTCTACCAGAGAGAGCTTCTGTGAACATTTGGTATATGTCCTCTTACATGTTTTCCACTGTGCATACATTATATTTTCAATAGTGCAGTCATAGTATACATTAACTCGTAGTTCTATAAGTTGTAAACATTTTCCCATATTAAGCATTTTAGATAGCTGCAGAATATCTCATTTTATTGATGCACCATAACTTTTCAAATCAATTTATCGTTTAACACTTTATTAATTATAACGTAACTGTAAATGACTGTAAATGATAACAGTCAACATCTTAAAAAGATAATCACATCTGTACAAAAATGACTTCTTTCCAGAAGATCCTTTTCGAGGAGTGCAACTGCTAGATGAAAGGTAAGTTTTATCGCTCATCACAAAGGTTGTGTCCTACATTCCCACTGGCACTCTATCAAACTCCCGGGGTTGAAAATTGCTGTTTAAAATACTTGCAAATTGTGTAGTTGCAGAAAAGGATCCTTTGAAATTTGTGTTTCTTTGATTACTTAGTGAAGGTTGAATGTTTTTTCATGTTTATCAACCGCTTACGTACATTCTTTTAGGCACTGGGAATGCATATCTTTATTCTTGGAGAGCTTGTGATTTGTGTTGGTCTGTAAGTTATGAATGAATTATTATGCCCATCCTTCGTTGTTACTATTTTAGTGTGTTCTTTGCTTTTAATTTAGTTCATGGTGTTTCGATGTGGAAGTTTTCTTGAGGATTATACCTTAGGTATGCTTGAGCGTGCCTTTCCCACCCCAAAGATGGGTACATATTTATCCTTATCTTCTAGTGCTTTTTTAAAATTTCACTTTTATGCTTACGTTAAATTCAAAAGGAAATTTTTGATCTGATCTCAGATTTATTTGGGGATATTGTGTGAGGTGAGATTTAATTTTAATTTTTGCCAATAGTTGAAAATTGGTTTGGTATTATAAACCACCACTTTCCCACTGATCTGTGATGTTGGTAAAGGATGTTTTGTGTGTCTTGTGTCTTGGACCTGTTTTGGGGCCTTCAGTTTTCCCCACAGTTTTTAACAATCACAGCTTTAATTAGCATTAACATTTTGTAGTACAAGTCTTCCCTCATTCTTTTAAATTTTATGAAATACAACAACAGAAAAGTGCATAAAACAGATGTGCAATTTAATGGATAAAACAAAGTTGTGTGACCCCAAACCAGATGCAGAAAGGCCGCTGCCACTGCTCTGGAAGCTCCCTGTGTGTCACTGGCCCTCTGTCTGTCGCCCCGGTGGTAACTGCTGTCCTGCCGTCATGGTCACACTTACTTTCTCTTTGAAAGTTTGTTTTGCCAGTTACATATGCAAGAACGTGGTTAATTTTGCTCACTTTTGACATAAAAAATGGAGTCACAGTCTGTTGTATCTGGTGTCTTCCACTCAACGTTGCTTATAAAATTCACGCCATGCGTAGGTGTGGTTTATTCATTTTCACTGCTGTTTTATGTGCCATTCTGTTAACACTTTTATTCTGTGACAATCACTTCTATGATATTTCCAGTTTGGGGCTATTACAAGCAATGCTGCAGTGAGCACATTTGTGCACGTAAATTTCTCGAGGGTATTTACCTGGGAGTGGAAATGCAAGGTGTGCACATTTTTGACATTTACTGTCCCCACCACCCCGCATCTGCCGGGTATGAGAGTTCCGGTTCACAAACATGGATATTGGCCAGGTTTTAATTTTAACCAGTGAGATATTTTTATAGTAGTAATTTTGGTTTTATTTTGCATATCCCTAATTAGTAATGCCATTGAGCATCTTCACATGTTTATTGGCCACTGGATTTCTTTTGAAAGTGCCCATTCAAGTCTTTCCTCCATTTTTCTTTTGTGTGTCAACAGTCTTTTCCTCATTGACTTTTAGGATTTATTCTTGATAGGAATCATTACTCAGTTGTATTTCTTAAACAAATTCTTATCCTCTTCTGAATTCTCATTCTCTTTGTGGTGTTTCTGAGAACAGAAATTCTAAAATTTAATGGTAAGTCGCTATCAATCTTTTAGGTTTAATATCTTTGTGTCTTGTTTTAAGGAATATGTCTCTCCTGAAGTTATGAAAATACTCTTTTTAAAATCTTTTTAGTCAAAAAATGTTCTATAACTCTGCCCTTCCCATTACATCTTTGATTCCACTGGGAGTCGTGTGTGACCGTGTGAGGAAGGGCCCTGCGCTGCAGCCGCTCGTTCTGCAGGAAGCACTGCACCTCCGCCACGTGCCGGCACTCGAGCGCTGCTCCCGGGTTCTCTCTGGGATTCCTTTTGCATTTTCATATCAATTTTAGAATCAGCTTGCCATAGTCTACAAAAAAAATTATGCTTGATAGTGCAAATCTCCACTGATTTAAAAAAAAATGTTTGGTATTCTGTTATTAATCAATAAACTTTTTTTCCCAAAGATTCCATGTTTTGAAACTTGGATTTGGAGTCTGGCCACTTGCAGACTGAAGTGTGCTGTGCATTTACTCTTTCATCTGAGATGGCTGTTTTTAGCGTACGCAAGTTAAATAGGATACTCAGAATACTGTTCCAGTACGTATTGTGTAGTTTCGACTGAGAAATGTTAGCAAGTAAAGAATTTTTTAAATAACAAATATACATAGGTTTAAAACAGGAAAACAGAATGAAGCTACAGTTATGAAATCGTCCCCTCCATGTTCAAGTGATTAGTTTGAGAGAAAGAAGTTGAATGCTAAAGGTTGGGATTTAACCTGAACCACGGAGTATGTTACAAGGATTAATCTCGTTGCATAGTGGTCATCTATAGGATAATGCTTTTTCATTTTCATAGGACCTGTCTCTAACCCACATCATATTCTCTGGGCATCCAGGAGCTGGGAGGCAAGATGGAAGGTAAAGAGATTGTGGAATTACCTCTATTTCCTGCACCTGGGACGTTGAGGCGATTTGCTCAAGGTCACGAAGAGCCCAGCACTTGACTTCTGGGCCCTGGCTGCATGGCCCTGCTCACGAACACCACAAATCAAAGTTGCATTTGGGCTTTAAAAAGTGCTAATGCTAGGCAAGAGCTCAGATTACTCACAGGGAATTTGTCCTGTCTCTATGATTTATACTACAGAAGAGCTTTTTTTCTTCTGATAACTTTTGTATTTGGAATGTTTTGTCTTCAATCATCTTAGAACCGTTAGACTATTTGGCCACTGCTGGTATCTTCACTCTTCCTTTCTCACTTGATAGTTGGCTGCATAAAACTTGTGGAGAAGAGATGCAAGGTGTTACAGGCTTCATTCTGAGGACCAGGTACAAGCCGGCAGTTTAATCCTTGGCAGGCGCCATGAGACAGGAACGCTGAAAGTGAAGTCGTTAGGGAAGAAAAGATCCTGTCTCCATACAGAAAATGTTGAGAGTGCCTGTGCTTAAATAAATACAAGGATTATATAACCAGCTTTTATGGAGAGCATACAGAATCATCTAAAAAATATGGCAAATTGCATTATTGACTAGTTCCTTGACAGGGAGGAGAAACTTAAAGCTATTATTTTAATTTCTGGCTAAAGTGAGGAAGCTTTGATACTGGGCCGATGAAATAAACCTAGTGTTGGATAACACTGAACTTGAGCCAGACCACAAATCAGAAGCGATTCTGAAAGCACAGCATAAAAGCCTGAACAATTAAATATGATCTATTACTTCCCAGATGATTTTAGAAAACTTGGGATAAAAAAAGGCAAAAAAGAGGGTAAGCCACTGGAATAGCATTAGATTATTAGATTTAGGATTTAAATGCCACTATTTCCTTTGAATCCAGTGGGAAGTCATGTACTCTCCTGACGGTTAAGTCTGTAAGATGAGGTCAGTGACCCCTTATCTAATGTATGGGGTATGTTTTGAGAGAACAAAATTTCAAAGTGTGGCCTTTATAGAACACTTTGAGGTCTAAAAGAGATTCTAGATGAAAACCTTATTGTAACAATGGTAACAATTATGACTGGAAGTGGTTTAGGAGGCACCTTTTGGCATACGAAATAAAATGTTCTAAAATCACCACCATATGAACATTTTAATTTAGTGTTAAAATTAACTGAGAACAATAGAGACTCCCTAAAAGGCTATTTTGACAAGGGGAAATTAGGACATTAAGCTAAAGACAGACCAAGCTTCGTATGGAAAAAGTTCACATTATTAAGCCAAAAGAATGAGAGTTGTAAATCAAGTCCTTCCTTGGAGCGGGCAGAAATGCTCCTTAAAAGATGGAGACTCAGCTTGGCACTTATAAATTTTGTCTGAAGGTATTGCTAGTAAATGCATCAGTTCCCTTAATCAGTACCACGTATATTTGCATTAAGTTAAATAGCTCCTCTTGTGATTGTATTATAAAAATACAAGCATATCTTCTGTTGATTATTTAGATTTTTAATAGAAAATATTTCTCCCCTTTGGCTACATTTAGTAGGGTCAAAATTACGTTAGGAAACAGTAACTGGCAACTGAAGGCAAACCTTAACTCGAATTAGCATCTTCAGTTCTTAGGGAAGGAAGAAAGGAAGCTTAGATAGCATTTGTTTTGCATTCTATAAATGGGGAAACTGAGGCACCGAGGAACATGGAGACTTGCCTATGGTTGTGCAGCTGCTTCTGACTGCCAACTCTTTCTGCCTGAGCCTTTGCTCTTCGCTTAATGTGGAGTCTACTTAAAATCAGTACTATCACATACTTTTGCATAATTACAGAAAAAGCCATAGAACCTAGTGAAACTAGGTTCAGTTACTACTGAAATATAACTGGATAATATATAAAGAGATAAAGTGAAATAAAAATGGATAATGTGCTGCTTATTATTGATAAGTATGATCCTATTTTTCCTTTTCACTGCCTGACTGGGTTGGTGTCGAATGTCCCACTTTTATAACACCTCTTCCTTGCATCTTCAGCGGTCTGACTTCCACTCATTTACCCAGACCTCCCCCAGCCCTTCTGGGGCTTCTCTCTCACCGTCCTCACCATGGTGGGCATTCAGTGCGACTTGACAGGGTCCTTGAGTAGCACTGCTCAAGGCAATGACCTCAGTGTTGCCAGGATTTCCTCAGTATGAAAGTTCATTTGACAAGCTTATTTCAGATTTGCAAACTGTGCAGGCATTGGGAAATGATGGACAGGGGGACAACATGGTGTCCCTGGTTCAGTGTCTTTTGTCTCCTCTGATCTGTGGCTGCCATGATTTCCTCTGGGGAAAAATTTATTTATCCATCAGAGTTCTTTGTTAAAATACACATGATTCTGCAGGCAGCAAAACATCAATAAGCTCTTATGGAATCAATCTCTTAGTGTGTATTAGCTTATTAGATTAGTTTTTCCAGAAGGAAAGTGGGGCTTAAGGGCATGGCACGTTTTGGGGGAGAGGGGAGGAAAGGGGAATGGAGAGGGAAAAGGACAGGGACAGGAAGGAGGCCTGGATGGACCTGGACGGCCAAGGGCAGCAGGGAACATTACTTGGAAAAATTATCTTTATTTTGCTGTGTTCAGCTCCTTGCATTTTCTCTCAATTCACTTCAATCTCAAGTGTTTTCTCCCAACATTCTCCCCAAAAAATCTTTTGTCAAGATCACCAACGGCCTTTGTGTTGCTAAATTCAGCAGTTACTTCTCCGTCCTTTTTCTTCACCTGTCAGAGCATTGACATGGCTGATCACTCCCTCTTCCTTGAAACACGCGTTTTGTTGGTTCCTGGAATGCCACTCTGGAGACACTCGGTAACCAATTCCTTTTAGTCTGTGTTGCAGGTTCCTTCTCATCTTCCCAATCACTAAACATTAAAATATTCAGGGATTTCCCCTTGAACCTCTTCTCCACTTTTGCTCATTCCTGTGGTACCCTCATGCTGATACATCATGAATCCTAAGCTTATATCTCCAGCTCTGAACTTCAGATTTACATTCAGGTGCAGCAAAAGTGGTCTGAGGAGAGTCCTGGGCTCTTGGGCTACGAATCAGCACATGCTGCTGCTGCTGGTAGCACCTAAGTTCTTGTTTTGCTTTTAATGAATTGAATATTCTTGGCCAAGCCATGTAACTTCTTGGAATTTGAGTGTTCCAGTTTCTAAAATGAGGGGATTGGACTTGGTTGGTGTCTCCCAAATGTGTGTCTTACAGAAATCCGAGGAACATGGAATTTGTTGGTCAAAAGAGTTAGCATGCTCTGTTGCCTGGATTGGTACAGGGGCGCCCTGCCTAGTCTCCCTGTGTCTACCCTTGCCCACACTGCAGTGGGTCTCCACACAGCAGCCAGCATAATTTCTCTTAAAGACTCATCAGGTCAGGTCATTTCTCTGCTCAAACGCCTCCAGTGGCTCCTATCCCATTCACAATAAAACACTGCATGACCCTGCCCTGGGCGTCTGACAGCAGCGCTCCACTCCAGCCACGCGGGTCCCCCTGCAGTCACCGTAACAGGTCTAGAGGGCTTCCACTCAGGGCCTGCACGCGGCCGTTCTCTCTGCCTTGGGTGTTCTTTCCCCTCGCATCAGTGGGGCCGGCTCCTCATTTCCTCCAAGTACCCATCCAGATGTCACCTTACGGGGGATGTCAATGAATATAACATAACTCTCCTTAGCTCTTCATTTTTCTCCATAGGATAGCGTAGTTTCCTCTTGGTTTGTTGTCTGACTTCTTCCCCCACTACAAGATGAGGGCAGGGATTTTTATTTGTTTCATTTATCGTTCTGTCCCCAGTGGCCTAGAGCAATGACAGACACAGTGAGAGGAGAGGATGAGAAGAAGGAGGGATGGCTTGGGGAGCCATCTTGACGCACACCCGAGTGCCTGCTCACTACCGTGTGTGAGCGTCATGCCTCACACTTACAGAGCAATGTGTTACTTAGGGCATAATTTCACATCTTATTTCTCCTACATGTTCTGTGGAATAGGCATTATTATTCCAGCATTTTCTGGAGAAGGAAACTGAGGGTCAGTGAAGTAGTGACTTTTTCAGTCATACACTATTAAGACCTGTGTCTGTTTTTCTCTAAGTCAAGTGCCCTTTTCAATTTTCCATGCTGCCTTTCCTATTTGCCCTGTTTGCTTGAATTCCAGACAGCCCGTGTCTGGTTTCACTGGGGGCTGGCAAGAATGGGGCGGGGGAAGAACCCTAAACTGTGTCACTGAAGCCTTGCACTGGGCCCACGGGTGGACCCTCCCCCTTGGTGCTGACAGAAGTGCTATGACAGCCTGTGCTTTTCATGGATAGTTTCCTTAATGATAAGAGACAACAGGAGGAAACAGGCCAAAAGCATAAAAACAGCCCAAGGTACAGCCCTCCTCTAGCTGGCTCCCTCCCAGGTCTTTGATTCCAGCTTCTGTGGCCACTGCCCGCCCCACGGGGCTGCCAGCACTTAGGTCTCTGAGCCAGCAGCTCAGACCCACTACTTACTCGAGGGTGATGTTGGGCAAGTTACTCAACTCTCCAAGCCTCCTCATCTGAAAAGTGGGAATGACAAGAATAGTATCACCATCTCAGGCTTGTTGTAAGGATGAGGTGATCCTAAGTTTACAACAACTGTTAGCAGTGATTCTTCCTGCTTCCCACTTCCTGCTTCCTGCCTGGCTCCCTGAGGAGGGTTCCATTTAACACCTGTCCACCCCCCACCCTCTGAGTGACTGCCTCATACAAGGGTACGGAAGACTCGGGTAGAGCCCTTCCATGGGGCATAGCTTTGCCCTTCAGGCCTCAGGAATGACCCCTTTTAAAAAAATTTATTTATTTTATTTTATCGTTGTTCAGTTACAGTTGTCCCACCACTCTTCCCCCTGTCACCCCTACCCCGTTCCCCTCCACGCCCCCACTCCCACGGTCAATCCCTGTCCATTGTCCGCGCCCACGAGTCCTCTATTCATGTTCCTTTGTTTGCCCCTTGCCCTCCTTTCTCCCATTATCCCCCACCCCCACCTCTGGCCACTGTCAGTTTGTTCTTTATTTTCAAGTGCTTGGTTCTGTTTTGCTCATTTGTTTGTTTTGTTGATTAGTTTCCACATATAGGTGCGATCATATGATATTTCTCTTTTGCTGCCTGCTTATTTCACTTACCATAATACTCTCCAGTTCCATCCATGCTGTCTCTAAGGGTGGGAGTTCCTTCTTTCTTTCTGCTGTGTAGTGTTCCCTTGTGTAAATGTACCACAGTTTTTGGATCCACTCATTCACTGATGGGCCCTCAGGGTGTTTCCAGCACTTACATGTCACAGAGGCAGCAGCACTCAAAGAGTAAGAACTAGACATCCCTTTCACAATGGGAGTTGTCGTGTCACATTGTGGTTCCTGAGCATGGGAGCCAGGGTTGGAGGGATTGAGTTAAGGAAGAGACCAGGTTTGAGAGATGACAACATATGCATTAGGCTTGGACTTGGACCTGCAGGAGTCCTGCAGGAGATCTTGCACACATGTGGATGGGGCCACTGGAAAAGCAAGCCTGACCCTTGGGAGAGAGGACAGGACTGGAAACCAAGGAAAGGTCCTTACTTCTAGAGAAAGTGGTTGAAGCCCATATGTTAGATGTCCCAGGAGAACACACAGCATGAAGAGAAAGGACCAGGGACAGAACCATGGGAAGTATGAGAAAGAGTGGGCAGGCACAGGCCTGACATGTAGCAGACTCAAACTGGACTCAAATCCCACCCTCGTGGACCCTATAGAGTTGCCACATGCATAACTAATTCTTATCTGGAGTAGACAGAGCCAAGGGAATAAGGGAGACCAAGGACCTTATTCCCAGGCTTGGAGGCCAGGAAGACTCCACAAAGGAGGAAGGGCGTTTGAACTAGGATTTGAACCAGGCTTTGAACCGTGAGGGGGATGTGGACTAGCAGGATTGGAAGATGGTCTGACACAGCATCAGCAAAGGCAAGAAGGCAGAAAAATTTAGGACATCCGGTAATATCTGGCCAGAGGTACTCATAGAGTAGTGCAGAATTAGATTCGAATTCAAAAGCATTAAAAAAAATTTGTGAGCCACACATTGAGGTTTGGGGAGACTGAAATGTATGCTGTTTTTGCAGACACTGAGGTGGAGAGTAGGGTGCAGGACATCTATTAGGGAGAGCTTCTGGAAGAAACAGCTGTGGAAGGAAAGGAAGGAAGCAGGATCAAACATGGAAGAAGCTGAGAGGTAATGAGGTCTCACTAAAGGCCTCAGGTGACCTCACAGGGAGCTGAGCTCGGAGGGCCCCTCAGAGCAGTTTCCTTACGGAGGTCCATGGGTTGATCAAGGCCCGTGGAAAGATATGTCCAAACCCTAACCCTTAGTATCTGTGAATGGAATCTTATTTGCAACTATAGTTAAAGGTCTTGAGATGAAATCATTCTGCATTCAGGCTGAGCCAATGACCAGTGTTCTTGTAGGAGAAAGGAGAGGGAGATGTGACACTCAGACACGTGGGGGAAAGCCATGTGAAGACTGAGACGGAGACTGGAGTAACACTTCCACAAGTGAAGCAATGCCAAGGATGGCCTGCAGCCACCACAACCCGGGAGAGAGGCTGGAATAAATTCTCTCTCAGAGTCTCCAGCAGGAACCAACCTGTTGATCTCAGGTTTCTGGGCTCCAGAACTGTGAGAGAATAAATTTCTGTTGTTTTAGGAATTTTGTTAACTCATGGTGATTTGCCATGGCAACGCTAGAAATGGATACAGGAGGCCAGGACTGTTCACCCGTACAATCAGTCACTGGCTGTGGACTGGCCCTGAGAGGATGCGCAACCTGGGGTGAGCCAGTTCTCTTCTGAGGCCAGTGGGGCCAGTCTGCAAAGAGCTCCTCCCAGCAGCCTGGGAACATGTCCTTCATTTCTAAAGGGATCTGGACAGTGCATCACAGCAGTCACTTCTCTGTCCCTCAGTTTTCCCACCTACATAATGGGAATGACAATAAGACCCATCTATAAGGTTGCAGGAGACAAAATTAGATGTTAATGCTAGTAGCTCACAGTCACTGAGCACTTACTGTATGTAAGCCGGGCAGGCCTGTATATGAGTTCATACTTGTATGCTGCCCAGCATATTGTAAGGACCCAGTGAACAGTAGCTGTTGTCATAGGTGGTGTATCCAAGGTCACACAACTGCCAGAGACAGGATCAGAACCCAGATTTCCTGACTCTCAGGCAAAAGACCCTCATTCTGTAACAGGCTGCCCTATCTGCATGTGCCGAAAGTAATCAGATCTTCTTTCATGACACTGATCATATATTTATGGATGAAACAAAATTTGTGCTTCCCCAAAGAAATATTATTTTGCCTTGTTATCTGAAGGGAAGCGCTTTGGGTTGTCTGAAATTCAGTCACACTCTCTCACACTGACTCTCTGTGACCAAAGACATTAATTTGCAAGACAGTCCAGGGCAGGAGGGGCAGCTGGGTCTGGGCACAGGTCCCTGCTGCCTACAGCTAATTGGCTCCGCAGGCCCCACACCCCAGCATCTGCTGACACGGCATTCCTGAGACGTGGGGAGAGGCCAGACACTATCGTTTTAAAGAGGACAAAGTGAAGGACAGCGAGATTAGCCGATTTGCCCTCTTAATTATGTGGTGAACTAGAGATGGAGCCAAGAATTGAATCCAGATTTCTCAAGTCCCAGATGGGTTTTTTCAACAGGAGGTCTTGCCACATTCCTTCCCTTGGAACCGCCCCCTCTCTGGATCCCAGAAACCTACCTGGGTTGAGTTCAGGGTGTGTGTCTACGTGTTACTGCCCCCTTTATGTTACACTTATTCTTAAAAAGAAAATGCTCTTACCCTTAAAAAGGGTCACTTAATTGAGAATAGCATAGATGATACACAGATTGTTTAAATGCTCTTAACCGCTTCTATTTCTCAGGAATTTTGGTTTGGCACATTCAATGCCCAAACATAAAGGCATTGACCCGTGCATGTCTTCCCAGGATTTTCTTACAGAAGCACTGTGCATGTTACTAAAGTTAAAAGGAGTTTTCTTCTCCATTAAAAAATCTGAGATAAAATTTTCATTGATACAGTCTGAGACTAGAAAGAGACAGTGGCCATCCAGAAATCTCTGTATGTACCCCTCTCCACTCAGAGGGCATTTTAAGAACAATTCAGTGGGCTTTCTCCATTAGGGGTCTGGACCTGAATTATACACTTAAAAAAATGTTTGAGTACAGCTGGTAGCCATTTCCAGATTTTCAGGCAAAGTTAGCTTTCCAACAAGGTAATCTGTCACAGATTACTGTTACTGTTGACTTTAGATGCATTAGATACATATCCCTGTTATGTGCCCCCTCCCCCAACTAAATTCCATATTTTAAAAGTATGGACAACACAAGAAGCAAAACCAGCTTTCTAACTTTCATCTAATGGGCTTTGGTAACTCTTTTGTGAAATCGCCAAGGGGAATACCCCACGAGGCAGCTTGGTGCTCATTCTGCCTGGCCTCCTCTGTCAGCCCCTCTGTCCCAGCCTGGAAATTCTTTGGAAACAGACATGGTTTCCTCTTTGAGTCTTCTGGTACTGGTGGGCAGAGGGGGGTTCCAACATCTTCTAAAGATGCATCTTGACTTATCTCCACACTTGCACACTGAAGAATGCAATGTCTTGATTAACTTACTTAAGGATTGTCACAAAAATCACAGCATTCTGAAATTTTTTGGTTATTGCAAAAAATTTCCTTTCCTTCAAAGAGCTATAAAGTCCTTTAAGACAATAAACAACTAGTTGGTTTGTTCCATTGGCCATTCATTCACACATTCATTTATTCAGCTGATGTTCCCTAGCACCTATTATGTACCAGACTCTGAGACACTGTAGGGCTAATTCCTTGACATCTTGCAATGAACAGTGTAGTGGAGGACAGTCACAGTGATGAACACAGGAAGTGCGATGAAAGGGCGCTATGGAAGCAAGTCTGAGTTCTAATCACTCCCCAGAGTTAACTGCTTCCTTCTCTCTCTTCCACTCAGAAGAGATCACATCTTGTTAAAAGTATTACGGCACATCACCAGGTAATGCTGTGTTATCTCAACTATTTTGAAGGAAAAATAAATATATTAGCAAGAGAGTAATAAAAGTTCTCTGAGACAGAGTCTTGGGCTCTTATATCAAGATATATTTGGTGCCAGGGATGGGGAAGGTGGGAGAGGAGAGTGAGAGGGTAGAAAGTTCCTGCTTTGCTATTAACAAATTGAGTGCTTGGCCAAGTCACCTAACTTCTGGGGATTTGAATTGTCCACTTTCTAAAATGGCATTGGACCTGGTGAGCATCTCCCAAAATGTGACTCTTGAAACAGGAATCCTGAGAAAAATGGAATTTGGAGGTCAAATGAGTTGGGGAAATGCGTGTAATCTCTGCCCCCCTTCACTCACTTCCCCATGGGAATTCAAAATCACCTTAGTATATTAAAGGTTTTGATAGGCCCTAGAGTAAAAAGCCTGTTTAACTTTATTTAACTCAGCATTTCCCAGATGTATTCGCCTGGAGATCCAATTTTATGTACTACCTATTAATATAGAAATGTTAGACTAGATGTTCATTGAAAAGCCAATAAACATTTATTGAGTGCCTACTTTGTGCTAGGAAGTTACCTCTTGGGCTGTATTACATGAGTTTATGAATCTTATGATTTAATCAAACAAACAGTGGAGATGGAGATTTTTTCTGTAGATAACACCTTCTAATTAATCTGTCCACAGTCCCCAGGAGTGACTTCTTTCCTTCCAGAGGGCACTGTTTAGTATCTTTAGTGGTTTTGCACATTAGTGCCATTTTTCCCTTCACATTGTATTGGAATTCAAATCAGATTTAATTCTTTTAAGTTAATAAAGCGAACGGCAGAGGGTAAGTAGTGTTAACCGGGTGCTAGTCTTAACAGCCCATCAGATCAGAGTCCAGAGGCCCGAACCAGCCTTCAGACGCATAAAACCTTTAATGTGAACATTCACACGAACTTCATTTACTTATGCTGCCTTTCTTTGGGTCTAGGTGCTTTAATAATTTGGACAAAATTCAGCTAGTTTGGGAAAGGAGGAACTTTCGGTACATGTTTCTTTTGCATCGCTGATTATCAAAAAAATCCTCATCTGGTCAGATCAAATAAATATCTACTCATCTTGTCTTTTGGCACCTTCATGCAAGGGAAAAGGGCATCATATGTCTTGAAAATGCTCTCCTTGTCTTATTCTGCAGAAACTTTAGGAAGTGACTTTTAACAGAGAGCCTGGTTTTCTTTATTTTAAAGTTGTCTTACTTGAGGTTTTCAAAAAGAAAAAAAGGAAGGGTATGTGAGATTGAGGGAGAGGAAGGAGCGCACAGGGCTCATAGTGAGAAATTCTATTGCTTCCATTGCTTGTTGTAACTTTATCTTATCTAGCTAGAAAAAAGAATAGGCAGGAAGTTAAAATCTGCAAGTTAGGCATTCTAAAATCTGGATTCTGTTTTTTTTTTTTTCATTCTCTGAAATTGACTCTATGCTGCTGACTGCAATGCCTAAGTGATAGCTGCTGATAAATATTATCTTTGTGGAGATGTAGGGCATCATCATATGTCAAGTCTGCAGACTAATTTTTAATGCAAGCCCAGCAGATTTTTGTGGATATGGGCCAGGAATTTTAATGAAAGAAAACATCAAAGATGCAGAAGAAATGAGAATATTAGTCAAGGAAGATACACAGCGATGCTCTCTGATAACCCCTGTTATTGACATTAGAACTCTGTGGGAGCAACTTAAATAAACATCTGGACACCGAGTTTAGACATTTTCAGTGACAAACCCCAGACAGATCTTTTCGACTTGCAATAATAAATATTTCAGAGGCTATATGAATCAACTGAAAATCCTGTTTTCAATTATTCTCGTTTTATAAATAGAGCATAGTTAATTATTCAAGTATAGAATTTCTTTTGAAGATTAGGTGAATTTTATATTTCCTTTGTCCATGTTATACTTCAGTTTTATTATTCATATCAAATTTATGTCTGTGTGTTCAAAAATAATATAGTTGGCTTGCCAGATACTATTAAATCAGAATCCAGCTGAGCTTGATTTTTTTATTGTTTTATTTTCAGCAAAGACTCTTTTACAGCCCCCAGCACTGCTGTTCCATGAACTGGTTCAGCGTGACCAGCCCCAGTGAAGGACACCAGTGGTAATAAAAGGGGAAGATGGACTCCGTAGGTCTTCTTACCAAAGTTCTTTGATTGTTTGGAGTCCTTTGGCCATTAGTTAGTCAGAAAGGAACCAGAAGAACAGTGTGCTGGTAATACATCAAGAGAGCCAAACTTGATGAAAAACCTGATTGAAGTAAAAATAGCTATGGAGTCTGTGAGCAAAGCTACTCCGATGGTCCTGTTGATTGCTATTGTACATTTTATAATATAAATACAGGCTTTTCCCTACTAGTTGAAAATAAAAAAGAGAGATGTGATGAATTGCATGTATTACCTCCAGAGAGCCTAAACTCTCATGCATTAAAAGTTAGCATCTGTGGTGGATAGTTCTATATCTTTATGACTCAGTCTGGAGGGCCATCTTGGTTAGAGAAGCTGACTTAATATCCAGTGGAAGCTGGTTACATGGTACTTAACAGAGTGTACTTTGTGAAATAGGTACAGACTTGTTCTTTTTCCTGACTACACTGCAAACTCGTGGACTGGCACTAGCTCATCAGTGGGCTGGGCACAGAGGATGCCCTATTAACATGCTTTGATTAAGAGGTCCTAATTTTGCTTCTGGTGATTTGGAAGGAGAAAGCTTTAGGCAAGCCACAATTGTCTCTATTTGTCCTGTTTTAGATCTAAGATGTGATAATTGTAGTCAACACTCATTGAGCTCTTATTCAATACGAAGCTTTGTATTAGGAACTACATTACAGACATGAATGTATATAATACAAAAAGTCAGATAGAACTAGGCTTATCATGAAAAATAGCTATATCCTCCCCAACCCCATCGTATCCCTAGAGCAACTACTTTAGTTGTTTCTCAGTTATTTAATATCAGATTTCTAAATAACATGGTTATAGTACTATTGTTACTTTTTAAAATAGACATTATCTACTTATTGAAGAGTGTGGTTAAGTTCTTATCCCCCATCTACCCTCTCCCACTCCTATCCCTCTCATCATCCCAATGTTTGATTAAATATTCAGTGTCTAAATTATAATGACTATAAACAATATTTTCTATTGACAACTTTTCAAGTATTGCCAGATTACATGTCCTTCTTTGTATGACTTCTGTTTGCTTTGGGGTTCATAATCACTTTACTTGTTTGCCTGACTTCCATATGTGCCTAGAAAAGGAAGTCTCACATTTTCTGACAGAAACCTAAGGCTCTTCTCCATGTTGTCAGACATATCAAATAAACATCAGTTCTCTTTTACTTGGAGTCTTTCCTGCTAGAGCCCCTGTCCTGACTGGTCTCTTGGTTGGCCACATGCTGTCTTCCTGGGACTTCCCTTCACTGTCATCCTGAATTCCCTTCACCTCACTCTTCATATGATCTGTTTTCTGGATCTGCATCTTTGTCTTCCCTGGTTTTCTCCCCAGTTTTTATAGCACACACCTTCCATCCAATGTGCAGCAGAGAGGTAGCATAAGAGATAGATTCTGGCTTCTTTGCATGCATGATGGCTTTATGTTTAACCTTACTCTTGATTCACAGTTTGGCTGGGTATAGAATTCTATGTAAAGAATCATCTGATCTTAGGATTTGAAGGCATTAATGACTCTATATTTTATTCTATTTTTTTGTTTTGATTTTTAAATTGTTCTATTGCAGTTGTCTCAAGTTTCCCCCATTGAAGACTGTGGTTAACACTCTCCCCCGCCCCACCCGCCCCCACCCTTTTCCCCATAGTCAATCCCAACCCTGCTATCCATGTCCATAGGCCATCCTCACCTACTTGCTGGTTAGACCCTTCCCCTTCTCCTCCTCCCATTACCCTCCCCCCTTCCCTCTGGTTGCTGTCAGTCTGTTCCTTGCCTCTGGTTCTATTTTGCTTTTGTGTTTTTTTTGTTCATTAGGTTTCTCTTATGGGTGAAATCATATGGTATTTGTCTTTCTCTGACTGGCTTATTTCACTTAGCACAATACTCTCGAGTTCCATCCATAGTGTTGTAAAATGTAGAAGTTCTTTCTTTCTGCGGTGTGATATTCCATTGTGTAAATGTACCATAGTTTTTTGATCCACTCATTTACTGATGGGCACTTACGCTGTTTCCAGCATTTGGCTTTTGTAAATAATGCTGCTATGAACATAGGTTTTTTTGAATTGGCGTTTCAATGTTCTTAGGGTATAATCCCAGCAATATATTCACTGGATCAAAAAGCAGTCCCATTTTCAGTTTTTAGAGGAAATTCCACACTGTTTTCCACAGTGGCTGCATCAGTCTGCATTCCCACCAACAGTGCACTAGGGTTCCCTTTTCTCCCCATCCTCACCAGCACTTGTTGTTTGTTGATTCATTAATGATGGCCATTCTGATCAGTGTGAGTTGGTATCTCCTTGTGGTTTTAATTTGCATCTCTCTCATGACGAGTGATGTTGAATACCCTTTTATATGCCTATGGACCCTCTGTATGTCCTCCTTGGAGAAGTGTCTGTTCAGATCATTTGCCTATTTTTTAATTGGATTGTTTATCTTCCTGGTGATGAGTTGTATGAGTTCTTAGTACATTTTGAAGATCAAACCCTTGTCTGAAGTATCATTGGCAAATATGTTTTCCCATATGGTTGTTTCCCTTTTCATTTTGCTGATGTTTTCTTTAACTGTGCAGAAGATTTTTAATTTGATGTGGTCACATTTGTTTAGTCTTTCCTTTATTTCCCTTGCCTTAGAGGATATATCAGTGAAAATATTGCTGCACGGGATATCTGAAATTATCCTGCCTATGTTTTCCTATAGGATATTCATGGTGTCATGGTTTACGTTTAAGTTTTTTTTATCCATTTTGAGTTTATTCTGGTGTATGGTGTAATTTGGTGGTCTAGTTTTATTATTTTTTTTTATGTACCATTCCAGTTCTTTCACCATCTGTTGAAGAGGCTGTTTTTAGACAGTCCAAGATGGAGGCATAGGTAGAAATGCTTTGCTTCCTCACCCAGTAGAAAGAAGGATAACAACCAATTTAAAAACAAAAAAACAACCAGAACTGCCAGAAAATCAAACTGCATGGAAGTCCAACAACCAAGGAATTAAAGAAGAAACATTCATCTAGATGGGCAGGCAGACAGAGATGGGAAGCTGTGGCAGAGAGTACGCCTGGCAAGGCAGCTGAGTGGGTAGGTGAGGTGGCAGCTTCTGGATGAGATTTCCATTTGCTTTTGGATAAGCTGGGAAGAACAACTGGGGAGTGAGACAAACCATGCAATCCAGGGTACCAGTGCAGGAAGCTAAAGCCTTAAAATTTCTGGCTATAAAAACCTGTGGGGATTGCAGTGGCAGGAGAAACTCCCAGCCTCACAGGAGAATCCACTGGAGAGACCCATGGGGTCCTAGAACATATACAAGCCCAACCACCCAGGAATCAGCATCTGAAAGGGAACAATCCACTTATGGGAAACAAGGGAAGTGACAGAAAGTGGGGAGAGAGCTGAGCAAACGAGAAAGTGACATTGTTCCCTCTCTGATCCCTTCCGCATGTACAGCGCCACCTTGAGGCAAAGTGGGTTGCCCCACCCTAGCAAATGCATAAGGATCTGCCCCTTACAATGTAACAATCCCTGCTGAGACAAAGAAATACAGCCCAAATGAAAGAACAGACCAAAGCTCCAGAAAAAGAACTAAGCAATGAGGAGATAGACAACCTGTCAGATGCTGAGTTCAAAACACTGGTGATCAGGATGCTCAGAAAAGTGATTGAGTTTGGCTGCAAAATAAAGGAAGTGAAGGATATACAAAGTGAAATAAAGGAAAATCTACAGGGAACCAACAGTGAAGGGAAGGAAATTGAGACTCAAGTCAAGGATTTGGAGCAAAAGGAAGAAATTAACATCCAACCAGAACAGAATAAAGAAATAAGAATTCAAAAAAATGAGGAGAGGCTTAGGAATCTCTGGACAACTTTAAACATTCCAACATCTGAGTCATAGGGGTGCCAGAAAGAGAAGAGGAAGAGCAAGAAATAGAAAATTTATTTGAACAAATATTGAAGGAAAACTTCCCCAGTCTGGTGAAGGCATTAGACATGCAAGTCCAGGAAGCTCAGAGAGTCCCAAAGAAGTTGGATCCAAGAAGAAACACACCAAGACACACCATATTAAGTTACGCAAGATTAAAGATAAGGAGAGAATCTTAAGAGCAACAAGAGGAAAGGAGGGAGTTAACTATAAAGGAATTCCCATGAGACTATCAGCTGATTTCTCAAAAGAAACCTTACAGGCAAGAAGGGGCTGGAAAGAAGTATTCTATGTCATGAAAGGCAAGGCCCTACATCTAAGGTTACTCTATCCAGCAAAGCTATCATGTAGAATGGAAGGGCAGATAAAGTGCTTCCCAGGTAAGGTCAAGTTAAAGGAGTTCATCATCACCAAGCCCTTATTGTATGAAATGTTAAAGGGATTTTTCTAAGAAAAAGAAGATCAAAACTATGAACAGTAAAATGACAACAGGCACAACTATCAACAACTGAACCTACAAAACTAAAGCAAAAAAACTAAGCAAACAACTAGAACAGGAACAGAATCACAGAAATGGAGATCACAAGGAGGGTTATCAGTGGGAAGAAGGAGGGATAGAATGTGGGGAAAGGTACAGGGAATAAGAAGCATAATCAGTAGGCACAAAATAGACAGGGGGAGGTTAAGAATAGTATAGGAAATGGAGAAAACAAAGAACTTATATGTATAACCCATGGACATGAACTAAGTAGGGTGGGGAATGCTGGATTGTGGGTGGGTACAGGGCAGAAGAGGGTAAAGGGGAGAAAAAAATTGGATATCTGTAATAGCATAATCAATAAAATATGCCAAAAAAGAGAAGAGGTTATTTTTATTACATTTTATGCTCCTGTGTCCTTTGTAAAATATTAATGGACCATAGAGACATGGGCTTATTTCTGGACTCTCTATTCTGTCCCATTGATCTATGTATCTGTTCTTATGTCAGTACCAGATTGTTTTAATTACAGTGTTCTTGTAGTATAGTTTGATATCAGATATTGTGATCCCTCCTATCTTGCTCTTCTTTCTCAAGATTGCTGAGGCTATTTGGGGTTGTTTTTGTTCCATATAAATTTTTGAAATATTTGTTCTGAATCTATGAAGTATGTCATTGCTATTTTAATAAGGATTGCATTGAATCTATAGATTGCTTTGGGTAGTATGGACATTTTAATGACGTTAATTCTTCTAATTCATGAACACAGTATATACTTCCATTTATTTATATCTTCCTAAATTTCTTTCTTCAGTGTCCTATAGTTTTCCAAGTATAGGTCTTTTATCTCCTTGGTTAAGTTTATTCCTAGGTACTTTATTTTTCTTGTTGCTAAAGTAAATGGGATTTTTCCCCTAGTTTCTCTTTCTGATATTTCATTATTGGTGTACTAATGACTGTATATTCTAGCTGCTGAGAAATTTGATTGTAATCTGACCCAAAATTTTTTGCTTGTAATCTCTCTCTTTCTTTTTCTCTCTCTCCTTCTGTCAAATTTAGGGTCTTTTTAAAAAATTCCTAGGATATTGAAGTTTCATGATGAAGTGCTTTGGTATTTGCCCTTTTATTTTGTGTGGAGGTGTGAATTGGGTTGCTACTAGCTGAACTTTTTCAATCTAGAAAAATGTGTCTTGATTCCTGGGAAATTTTCTTGTATTATTTATTTGATAATTTACTCCCTTTCATTTTTTATCTTCTCACACTAAAATTTCTATTAGATTGGATCTCTTGGATGGTTATTGTTATATTGTTATTCATAGTCATTACAGTTTTCCTATTTTCTTTCGGTCTCTCCATCATGTTAGAGGCTTTCTTCTGATCTCTTCTAGCCTTGCCGTCCAGAGAATTACTAAAAAGTTGTGGAGAGGGTGTGTGTGTCTAGAGTGATGGGGGCACCCAGGCGTTCTTTGGGAGATCCCCAAATGTCAGCATCTTTCTGTCTTTTTCTCGTGCTGGTTGGGTTCTTCAGAAAGTCTCCTGCCTTTGGGGTATTCCCTAGTAGTGGACATTCTGGGGAGAGTGCTGGGACTCACCCCACTCAGCCCGCAGTCCCTCTATTGTTAATGAACTGCCCCACCCCCATCTTGACTGTGCATTCTTAAGTGTCCTCGAATCTCTGGTGTCACTAGAGGGGCCACCACCAGATGCAGGGGTTGGGAGAGGGGTTTGGGACCTTCCACCCTCTTTGCACATCATCAGTAAATACCCCAGCTTTTAGCTCACCTTTCAGGTAGAGTTACAAAAAATCCTGCTGCCTCCATTTCTGAACCATTGTGGGGTTCAGTGGTGTGAGTGAGTTAGCTTGCTTTGTCCCTGCCTGCAGTTACGTATCAGCTTTCTCTACTCAAGTAGGTGGGTTGGTGCATGGGTTGGTAAAATTTTTATTCTTCTACTAGGAGGACTTCAGGATGGAATGGATTTAAATGCATGTACTCAATCTACAGTATTTAAATGGAATTCTTAAGCAATCTCTTCAATGACCTTGTAATGTAGGAATAATTATTCCCCGTTTTACAGATGGTGAAACAAGCATGGTGTAGGCCACACAGCCAGGCAGTGATAGAATTGGATCTTAAATCCAGCTCTGCCTGACTCTCTGCCTCAGAAGTCTGGGCTTGGTGGTGTTTAAAACAACGGTTCTCAGACCTGTTTGACCTAAGAACAGATACAGGGAGTTTTTAAAAATGCTAATACCTAGGCCACACTGAAACCACTTAAACCAGGCGATGAACTCAAGCACTTGTGTTTTTTAAAACTCCCATGGGAGACTCTAATGTGCATCCTGGATTGAGAACCACTGCTCTGAATTCTCCTGAAGCTCCAGGATTCTTTCTACTGCTTTCCCTTTCGAGCAGAGGATCACCCTGCGGTGTGACAGCCAATCTGTCTGTGAAGCTCCTGAGGCTCCGTCCTCAATTGCTATCCCTCCCTTCCATTCCTGCTCACCAATTCTGTTCAGATAGGGTTGCTGGATGTAGCAAATAAAAATACAGGACACCCAGTTAAATTTGAATTTCAGATAAACAACAAATACGAATTTCAGCCTAATGTCTCATGTAATTATTGTGACATACTTATACTAACCATTTCTTTGTTGATTCTTTGAAATCCAAATTTAATGGAGTGTCCTACATTTTTCCTGGCAATTCTGTACTCAGAACACCAGTTTGCAGCACACTTGAGGTTTGTAGAATGTTCCATCTGGAAGCAGCCTGCCTTCAGGACCCCAGGAGCCCCTGGGCATTGCCACCCCCTATAGTAGAATCCAGTGGGTGGGCAGACCAAAACCCCCACCATGCCCCTACTCTTCTTATACATAGCACATTTATATTTCTCAGTGCCAGCTTACATACCACCTCCTCTGAATGCATCTTCCCTGTTTTTCCCTCTGTGTCCCCACAGTTTCATTGGGGACTAATACAGGTTGGAGCTATCGAGTTCATGCTGCGTGTTGTGAGACACTGCATGGCTGTCTCCTCAGTTTGACTGACTGTCTCTGGGACTGAGACCTTGTCTTATTCACCCAAAGGTTTCTAGTCCCTTCAACCTTTGTGTCTCCAGGGTGTGGGAGTGGGCCTGGAGGCCCTTAGGAACCTGATGTTGAGAATTGTGTTTGCCAAAGTGAGAGACACCCTCCTCCCTTAGGCTGGCCCTTATTTTGGCAAATCTATTCCAGGTTTGCTGGGCACTAGGTCCTACGATTTCAGGAGATACTCACTTGTAGTGCTGTGCAAGTACTGACCCTGTTCTTGCTTGACACTGAGAGTTAAGTGCCTCCTTACATTTTATACCCCTGTGTCTTGCTTGCTTCATTCATCCTAGTCTGGCCCTGCCTCCCGGGGAAAGAGCACAAGAAAACTGGCCTGGAGTCACCCAAGTAGCCGGGTGTGTTCCCCACCACTGTGTTTGAATTATGTCCCCTTGGCCTCATCCAGAGCATGTGGATGCTGAGGTTCAAGCCCACGGTCCAGTGGGGCCACCAGTGCATGGCTACCACATGAGAGCGTGTGTGTGGAATACGCTCTAAGTACACAGAAGGGTCCAAAACTTTATGGAGTCTGAAGTCTGCAGACAAATATTCAGGATATATGTAGTGAAAATGAGAATCAGTTTCTGTCCTCAAGGGGTTTATGGTGTGTGTCTTAAACTAAATATATATACATCTGTGTTAATCAAAATATATTCTTCCAAAAAGAAAAAAAGAATCACAAAACCTTCTGCATTATCTTTAGCAGAAATAGGGTCTTTGAAGCCATTAACTGGCTATGTTATTGTAGAAGTCACTTAACCTCGTGGACCTTGGTTTCTTTATTTGTAAGATGATGGGGAGTCAGAGGAGACGATCTCTAGTCCCCTCTGTATTTTAAAGGGTTCTGTGATTTCTCTTGTCTTAGTACCTCATTTTCTACTAAACTGACACTTTTCTCCTACCAAGCGACAAAAATATTTCTCCTTTAGATATCCTTTTTGATTTATCCCTTGTCTTAATCTAGTTCCAAATCCTGGCATACCGCTTTGTCTGAGACCTGTATTTTAATTTTTAAATGCAATTTGTCCTTTATAACTCTTTTTCATGTCCCATAAAAGTGATGGATAGGGGAAGCTAGATAAAGCTACAGATCAATCATAGATTCTGATAATCTAATAAATGCTTTGAGCACCAATCTTGCAGTTTATGACCTCTTGCCAATTGATTTATGGCCTCGTAGTAAATTTTCTCTCCCACTTATGCAATATTTATTGGAACATCTTGTTCTTAACAGACAAAGTACTGTATAAAACATCTGTCAAAACAAAAGGCAATTCAATTAAATATCTTTTACTTCCAAATCTACTTCCCTGGTTCTCTCTAGCATCCAGATTGCAAAACAACAAGTGATGTTATGTACACATTTGATCAAGGTCTTAGGAACATAAAATGTAGTTGAAAAAAGAGTCATTAAAACAAATGTTAATCTGAAAGAAGTGAAATATCCCTATTTCCCCCACAATAGAGGTTGGATCCTGCCCACATTGATGCTGGCCCACCCTGTGCCTCTCAATCTCTCCATCGGTAAAGGCTCTGGTGCTCACTCCCCCTGCCCAGAGGCCCCACAATCTGAAAGATTCTCTTTAGAAACGAAATTTTCTTAAACCTGATATGGACTAGCTTGGTTATTAACCTAAAGGTGTGCTAACCACCAGCTGCCCCGGTAGGTCTGCTATAACCCACATTCACTCACAGAGTTGATGTGATTCCAGTCAAAAACAAAGGGAAAGAACTGTAGGTACAATTTCTTTAGGCCTTTTGAAAAATTAAATAATATCAGGGCCTTAACTTTCTACTCTCTTTGAGTGAAGTAGGTATAACCTGAGAAATTTTTCACTCCATTAAATCTTTTTCTACTATTAAGTCCATTGGGGTGGGGGCAGGGTGGCAAAAGCCTAATTCTCCAGGAATTGCAGTCACAAGAGGGGACCCTGGGCTCTTTGCACGGAGATCCACACATCTGTACTCGTACTGTTCCCTTTGTTTTAGGGCCAGACGTACTCCAGGCGGTGTCCTCGACCCTCTTTCTTAACCTGCAAACCCCCGAGCTCTACTCTGAAGGCCAGTTTATGGATGGTTTGTGTATGTGGCTTAGTGAGCTCCGAGTCACAGCGTCTCCATAGTTTAAATTTCTCCAGAATTCAAGGTTCCAGTTTTGTTGTGGCTGTTAAATTCTCCCCAAATGTAACGTGGATTGATGACATATTGAAAGCATATGCATGTTTACCTTGGTATTGATGTCATTTCCTATAACACCGGGAATTATATGTGAAGTGCAGGGAGGTGGGGTGTGAGCAGTGGAGGGATCTGGTGAGCAGAAGCAAAGGCCAAATGTGTTCCCAGAGAGGACTTCGTAATATTATTGGTGTTAAAGTCAAAACCTGAAGTATATTCTCATCTGAAGAGGGAAGAAAAGTGTTCTGTTGATGGACATCAGTGGTACCTGAGCCATTTTCTCTTCTACCTTAAATCACATGAAATTTTGGAAATGATCTTATCTATAAACTTTCATATTAATTGTCACAGCAGCAGCTATTTTTCCTTTGGGCTTCACGCTGCAGTCGTGAGATTCCTGTACTCATAGGAAGTAAGGATAGGGTAACAGATAACTCTAATCAATAGAATCTCAAGCTTGCTTCCCAGGCCTCTTACAGAGCGGAAAAGAAAATGGCTCAGGCACCACGAATGTCCATCAGCAGAACGAAGGTTCGGGGAGCCCTTGCTGGGTCCAATGCCTGGGACACAGCAGCAAGCAAGACAGAGCAAGTTCCTGCTCTGAGGGAGCTTCCAGCTGAGCGGTGGAGAGCAGCCAGCGTCAATGCCTTGCAAGTGTCCAGCAGCTTCCTTTCTGGGCCAGGCTGTGTGCGCTGCCTTTCCCGTGATGCTCACTCCCTGGCCACCTCCAGCCCACCCCTCCCACCAGAAACTTGGGCCATTTCTCTGTGGTCTTTTGTGACCCCTCACTCACTGTTGGAGGTCCACACTACACTCAGGTCATGGTCCTGGAGCAGAGCAGCCTACTTACATAAGTCTTCCTGTACCTGTGGCTGGATGGGCCCTGTAGCTGGCAAACAGAGAGCAGAGAAAGAAGGTGTTTTGTCCAGCAGATTCTTAATAAGGGATCTCGGTCTAAAGTCTTCAGGCAGGCCCACTGGGATCAGTGCTGAGGGAGGCTTCCTCTTCCTAACTTTCCTGCTGATTAGTAGTAGTTCCAGTAATTCAGGGAATGCTGATGGAACTTTTGATTGTGAGAAGCATTGTGCTAAAGATTGGATATCTCCTATCTTACTTAGTGCTCTTAGGAATCTTTGACATCAGTACTATAACTACCCTGATTTTATAGGTGAGAAAACCGAGGCTTACCAAGGCTAAGCAGTGTGCCCAGACCCCAGAGTTTCTCAGCTGCAGAGCTGGGGTCTAAACCATTCTGCATTCTCTTTCCTGTTCCCTGAAGCTTCTGCTGGAGGTGGTGCAGGCGCTTCTTTCTCAGCTCAAAGCTTGCCATTTCTGATGTTCAACTTCTATGTCACCCAAGGGCTTGGGTCTAGTTGACATTCAAGGTCTTCCACGGCCAGAGACCAGTGAGCCCCCGGTAGCCACCTCTCTTAGTCACTGCAGACGGCTCTCCATGTCTGCACCACAACTGGATGCCCTTGTCCCAACTCTGCCAAGACCTCTGCAGCCTCCACAATGGCACTGCCCCTACCACAAAGTGCAGGACCTTGACTCCCCCGTTCTCCTGCAATACTCCAAAAGTATCACCTGTCTGAAGGGTCAGCTCTGCAAGCACTCACCAGTTCATTTTCCTCCTGTGACTCCCAGCTCTGAGCATTGCACATTGAAGGTACTGGGGATGTGTGTGCAATTTTGCCTCCGGCTGAGTCTGCATTCCCCATTAAGTAGACATGGTATGAAAGCTTAACCACAAGGTAGGCTGCTGATCTGGCCACTTTGCATTACTACCACTTCTTTTCTTGTGATTATTGTTGCCATGTTGACTAGTCAGTCAATAAATAATAAGAAATGGCTAGAAAATCGTGGCATGTTGCCCCTTTGGCAAAATGATGAAATGGGAAACATGTATCTACTTTCTTGCTTGTCTTACCTCTTCCTGTTGTGCCTTCAAGAGCCCAGTGACCGGTCACTCATCCTCGGACACTGCCGCACAACTTGCTAGCCGAGCACTCATTCACTCCCAGGCACAGTGCTCTTCTGGGAGCTGCAGCCTGTTTTAAGCGGAACCAAAGCCTTAAGGTAAAGGAAAGGAGGTTCCATAGAGAGATTATAGGCATCTTCAGACGAGGGGCACCTTGCTCAGTCTCCTGAAATTCCACCTAGACTACATGACTTCATTCTTCTTGGACAGTTTTGCTATTCCCTAAAGGAAAATTTTGTTTTTTCTCAGAAAGATCTCAAGGTGGGAAGGCTGGGGCCCTGGTGGCTCTGGGAGTTCCTGCCAGCTGATAAGTGTGTCTTTCAGCTCCCCAAGAAAGGGGCCCCCTAAACTGACCTTGCTCTTCTCCTCTTACCACTTGGGCTGCCCCTTCATGGGAGCCTGTCCTTCCTCTCGCTCCCCAACAATGGGCTTCTTTCAGTCCCTGCCCCTTCTCTTTGCCATGCCGCTGACTGTGAGCTCATCCATTCTCATGGTTTCATTAACACCTCTTCGCAGATGACGTGCAAGTCGACCTTTGCAGCCGTGACCCTTTCCTGTGCCCCAGACTGCATTTCCACCCGCTGACAGGACATCTCCACTCACGGATCCCGGAGCCCCTCAGCCGCGCTGCGCCCGGAGCACGGTCTCCGTCTGCTCACGCCCTCCGTCTGCTCACGCCCTTTAAGACGTGCAGGTGCCTCATCCAGGCGTCCGTTTCAGTCAGGGCTCTTGCCAGGCTTTCAGGAGTTCTGGGCTAGAAATTTGGGAGTCAGTTATCGAGTCTACTGACCGTCTGTTGTGTGTCAGGCAGCATGCTTGAGCTCAGGGTGGAGAGGTGAACAAAAGTCACTGAGAGACTGGGAGGTGCTTGGCCTGGAGAAGAGGAGGGAGGCGTGAAGAGCCCCAGGCAGCCCTAGGGAGAGCGTGTGCAGGGGGCCACGCGCGGCAGCGTTCAGTCAAGGCTGTGAGGAGGACCGCCGTCGTGGCTGGCCCTGACTCTCCTTTCCATCCCCACTGCCACCATCTTGGTTCAATCCCCACATCACTCACACCTGGTTTACTTCAACTGTCTCCTCTCTGTCTCCTTGGTTGTGAGTTTCTCTCCGCCATCAGCTTATTTTTCTAAAATACCACTCTCATCAGTTTACTCCAGTTTTCAAGGGAAACAAGTCGCCCTGGTGGCACATCCTTCCTCTGTGGCCTTATGTCAGCACAGAGGTCAGTTCCTGGTGTCAGACTCACTGTGCTCAGATTTCAGCGGTACTACTCATGCTGTGTGACATTTGGCAAATTACTTGACCTCCCTGTGTCTCAGTTTTCTCATCTGTAAAATGGGGATTAATAATGATACCTACTTTACAAAGATGTAAGGACAGAATGAGTTAATATAGGCAGAAGTTATAGTAAGCACTGAATAAGTGGTAGCAGTTCTTATTATGCTTTCCTGTCACTTTCAAAAGTAGGGGCCTTCAGTTCCTTTGAGACCTCTTCATAGGCCCTGGAGATCTCTGTCTCTGTGTTTCCCATGATGCCATCCTTCCCCGAAACACCAGACTTTTCTGGCCATGTCCCTCCTGCCCACCTACCAGACCCAGCTCAGTTCCCTGGGTTGTCCCCAGCTTCCTCAGCTCTTGGTGACCTCTCTCAACTGGGCTTAAATTCAAGATACAATAGAGACCCTTAAATAAAGTGGACTTCCTCTAGATAGACTGCCCTACCTTCAAACAAGTGAAGTCACTGTCTGGAAGGTTAAAACTGGCAGCAGTGAATATGAAAACACTATTTTCTCCCACCCAGAGTATGGGAACAACTTCCCACCTGCCATTTGCACCTTCTCTGCTCAGCGTTTGGCAAACCTGTTCTGCGTAGGACCACATAGTAGCGATTGGAGACACTGCAGGCCATGTGCCTACAACTCAAGTCTCAGCTACTCGACTCCGTGGCGATCCAGGCAGCTGTGTTCCTGTCAAAGGTTCTTTACGAAAATAGGTGGTGGGCCCGATTTGGCACACAGGCTGTAGTTCGTGGACCCTCTCTAAATGCAACCGGTTTGCCAGACAAACCCCTCTGCTCAGCCAGCCTCCCCGACTTTCCTCCCCTCGGCCGATTACTTCCTCTTCGTTTGCTTTGGACGCAGTCAGCCTCAGCAAGTGTTTAAGTGGGCCAGGGTGCGGAGGTGACCAGGAGTGCTCCTTGTCTGACAGCCTTGTTCCTGAGATCCGCCAGAGCAAGGGAGGACGGGCCCAGGGGGCTGCAGACGGCTAAGCAAAAGGAAACCAGAGGTTTTTCTCCTCCCCTTCTTCCTCCCCAACCCACACTCCACTGCCCTCTGCCTTATTCCCAGAGGTAAATAAATATACATTTTATAACCACCTCAGACAGGCTTTTATTATCAAGAAAGGAAATTAAAAGTCTCTTAAGTGTAGATAATATGAGTTTGCTAGACAAATTGACAATAGCCAGGAAATTTGAAACTGAGGGTTCCGAGCTCCTCCACCGAAGTGCCTTCGGCCTGGCCTGTCTCTGGGCTGGACAGGCTTCAGGTGTACGGGGCAGCCTCACCCTCACTGTCAGCGGCCCCGGAGTTTCTCTGTGGGCTGGGCTGCTTCGCCCGTTATTGATTTGGCATTTGGGGGACCCCTCTACTGCAGGGTTGGTGAGAAAGGCAGTTGACTGTCCAAGAAAAGTCCCAGCTTCCAAACCCTGGGTTGCCTCCGTGAATGTGATCTTTCTGTGAGGGAGACAGAAACGTCTCGTCTCCGGAACTGCCTGGCTTACACTCTCCGTCACCCCTTTGGTTGTCACCAGGGGAGTAATTACAGTTTAAATCGATGGGCACTTGAGAGAAGGTGAACTGTTTGCCCTCCCCCAGCACTTGACATTTTGAACACAGGACAATGAGAGGTGACTTTGTTTATTTATTAAAGCTATTATGGCTTCATGCTAAAAGGGTTTCCTGCCAACAACGGAAAGAAATCTCCTTTTTGGGATTAAATCTTTAAGCACAAATTGCTTTGTTACTGGTCAATATTTGGGGGGAAAAATCCAGTAAAAGCTATATTCAGTCAATAGTGCATACATTTTTTTATATCTCACTGGGTACGTCGAAAGTAAATGCTTTCTCCAGTATTTCCGACATCTGGTCTTAATATGTGAAAGTCTTTGTTTCATGCACTTTTGATAGACAACATTTTTTTTTGTGTGGAGCATTTTGTTATTAGACTCTATGCAATGTTGATATTAATCTGAGCCGCTCTGGTCTTCGTGGAGCACAAGGCCAGTCTGAAACCACCCTTCGGTGCATCTTTGGGAGAGTATTTTGAGGATCATGCAACATATTTTGACATCCTTCCAAGGGCATCTGACTGTTCTGTGAAAACACCGTGTGTGCTTTTAACCCCGAGGGCCCCTGGGCAGGGTCGCTGCTTACTTCAAATTTCCACAGCCAGTGTATTGGGTGCTGTTACAAGGAACATTGGCAACTTAAAAGTTCACAGGTCAGGAATTATCTCCTCCATTCGGTGTTCCAGGATCCAAAGCAATGAAGGGCTCTGTGAGAAGAGGAGTGAATTGTATTTTGAAGGGGCCTCCAAACTTTTCTGGATCTGAATGGACTTAAAAACTGAGGCCCGTGTTCTGAGAAGGCGTTTTCCAACTCAGGGGACAAGCTGCTCTCCAGACCTGGCCAGGCCTGCGTGCAAATGGGCAAGCATGACACGCAGAGTGATGCCACTATTACCATCAGTGTCCTGTTTACAAAATGTTTTTATCCTCACCTGAGAACATTTGTTTCATTGCTTTTTTTTTTGAAAGAGAGGAAGGGAGAGAGAGAGACATCTGTCTGAGAAAGAAACATTGATCGGCTGGCTGCCCCTGCACGCTCCTGGATCCAGGATCGTGTGTGACCGAACCACCCAGACCCGGGATCGGACCCTCAGCCTTCTGGCTTGGGAAGATGCTCCAACCAACCGAGCCACACCAACCAGGGCACCATCAGCAACTTTAAGGAAACAAACAAACAAACATGTGCTGATGAAAGTAAAATTTAGGTTTGTTAAAGTGTAGGGTGGTGGTACGGTTTTCCTGGGAGAACTTAGAATGAGGAACTGTGGTGGAGTGGAGGCAAGGTGATTTGGCAGACACCAGCATCTCAGACCTGGAGGGTCTGGACCTGGCTAAGGGCAGAGCAAGTTAGCGTTAAGAGCAGGACTGTGTCATGAGTCCAGGACTGGGTGTTCCCACTTATGAATCAGCTGGGGATGGAGTGGAGGGGAGCTAAAACTAGCACATCAAGAACCTTGGGGATATAGTGATGTGTGAACTGCTCCAGAACGGCCCCCCAAAGCTGCTTCTGTCTCAAGTCTTTCTCCACAGAACCCATGTCCCCCCAAGAGGATGCCAGGGGCTTTCATTCTAAAACCCATGTTAATTCTACTTTGAACTAAACATCAGTACTGGTGGTGTTGATTCACAGACACTCTCAAGTTCACTGAAAAAAAAATTAAAGAGAAATGCACACAACACAATAGAAATTTATCATCCCACCTAACAAATTCTGGGAGAATTAGAAACCTTGGATAAGAAACATCTCAGTGCATCCCCAGCCAAATGTTAGTGGTGCCTCAAAAGAGAAAAAGATCCTTTAATCCCCAGGATGAACATCCATTTTGGCAACCACTTATAAAGACTTATAAAGTTACAGGGTGCTCTCAGAGTCATGGTGGGTGGCCAAACTTGCTTCAGTTGCACTTATTGGCAGAAGGGTCTTTAAGATGTGTTGTCCAGAGAAATGACTGAAGGGAGAATGATGTGCACAGTAAGTTACCATGCATTAACAAATTAAAAAGCATTATCTGTATCTGTATAGAATGTATCTGGAAGGATATATAAAAGCTGGCAACGCTGCACCCTGAAGATGCTCTGGGTGGCCAGGGTCCAAGCAGGAGAGGGCCGAGCTTGGATATTGTGTGGTCCTGTGTGTCCTTTGGAACCTGGATCACGTACATGCATCACCTATTGCTCCCTCCCCCCAAGCAACCATTTTACCGAGGCCTCTGTCTGCTCTGTGTAGTACTTTGGAACCCAGCTTTCTAGAAGAAAACCAAATTTCCCAACCTAATGTGTAGAAACAAATATTCCTGTGCTAGCTCCTCTCTATCCCAGTGGCCAATCCACAGACACCCCAGTGCCATGATTTTTAATACAAAGGTAAAATCTTTTGAGATTTTATATCCTCCCCCTTTTATTTTAGCAGTCATGGCCCAGAATAACCGTGAACAGGATGCCACACGTCAAAAGCGGTTTTGCCTTTAGGCTGATGGCCCTTGACGTTTACAAGCAGGTGGCTCTAAGTGGAAAGGGGGCCTGCTTGAGGATTAGCCATCCCCCTGCAGAGGGATACATTTATTTACAAATGAGCATACCCAGGGACAGGCTCTGCACTGAAGGCCAGGGTTGAGGCACCTGCCTAATGATAAAATAAATAAAAGTGACTTTCTAAAAATGTCATATGGGAGAAGGAAACGAGAGTGCAGGGGAGACAGGCATTTATAATCCCTTAATATTCCAAATATAATGGCCACCTGACTCAGAACTTTTCAAAGGTTATCGTGCATTGGTCATTTTTTTAGTGGCACATCTTTGTCATTAACAAAATAATAACTTGGAGGAAAAGGCTGTAATGATTTCACTGCGGAGTTTAAATTGCTTGGTTACTATCTCATTTTCTTCCATGGATCCACAGGGATCTCCTAGGAATGACGCAGGTCAAATGCATTTCCTAGGGTTGGGATTTTTAGGTGTTGCTCCTTTGGGGGCCAGGAAGTACAGAGTGAAGTGTGGGGCTGGAGCTGGGCTTCTCACTGTCCATTCCTGTTCTGCTGCTTCCTAGCTGTGTAGCTTTAGACAAGCCATGCACGATGTTTGGATTTTAGTTTTCACTAAATGATACTAACCTGGAAGGGCTGCTATGAGAACTCAGAGTGAAAGTTGCTATGGTGCACCTGCATGCATTCAACATAGCAATGTTGGCTCTTGTTCCTTTGTAGAGAACCCTGAGTTAGAAACCACTGTCCCCTCGTGGTGGCAGCCCATGCTTTTTTACAAGCTGCCTGGGTAAGTGTTCCAGGAGCCTGACCTTCCACCAAAATCGACGAGTGCTTGCTCGAAGGCCCATGATGTGCTACAGATGGCATTACCTGTTGGAGACACGGCTTTCTCCAGAGGAGCCTGGATTTCCTTCCCGCAGAGAAATGCTATTTCACAGTCCCTCAGTAGATGTCAGCAGCACAGCAAACATCTCCGTGTCACCGTGGAAGCAGGTTGGTTTAAAAACAACTTTTCCAATTAAGAAATTTACAAAAAAAAAATCAATGCTCCCCTTTGCCTTTCTCTCTGGAAGTCCCAGAACCAAAATGGTGAGATCTACTGGCCTCTGAGTAGATTCTTGACAGGATCACCAAGGGTGCATTTGCATGTTAAAGACAGCCCTTCCTTCTCAGTAAGGAAAACATCAGCCCCGAAATGGTTAGGGATTAAAGCAAACTTTTTAGAATTTTTTGCAAGTTTGTCTTGCATTTACCCTCCAGGCAAGAGTGAAATAATAGAAGATGTCCAATGTTTTGCTTCTTTCTGTGAAGTAAATCAAAACCGTGGGAATGTTTTCCCCTAATTGAATTTACTGCTGTCTCTTCAACTCTATCTTTTATTGCATTCAATTAATCCTCTGATTGCAACCACAGACAACTGCAATGAGGTCAAAGAAAAAGATGAAGTTTTCAGAAAGAACAGGGATGATTAGAGTTTGTGGCCACGTAATATTTGGATGTAGATATCACTCAGGGTTTTGCTTATGACATTTACTATGTAAACTGACTGTCCCTCCACTCTCATCTCTGTTCTTGCCTGCCCCACCCCCAGGTCTGACGGGAGAGGGTCAGTGATGCCAAAGGGTGGGAATGTCTCCGTCATTAACAGACCTTTTCATCCCTAATAGAATGTAGCTTTGCCACTAAACTTGACTGCACACTAGCTTGGCTTTTGGGTCTTGTATTTACTTTGCTGCTGCTCCTCACATCTTTTCATCAAGGTTCCCATCTGTGGTTTCCTGACATTCCCATCATGGCCTATGCTTTGGCTGAAGGGAAATAAATAATGCCCTGGGTTTGAGAATTTACAGATGCTGTCTTTAGGTAGTGAGCTCCCTGTCACTGGAAGTATTTATTCATCAGTGTTTCTCAACCATGGCTGCACACTGCGATCATCTGAGAAGCAGACAACTAGGATGACCAATCTTGTCAATTTGCCAGGGACTGTCTCAGTTTTAGTACTGACCATCCCGAGGCCTGGGGAGCCTTTCTGTTATGGGCAAACCAAGATGCTTGGTCACCTTACTGATGCTTTCCTTTCCCAGAGATTCTGGTTTACATGAGCATTGGGATTAAAAAACAAAACAAAACAAAACCAAAAAACCCATCCTAGGTGATTCCAATATGCAGCTAAGGCTTAGAACCATTGACCTTGAAACCCGATGACCACGGTCAGAAATGCTATGCAGGGCTCTTGGATAAGCTGTAGGAAGCGTGGCTTTGTGGTTTTTTTGTAGCTGTCAGAACCTTGAGCTGGGATGTAGCATTGTAACTAACACAACCATCACCAACAATCAGTAACTAATCATGTTACCCTTGTCTAGAAAGGGTGAGGGCTGGGGGTAGGGGGTCACTTGCTTCATGCATGAAACTTAGGGGCACCAAAAAACCACAGTAATTAATGTAGATAAAAATATTTTAATACAATATTTAAAAAATCAAAATTCATGCAAAAAATCCATGCTGAAAAAAATATCAAGCTCTTAAATAAAGACAAGGTCAGTAATGGTGCTGTGCAAAGCCATTATTGGTGCCTGAGGCAAAAGGAAAATTTTGACCTTTTATTATGCTTTTTTTGCATGAATTTTGATTTTTTGATGTATATTTTATATTGTGAAGACTGAGGTTTTCAGTGCCCCTTAAATATTACACTTGAGGAGGGTGCTTCCCTCGCTTTACTCTACTGTTGGCCCTGGTAAGGGTGAACCCCCAGTTCATCCCATCAGAGAGGGACCCAGTGGGTTCACAGGTGGGCAGAGCTGTCTTCATCCACTGCCTTCAGAAGGACGTAGGCTTCCTAGAAGAAGTGGTGGCGGGCAGGTCTGAGAGAGTGCAACTCACAAGGGCCAAGGGAGGGAGCTGAGGCCAGTGGTTCTCAGCACACTGGCCAGATCTGGGTGGGCACAGCCCACTCGGTACCCCATCTAAAGCAATGTTGCTACCTTCTCACAGTCTGTGCTCTTACTATTTACCGTGCTTACCTAATTAATTAGTTACTTCAATATGTATGTTAGAGCCTGCTGTGTGCAGCAGGCAGGTGCAACAGGTAACACTGTGAGCAGATAAAGTAGTTTCCCACTAAGTGTCTACAGGGGTGTCAAACTCATTTTTACCAGGGGCCACATCAGCCTCCAAAGGGCCAAATGTAATTTTAGGACTGTATAGATGTAGCTGCTCCTTAATAGTTAAGCAAGGGCTCGGGGCTGCCGCCAGGTAGAAACAAGGTGGAGGGCCGGATTCGGCCTGTGATTCGGCCCGTGATTCGGCTGGTCGGCCTTGTGTTTGCCACCTGTGGTCTCGTAGGAGACAGGATAATATACAGAAAGCTGAAAGGCATGATAGGAAGGGACAGTAATATGAGAGAGGTGAGCAGGAAAGGAGCTGTTTCTCTGGTTGGAGGAATCCTTGAGGATCTCACACGGAGGTAATGTCAGAGATGGGCTGTGAGAAAGGCCGGGCATTTGCAGAGCTGGGGGAACAAGGCATTTGACTGGAAGGCACAGAGGCTGGGGGTTTCTTGAGACGTGTATGGGCAAAACAGAGGCGTTTCTTTGGCTGCACTGTGGGGCATATGGAGGGAACAGTGGGCCAAAGTCTGAAAAGGTGGGCAGTGTCTGGATGGGTGGGGAGCCCTATGGACTCCGTCACTTGAGCAGCTCTGTCCCTGAGAGCATTTGAGCAGAGGAGTGGCATGATCACATGTATAGGCTCAACCAGCTGTGAGTAGAACACAGGCGCTCTGCTGGCTTGTCCACATCCCAGTACCATTGTTTCCCAGCTGACGGGTGAGCCCCCAGCGAGGGTAGCCAACCAGCTTCAAGTAAGAAGGCTCTTTATCTTTCCTCCTAAGGATTTGAAAAATTCAGTATGTTTATGTTGAGCACACTTTCTGTTCCAGGCATTGGGCCAGGCTTGGGGTCCAGTGTGAACTCGATTTCGTGCCTGTCTCCAGTCTAGTGGGAGAAAGCATTGGGGATTTTGGCTGCACAACAGTGTGATCATTCCAGTGTGTGGGAGCACAGCTGGTCCCTAACTAGGGCTGGAGATACAGATGGAGGGGGAAGGGTCGGGAAGGGTTTGGAAAAAAGAGACTAACTACTTAGCCAAGGCCCAGAGGCTGAGTAGAGTTATTCAGCTAAGGTGTGGGGAAGGAAAGGGCTGGGCAGGCAAGCAGAAGAACCAGCAGCAAGAGCCAGGAGCTGAGAGGACAGGACATGTGGGAACCCGCAAGCAGCTGAGTGGAGACGGAGCCCAGTGTCCAGGACAGATGCTGAGTCTTGTCTCCGGGCCAAGGAGTTCCACTTTCTCCCGAGGGCATGGGGCCTGTTGGTGGGATTAAGTGTGGGAGAGACTTGATCAGACTTGCGTTTTGGAAAGAGGACTTTGGGCAGGGTGACGATAGCTCAGGTTGGAGGAAGTGGCTGGAGCCAGTGGCTTTTCTCAGGCCAGAGATAATAGTGGTTAGAGCCCCAGCCGGAAGGCTGGGGCTGGGGTGCAGGCAGAAGCAGCAGGGCTTGATTGGGGCGGAGGGGGAGGCAGAAGGGAAAGCCCAAGCCTCACACCTACTAAATTTAATATCAGATCTCTGTGCTAAAATGTTTTCTTTGAGGATTTTATTTATTGATTTATTTTAAAATTTTATTTATTTATTTTGAGAGCGGGGAAGGGAGGGGAAAGAGAGGGAGGGAAACACCTGTGTGAGAGAGAAACACCTATTGGTTGCCCCTGGGACACGCCCTAACCAGGGTGGGAACTCCCGACCCAGGCAAGTTCCCTAACTGGGACTACAACTGGCAACCTTTCCTGTTGTGGGGGATGCCCAACTGACTGAGTCACACCAGTCAGGGTGTTTTCTTTGAGGATTTTAGAACAATTTAAAATTAATCCTCTGCTCCTTCCAAACCTATTGAGTCTTCAAAACGCACCCATGTGATCTGACTCCAAATTGTGATTCTGCTGCTTGCTGGTTCTAGTGTTGGACACGCCCACCATGACACTATCAGTAGATAGAAGGGACATTGGAGAGCAGTACCAACCTCCTTGTGTGGATGAACACAGTTACAATATTGTACAAACACTGTTATTAGCGATTTCCAGAACTTTTTTATCATCCCAAATGGAAACTGTATACCCAGTAAACAATATGGGCAATAGAATTTTCCAGAGCTTTAGAGCTGATTCCAAATGCACTCATCTAGACCACTTGCTCACTACATTTAATGTCCCATCAGAACTCTGAGCCCTTCTAAGGTGAAGCCTGATTTTGGCCCCTGAAAGACCCTTGTATCATTACTTCTGTATCATTTGTCATCCAGCAACAAAAGAATCATAGGCTTTTAGCCCTGAAATAGTTTTTTAAGATGAGAGAAACAAATAGTAAAATATTGAAATTTTGCAATGTCCCTCTTTTTTTGCAGTGCAATAGGGAACAGCTGTGGGCCCAGTTATTACAATAATGAAGTTAACTCTCTGAGGCCTTGTTAGCTGTGCATTCTCAAGCAAATCAAACTCTTAGGGTCTCAGTTTCTTCACCCGAAACTAGGGAATTTAAAAAGGATATGTGTTCACCCATAAATGTCTTGAGTTAGAACACAGAACGTTTCCCTGATCTCACTTCTTTCAGGGAATTGCCAAAGCTTTGTTCATTTCACACCCCTTTGGTTTGCTAAGTCACCAAGCTACCAGGCACTGGAATGAGTGCACCTGCCCTCCTCTGTCCCTCCCCCTCCCCCCTGCTCTCCCCTCATGCAGGGCCTCATCCCCTGCCTGAAGGACCTGACATGTGGGCAACACCACAAGCAATCATGCTCTTGTTCCCACAGATATCCATTAAATAAAAAATTCTTTTCATTGCCCTCTCCATTTACTCTGAACTCTCAACCAAGTACAGATCTTTCCCAAACCAGGATCAATTTTGTTTGGGCTGAGATGATTCTGGTAATTTATACAGAGTCTGAACCTCCAGGAGGAAATGTCGGCATGTTACTAATCTATTCAAAATATATACCGTCACATACATTTTCCAATTTATAATAGCATATGTCAGCTTGTTTAACCACCGTGTGGCACATGGGGTTGCATTTTCACTCATGCAAGTTTTTACTGTATTAGAGTCAAGATAAATTTTGCTTGAAGACTTATAGATACTTTTTGTTCGTGATGGTCTAGCTTTGATTTACATCAAAATGAATTTGGTTACATGATTAAACCAAATGTTTTCTTTTTCCCATGGGAATTTTGGAATGTATAATGCTGATAAATACCAGTAATTGAAGATTGAGCATCAGGCTATTATTTCTATTTTGTAGCTAGATGTTCCATTTATGAGATATCAGTGAGAACATGGAGTCACATTACTAAATATACTTCGAAATTGCTGAATATATGATATGTGTGTGGGGAAGTAAGTGTGAAGGGTCCGTAGGGATGGTGTCCTGAAGGGTCTGAAATCCCAGGCCAAGTATTGGTGCCTGGACCAGGGGCCACAGACTATAAAACCTACTGTGGCATGGCAGCAGTGAGCGAAGTGGCAGCAAATAAAGGGGTCCGATATAAGAAATGGCAGCTTTAATTGCACTTTTTCAAATCTGACACAATTTCCCTATAAAAGGTATAGAAAAAAATGCCACAGTTATGAAGAGCTATGCATTCTCACGTTTTTCTTTAAATGTGGCCTTTGCCCTGGCTGGGTGGCTCAGTTGGTTGGAGCAGGATCCTGTATCCCAAAAGGTTGTGGGTTCAATCCCTGGTCAGGGTGCGTAAGGGAGGCAATTGACTGATGCTTTTTTCTCTCCCACATTGATGTCTCTCTCTCTCTAAAATCAATAAACAAATCCTTGGGAGAGGATTAAAAAATAACAAATGTGGCCCTCATAAATTCTTTATTTGTTCTACTCTTTAAAAACATTTTATTGAATTTATTGGGGTGACATTGGTTAATGAAATTATATAGGCGTCAAGTGTGCAATTCTAGAATATGTCGTCTGTATATTGTATTGTGTGCTCACCATCCAAAGTCAAATCTCTTTCCATTTCCGTTTATCCCCCCTTTACCCTCTTCTAGCTCTCCCCACCCCTTTTCCTTGGTAACCACCATACAGTTGTCTGTGTCTATGAGTTTTTTGTTTGTTTGTTTTTTTGCTTAATCCGCTCACGTTTTTCACTCAGCCCCCTCCAACTGGCCTCCCCTCTGACAGACATCAGTCTGTTTTTTGTGCCTGTGAGTCTGTTTCTATTTTGTTTATTTATTTTCTTCATTAGATTCTCCATATAAGTGAAATCATATGGTATTTGTCTTTCTCTGACTGGCTTATTTCACTTAGCATAATATCTCTAGGTCCATCCATGCTGTTACAGAAGATAAAATTTCCTTCTTTTTTATGGCCAAGTAGTAGTCCATTGTGTAAATGTAACACACAATATAATAAAGGCCATATATGACAAATCCACAGCCAATATCATATTCAGTGAAAAAAAACTAAAAGTGTTTCCCTTAAGATTAGGAACAAGCCAGGGGTATCCACATTCATCACTCGTATTCAACATAGTACTGGAATCACACAAGAAGAAATAAAAGGTATCCGTATCGGGAAGAAGGAAGTAAAGATGTCTCTGTTTGCAGATGACATGACGTTGGATATAGAGAACCCTCAAGATTCTACCAAGAGACTACTTACTATAACTGACCGGTGAATTCAGTAAAGCAGCAGGATACAAAATATATATCCAGAAATCAGCTGCATTTTCATACATGAATAATGAACAATCAGAAAGGGAAACTAAGAAAACAGTCCCATTTACAACTGCATCAAAAAATACCTAGGAATAAATTTAACTAAGGATGTAAAAGACTTGTACTTGAAAAATTATTTGCTCTACTCTTGATTGAGGTAAAGAGAAATACATTTCTACTATAAGAAAATCAGTGTACATGGGATCGTATATGGCAATTCACTCTCACTTTGGTGTGAGGAAGGCTAGGGGAGGGGTGGTGACTGTGGCTGATACACCATCCAGTCCCCGCCTAAAGGGGACCTGTCTCTGTGTAGCTCCATTTGACATTATTGTCCTAGGGAACATATGCTGCATGTGAAGAACTCTGAATTTTTGAGAAATGTCAGAAATTCACTTTCCGTGACATCTTTTGTTTTAAATATTGGCCCAGTAGCAAATGAAAAAATGTACATGCAAAACACACAAACAGAACACACTTGTGCAGGCTGGATTCCATCTGGAAACTCCATTTTTAGAGCACAGCCAACACCCAAGAGCTTTGACAATGTAAGAGATGTGACCAGTTACATTTCAGGAAGATTTATATCCTATTGCATATTAATAGCAAGGGTGCTAATTGGTTAAAGTAGTCTCACTGGTCTCTTTATTTTTAAACATTTTTAACAGATTGCCACATAGTGTTAACTATACCCCCGAAGCTGTTTTAAATGCTTTGCAAGCATTACTCATTCTAATATATATA
>PVIA01002863.1:0-190983 GCA_004024845.1 Tonatia bakeri | reverse complement strand
AGAGAATAAGTAGCATAGACAATAGGGAGAAAATAGACAGGGGGAGGGTAGGAATAGTATGGGACATGTAGACACTAGAGAACTTATGACACATGGACATGAACTAAAGGGGGGAATGAGGGTGGGAGGGGATGGGCAGGGTGGTGGGGAGTGAGGGGGGAAAATGGGCCAACTGTAGTAGCATAATCAATAAAATAAAGAATTAAAAAAAAAAGAATAAACAAGTTAAATACCTCAAAGAAAACAGACAAATCCAGAAGTGGCAAATTCAACAAAACTGCTCTGGTCTCAATGCCATGGGGGAAAAAAGGTGAGGGAGCAAATGGGAATTGTCACAGGTTTTTAAAGAACTACAAAAATAACAACATGCACATGAAATGCATGGTACTTAATCTGATTCCACTTTGAACATTTCAGAAATAATTGTAGAAACTTAATACCACTTGATGTTAGGTAATATTAAGGAATTGATGATCATTTTGTTAGGTGTGTGAATGGTACTGTGATTACGTAGGAGAATGTTCTTATTTGTAAGAGATGGATTTTAAAGTGGGGGGTGGGTTGGGTAGGGTAGAGTAATTGGGGAAAAATGAGGACAACTGTAATTGAACAGTTTAAAAAAAGAATTAATAGCAAATAAATAAAAAAGTAGAACCCCTCCAAATAAAATAAAATAAAATACAAATAAAATAAAATATTTAAAGGCATATCATGATGGCATTATTTTAAAAAGATTTAACAGCCTTGACCAGGTGGGTTTGGTTGGAGTGTCGTCCTATACACCAAAAGGTTGCAGGTTTCATTCCCAGTCAGAACACATACTTAGGCTGCGGATTTGATCATTTGATCCCTGGTCGGGGTGCATAGGGGAGGCAACCTGTGTCTCTCTCACACCGATGCCTGCCTCTCTCTCTCTCTCTCTCTCTCTCTCTCTCTCTCTCTCTCTCCCCTCCATCCCCCTTCCTCTCTCTCCAAAATCAATAAAACATATCCTCAGGTGAGGGGTTTTTAAAAAAGGTTTAACAAATTAATATATTACTAAGCATATGGCAGCATGCTAAATATAGGCAATAGGTAAAAGGATGTTCATTATTCTATTTCTGGGTGAGTTTTTCTGTATGTTTAAAATTTCTATAGTAAAATTTTAAAATATCACCCCCCAAAAAACTGTGAGGTACCACTATTATACTGGAAGAAAAAAATGTGACATCTAATATTAACTAGTGGTTAGTGGCAATATAAACTGGTAGGTGCTTTAAAGAATACTTTGACAATATGGTTAAATACTTAGACCCAAATCATTTCAAAGAAAACATTCTACGAAAAAAATAGAGGAAAAAATTTATAAAGAGATGTTACAGCAGTACAATTTAGAATTGCACACCCAAAATAAAAACAAAATGGCAATTACCCAAATCCAAAATAACTAAAAAGTATCTAAACTTTGGTTATTATATATCCATTAAAACTGATAACTATATAGACAAGTGGAAAGATGCATGAATATATTACCAAATGAAAAAAAGTCTATAAAAAACATATAAATTAAACTTGTAAAGGTTATATGTATATGATAATGACTAGGAAGTTATGTATATATTTGTAATATTTAAATATAATTTTAAAAATTTCATGAGGATGCATGTTCTCAGAGAAAATATGAACAATGCAAATAAAGAATCAGGAAAAACTGAGTAGGCACAAGTAAGGAAAAGCACCTCAGGACTACTGTTGACCATGATCTGAATGAGCATTCACAATTTGAATACAGTCCTATTGTGGACAAAAGGTCAACTATCATTAAAAGGACAGAGAAAAAGAATATCATTGGCTTATATTGTACATAATCTTCCTCAATTCTTACCATTAGTCAGATGTTTTAAAAAGACACGAAAAAACTGAAAAGGGTTCAGAGAAAAATTAAGACATAAAAAATAGGATGGAAAAAAGGTGATTTTGAAAAAAAGGTTGAAAGAAAATGTAGAACAACATGATTATTATTACTGATATCCATGGGCAGGCTTCTGAATAGAGACCCTATAAAGCTGATCTATCTCAATGCCCATAGATGACTAAGAAGCTAATAAAACTCTCAGTTTGTTGGCATCGTTTTTGTTGTTTTATTTTTGGTTTTGATTTTTTCCTAAGAGGGATTTCTTGACTGATGAAAAGTTGCTGGCATAGGCAGATGAGGGAAGCTGGGTGTGTTATGTCATCAACCATCTGTTTTTCCTCAAGTAGTCTACTTATCCACAATCCTGATCACAGAATCTCCCTAAAGCTTGAATTAGTTGTTCAAAGCTTGAATCAGTTATCCACCATTTCAAAATTCTACAGTGCAGTCTTGCTCCCACACACTACCCACTCAGAACTATTCAAATGTCCCAGATCTGCCATTTAGGGCCCCGAGAAACTACTCTGGATTTATCTCCCCACAACTCTTCAACACACCAGCAAACCTCACTTCTCACTATTGCATTTCCTAAATATTCCTTATACTTTCCTATAACCATCATTCCCTTTGGTTCTTCTCTCCTTGTTGCAATCTTACCCTTCCTTTTACTTAGTAAATTTTATTTTGTTTTTTTAATTCTCATTCAAGGATATGTTTTTATTGATTTTAGAGAGAAAGGGAGGGAAAGACAGAGGAGAAAGACAGAGACAGAGATAGAGAAAGAGAGAAACTTCAATGTGACAGAGAAACATTACCTGTTTACCTTCTGTACACACCCTAACCACAAACTGAACCTGCAACCTTTTTGTGTACAGGATGATGCTCCAACCAACTAAGCCACCTGGCCAAGGCCTATTTACTATATTTTAATTTAATACCTATTTATCATGTCACCTGTTATTAGTTGAATTGTGTTCCCAAAAAAGATATATTGATATAAATCCTAATCCCCCAGCACCACAGAATGTGACCTGATTTGGAAGTAGGGTCACTACAGATGTACTGTTTTTGCCCTATTTAATGCACACCCACATTTCTGTGCACACTATACACAGGATTGTTATACCCATGGTATGTCATCATTATACCATGTATAATGAGCATCCTTATTTTCCCCTCAAAAATTTGGGCAAAAAACTGTGTATTATACACAGCAAAATATGGTAAACAGTGAAGAGGAGGTCATACTGGAGTTGGGTAAGCCCTTACTCTGATATGACTGGTATTCCTACAAGAAGAGGGAAGTCTGGAGCCATCCAGGGAAACGCCATGTGACAACAGAGGCAGAGAGTAAAGTGATGCAGCTGCAGACCCAGAGACACTGACGGGAGCTAGGGAGAGGCGAGGAAGGATTCTACTCAGAGTCTCAGAGGGAACACGGCCCTGCTGAAACCCTGAATTCAGGTTCTAGCTTCAAGAACTGCCAGAGATTAAATTCATTTTATTTTGTCTTTTTCCATCACCATTTACCCCCCCCCGTACTCCCCCTCCCCCCACATAAATTTTTGTCTTAAGTCATCCAATTTGTAACCACACCTGGGAAAGTAATATACCACCTTTTCCATGAAGTCTGCCCTGATCCTCAAGTTGAAGTGCTCTCTCTCTTCTGAATTCCCACAGCACTTACTATCTCATTTAAACCACGGTTTCCCTTCTTTTTATTTATGTTCACATCACTTCCCCAGATGAATGAGTTTACTGAGAGGCAGAAACTAATTACTCATCAACTGTATACATCTTTCAATGTTGGCAGTCAACACACACTGACTCTACTGATTAAATTCTTCACACTTACTCCAATCTCAATGTGTCTGAATGAATCATCTCCTCATTCACTGAAGAGTAACACAACCTAAAAGAACTCAACGGCTCATTTTCTTTAGGAAGTATTCCTAGATTCAACTTTAATTATATCAATTCTACCAATATATTTCACACTGATATAAGCATGCATGTGTATGCAAAAACTGTTGTTAACTAATATCCACAATGAGACTGTTTAACAAATTCATTATTTAAGGTATACTAAGCTGTCTCTATTAAGTCTAGTCAGATGATGGTTTACCTATCTTCCCACTTTCACTGATTATTTGTGTTAACTACAGTGTCTGTGAATTTCTCCAAGTGTTTAAATTTTTTTAAGTCTGTATTTTATAGAAGAAACAACCTTACTTCCATATAACATTTAAAATTATGGCAAGGGACTTAAACTAATGAATAATTTCCCTCAGTAAAAATCCAAAACAGGAATTTGATTCACAAGTTCGCAACTATTTCTTCCTGTGAGAGAGAGCTGCTGTCTGATCTTGAGAAAATGTACATAAACAACACTATGGAACTAATATCAGTTCCACACTCAATGGTTCAGTATCCGTAAAGGAGATGGTTAATAAGAACTTCTGTTGTCTTCTTGTGTGTGGGGTGGGTGTGAGGGTGGGGGGTATTTGCATTTGCTTAATGCTAAATATAAATCTAAATACCTATTTGAAGTATAAATGCCCTCTGAATCTGAGAATCATTAACTGACATTGTTTTTCCCAGCTTTACTGAAATATAATAAACATAAGTTGTGTACGTTAATTAAGGTGTACAAGACAGATACATGTATATATTGAAAAATATATAACAAATGCAACAATAAGGTTAGTTAGCACATCTATCACCTCACATAATTACTTTTTGTGTATGTTGAGAACATTTAAGATCTACTCTCTTAACAAGTTTCAACTATATAATATAGTATTGTTAGCTCTAGGCACTATGCTGTACATGAGGTCCCCAGAACTTATTCACCTTGTAACTGGAAGTTTGTGCCCTTTGACCAACACCTCCCCATTTTCCCCACCTCCCAGCCCCCAGTAACCACCATTCTACTGTTTCTATGAGTTCAGCTTTTTAACTGACATACTTAACATTAATTGATCATCAATAGTCTACACAATTCTTCACAAGTTAAAGATGACACTGGTTCTGATTTTTTGCTTTATAGGGTTTATATATAAAATATAGTTTATCACCAAATTCTAGGGCTGCATCACTCCCTCTAACAAAGTCCTAGTACTCCCTTTATGTACATATTTATATATCTCTACTCATTTACTAATTAACTCAGCAAATGTTTATTGAGCTTATAGGCAGCCACCTTGCCTTTTTAGAATAAGGTGAGACACAAAAAGATTAAATTTTTAAAAATAAATAAATGTGCAAGATAACACACTAGGCAGACATTGGGGTTCAGTGGACTGAGCATCAGCCTGTGAACCAAGGGGTCACCAGTTCAATTCCCAGTCAGGCTACACGCCTGGGTTGTAGGCCAGGTCCCTGGTAGGGGACGCATGAGAGGCAACCACATATTGATGTTTCTCTCTCTCTCTTTCTCCCTCCCTTCCCCTGTCTAAAAATGAATAATTTTTTAAAAATTGTTAGTTCTATGCCTCAGTCTCTTTATCTGTAAAAAAAAAAAATTAAAAGTAGTGTCTATCTCACAGGGTTATTGTGTGGTTTAAATGAAACACTACTATAAAATGCTTGGTACATTATCTGGCAAATAGTATGCATGCAAAAATGTGGCCTTCTACTATTATTACTGCTGCTATTGTTCAATCTCAATTTCTAGCCTTTACTCTTAACAGCAGCCCTGTTATATAACCTTGTTCTCCAGCCAAACTGGACTCTTTACTCTCTCCTACACATCCATCTCTACAATCATACTTTCACTCAGCCTGCAAAAACATGCTTCATCTCCAAGTGTTAAGATCCTAACCATTCTTGGCAGCTCCACTCAAAGACTACCTCTTCCAGGTACCATTCTATGATATCCCAGGTCCATCACACTTTACACAAAATCCACGTGACGCTTAAACCCTGGCTAGACTCATCCTCATATCCTACAGAGTCCCAGCCAAATGTACATGGTAGGGCTCAGTAAGGGTTTGACAAATGAATGAATTCCTGTATTTCCTACCTCTCATCCAACTGCTCTCTTGGAAAACAGCTCTATGTCATAAGTAAAAAGACCTCTTCTGTAGAATTTTATAAAGCTGACCAGCTAATATTCTTCTATTACCAATGTGGTAATTTCTAATGTAGTACCCAGCACACAGTAGATGCCTAAATATTCAGTGATTTGAACTAAATTTCACCTCATCTTTTAATTTCAATTATTTTATTCATTATGATCAAGTATGAGTCAGCCTTAGAAACAGGTTTTAGTTTTTTCCTGCCCACAAACTCATTTGTCAAATTTCTGTCCTGACCCTATCCCAATATGTCATTTATTGGTTTAGGAGAGATAATATTTACAACCTCAGTAGGAACCAGAAAATTAAATGCCTACAGGGTGATAAAAGCAAGTGAGTATGAGGATCATGAAGGAAACCAGGAAATACACATCCACCTACGAGCTTCAGCTTTTATAGTATTGCTATGAGAGAATGTGGGCTTGGTGTTGAAAGATCTTCTAATTTTTCAAGATGTTAGAAACTCTGAAATTTATATAAATTTTTAAGACATTAAAAATACTGTATGAGCCCTAGCTGGTGTGACTCAGTGGACTGAGCGCCAGCCTACAAACCAAAAGGTCCTGGGTTTGATTCCTGATTCCCTGGTCAGGGTTGCAGGCCAGGTCCCCAGTTGGGGGCTGTGAGCGGCAACCAGTCAATACACCTCTCACACATCAATGTTCCTCTCCCTCTTTTCCCTCCTTTCCCCTCTCTCTAAAAATAAATAAATAAAATATTTAAAAAAATATTGTATGAGCCAAACAAAAGGTGTTTGCAGGTCAAATCCAAACACAGGCTGCCAGTTTGCATCTACTGCTGAAGTTCTCTATAAAATAAGTGTTGGGGTGGGAGGAGGTCCATTTCAGCCAACAGTCTCAGGAAGCACCTAAAACCAAGACAACCTGGAAGCATCTCCTGCTACCCTTAGCCTCGCTCTCAACCATTCTGTATCGTCCTGAAAACCAAACTAATTCTACAATTGTGTTGAGCATATCAAGCCTCTCCTCTGTGCTTACTGCTAGGAATTAGATATGAACAATAATGCTAAATAACAGGCAACATTATTGAGTAATTTCTAGGTGCCACACTGTCCTATATATTATATGAACTAACTCACTTAATCTTCATGACAACCCTATGAGTTATATACTATTATCCTAGTTTAAAGATCAGGAGACTGAGGCAACTTGACCAAGGTCACAAATTAGCAAGCAGTGGAGCTAGAATTAGGACCTCAGAGTCCACCAAAGGAACTCACAATTTGAAAACAAAAGCCATTCAATAAATGGTGCTGGGCTAATTACTTGTACATAGGGAAAAAAATGAAACCGGACCATACCTGAAACCACACACACGAGTCTATTCCAGATGGATTAAAGATCTAAGCATCAAAGACAAATCAGTATGGATTCAAGAAGACAGTATAAAGAATAAACTCAAAATCTTGGTGGGAATGATAAATTGATAAACTTGACTTTATTAAAATTCAGAATTTCTTTTTAACAAAAGACAACTTAAAGAGATTTAAAAGATTAACAACAAAATGGAAAATGGTATCTGCAATACATATAACCAACAAAGAATTAATAATCAGAAAATAAAAAGAATCTTTTGAAAAACACAACCCAAAATAGAAAAATGGCAAAACAAGCCTCAGCATGGTCTAAGCTGTAAAAATCTGGTATTACCATAGTTGCCACACAGCAGAACTGAGAACAGCAGACCTTGGCATCACTGACAGATATAAAATATTCAAGGGTCTATGTCATGCTGCTGGTACACAGAGCATGCGGGACCTGGCCAGAAGGACAGAGGACAGAGCCAAAATGGTTATTCTCCATCATATCGAAACCAGAATGCTAAACAGAAGTTGAACACCCAACATAAAGACACACACAGATCGGGGACTAGCAAATGTCTTTGTTAAGGGCCACATAGTAAATATTTTCAGCTTTGTAAGCTACATATTCTGTCACAACCACTCAACTCTGCCATTGGTAGTGTGAAAGCAGCCAAAGGCAATATGTTAATGAGTAAGTGTGCTAGTGTTCCAATCAAACTTTACATAAATAGGTTGCAGGCCAGATTTGACCTGTGGGCCATAGCTTGTGGACCCTTGCCACAGACAGCTGTGATTTCCCTACACTCTAGGAATATTTCCCTGACTTTTATGTCTGCTGACACCTCTAACTTCCTGAAGCAAAAACTATACATTCAACAGTTTTGCAATGGTTTCCAAAAGTCAATTACTCTGAAAAAAAAAATATTCTCTCCTCTTATCTGTGACAATTCTCACCTCATTTTCCTTTCATCTATTTAACCTCCTGGACAGCCACCATTCCATACTAGAAATCTATAACATTCTCTCACCATTCACAATATCAATTATAAACACCTGCAAATTCTAATGTTGTTCACCGCTCCAAGTCTCTGCCTTAGTTCAAGTCCTCATTACTTCTTCCCTGCTCTCCAGTTCACCCTCCTACTAAACATCCATTTGTCTCCTAAAAATTAAATCTCATCATACAGCCCCTCCTCAAAGACCTTGAAAATGCCTCCTATCAGCTAAGGATTTAGTCCAAACTCCTCAGTAAGGTCCTTCACAACCATATTCTAATCAACCTCCCCTGTCTCATCCTCCATTCTTCTTTCTCCTCCCTCCCTCCCTCCTTCTCTCTCTCTCTCTCTCTCTCTCTCTCACACACACACACACACACACACACAAATTCTCTGGCCACATTCAATCACATTGCCTAAAAATGCATGAGTCTGCCTGGAACACTTTTCTCTCCAACTTTCCATCTAGCAAACACCTTCACATTTCATGGCACCCTTTCACAAAACCTTCCCTGATTGCTAGGGCAGAGACATGCCCACTTCTGTGTCCACACAACCCTTGGTAACTCTCCTCTGGCATTTACCATTGTTTACATATCTACTTCTCTCATGGGAACGAATATCCAAAGCGAAAAGACACTGCCCTAAAGACCTTTGAATCCTCAAAGCTTACCATAATGCTTGACATGCAGTTGACATCTAGCGCACAGTAAATGTATGCTGAATGGAAGACATACTTTGTGGTAGGGGTAGGGTTTCTTAACTAGGGTTTCATAGACAGGAACCCACAGATAGAATTCAGGGGGTGGGGGGCCCATGAACTTGACTAAGAAAATAAATTCTGCCCTGGATGGTGTGTCTCAGTGGGTTGGGTGCCATCCCACAAACTGGAGGGTCGCTGGTTCAATTCCCAGTCAGGGCAAATGCCTGGGTTGCTGGCCAGGTCCCCAGCTGAGGGGTGTGCCAGAGGCAACAGATCAATGTTTGTCTCTCACACATAAATGTTTCTCCCCCTCTCTTCCTCCCTTCCCCTCTCTCTAAAAAATAAATAAAATCTTTAAACATACACAAAAAAAGAAAATAAATTCTGTCTCTCTCTTGCTCTAAAATCAATAAAAAATAACTATATTTCAATATAATTGGTTTTCTTTGTGAGTAGATGTATTTTGTTTTATGTTATTAAAAATACATAAGCTTCACTAGATGTTAGCAGAGCCCATGGCACAAAGTTGGGCCTTCCTGAGTTAGAAAGACTCAGAACAAATAAATCATGTTGCTTTATACACATATACATATTGAATATATATTGAAAATCTTATTGTTACAAACATCCTCACAACATTTTTGTTGAAAGTTCTTTTTGACCCTGGTAGTATAGCTCAGTTGGTTAGGTTGTGAGTAGTGAGGGCAATTACAAGAATCAATGAATGAACTCCTTATTAAGTGGAACAAATTTATGTTTCTCTCTCCCCCCTCTCTAAAATCAGTAAATTAAAAAAAAAATTAAGTCCTTTTTGATTGTACGGGAGCCCTAGAACTCTATAAAGATTGATTTGCATAGTTTTCCCTCAGAACTCTCCCACAGCCCATTTGAACGTTCAATTCTTCTGACGTTTGATCACGATAGCGATCCTGGGTGTCTACCACTACCCACTTTTTAAAAAGGCTTTTTATGTCCCTTTGCTGTATAATAAACACTTAGAATGAAGGAGCATCTCTTAAAACTCCAGAAAGTTAGAGTCAAAAAGTTCCTGAAGATAACTTCTTTCCACAAATGGAGGTCGGCTGGAAATTATCAAATAACTGGTTACCTATACTTTTTGTATCCCCCTCAGCCTCTGAACTGACAAACACAAACTCATTACAGAAACAAAATAAATAGCTCTTTGACATAAGCTGCTATGTTTGACTTCTTAACATTTTTCTGCCTGCTGGCAAATTTCTAAGGCAGTGTGTTGAACGAGGCAGCGGGCCTGAGTGCCAGTAGCCCCCTGCCACTAACTTTTAAGATCTTGAGAAGTCAACTTCACCTTTATATATATGTCTCAGATAAAATCACCTGAACTTGCTACAGGATCTCTAAGACTTTTGTATTTTCTACACACTCACTCCTTCACTATTCTCACTGGATTCAATAATGCCTTTCTGATGACCTCCCAGGTGACCCTGCTCTTAAAACAGTGGGCTGTCCCCTTCCTGGGAAGACACGTTGGGTCACCGCCCACAAACAGCCCTGTCCCTCCTTTTAAAGACACACACAAACTCTCTAAGTTGATGGAGACTCTCTCTTTTTGCCAACCAGTTCCATTCTTTTGCACCCGTTTTGCTGGCCAGTTCCTGCACCCAAACCTCAGTCCCTCTTTTTTTCTCTTCTTTATCAATCCCTTCCCTTTTTATGTTGCTCCTCTAATAAAGTAATGGAGGATCCTGGGGACCCTTAAGTTATACGGCCTTACAATTCGGCCCCACGACTACGATGACTGCCCCAATCTGATACCCAAAGAGCCCCCATTTCTAAGCAACCCCTTCCACCCCGCCCAAAGAACTGCCACAGTCCTGACAGCCTGAGCTCGGGCCCCACGCTCCTCCGGAGCCTACCGACTCTGGGGTCCTGAACACTGCCCATAGTCTAACCCAGCTCCAAGTCTTGCCACGCCAAGCTTCATGGACCCCGACCCTGGTTCCGTTTGGACCAGTGTCCCTTGTCTGCGACCTGGCCACGACCTCACGTCCGGCTCCACCAGTTCCTCGGGCCTGAAGCGCCACCCGGTGCAGACCCCGGCCCGCCCTGCACTCTCCTCAGCGCCCAACCGCGCGTCCGGCACCCTCTCCAAACCCGGCCGAGTCCTAGCTCCCTCCAGCGCCCCCGCCCGCAGGCCCGGGGTCCGCTCCCCAACATGGCGACGGGGACACGAGCACGGCGGGCGGGCGGGGCGGCTCCGGGCTGGGCCCGTACAGGGGCCGTGCTCTACGGTCGGCCGGCGCCATTTTTCCGCGCCGGGCCCGGGCAGTGCCTCCTTCCAGCGGAGCCAGCCGGGCCGGACCGCGGGCGGCCGGCGGGCCCACCCCTTACGGGCTCGCGTCGCCGTCACCTCACCTGAGCGCGGCCCCAGCCCTCCCGGGCGGGCCTCGGAGCACCGGCCCGGGCCGTGCGTGCCCGCGGCCCTCCGTGAGTTCGTCCGTCCGTTCTCGCGTGCACCCGTCTGTCCGGCCGTCGGCGCCCGGCTGCCAGCAGCCCGACCCGGCAGGGCCTCAGGGAGCGGGCGGGGAGGGGGATGGGCCGGACCGGGCCGGGGAGGGAGGGGGAGGGAGGGAGAGAGGGAGGGAGTGCGGGAGGGGGCGGAGCGGACCAGGGTGGGTGGGGTCTGGTCACGTGACCAAACGTCTCAAAGTGCGCGAGGCGGAGCGCACACCCGCTCACTTGGGTGCAGAGCTTGGTTCTGCGACCCAATGGGTCTGTCTCGCGGCGCTGAAATATGTCAATGGCTCCTGCCCCCACCTCAGAGTCACTGCACAGCCCTATGGGAGGCTTCTGACTGAGTGTTCTTGGGCAACTCAGTTCTTCAAGTCTCAGTTTACCCATCTGAACTATGGGGATAATAGTGGTTGCAAAAAGCAAATGAGGGGCGACATGGAAAACACTTGGTACAGCATCTGACACACAGTGTGTAATAACTTTAATGGTGATAAATACAACCTTTAGCCTTTATTATCATTTGCCTATAAGTCTCTCTACATTTTCCCATCACCATCACTCCAGCAAGCTCAGCAGGTGCCTTCCCCTCTCCTCAAATGTAGGGGGGCCTCCTCAGTACTGGATTTGATGTCTGACTACAGGCCTGGATTCAGATCTGGCTTTCACCCTTGATAGCTGTGTGTTTTTCTTTGCCTCTGAACCTCAGCTTCATCATCTGTCAAATGGGTTTTAAGTGTCTGTTACCACAAAAGCATCACAGAAGACAAAATGAGCAGGTGGATTGTAAACTTATTGCGAATCTCAGGCATTCTGGTTTCATCTAAGAAAAGGACTGAGTTCTTTCATTCCACAGTTATTTATTGAGCACACGCTGTATGCTAGGACTGGTGCCCAAACTGTCCAGGGCCTTTTCACATCCTCTCTGGTACCCCTCCAATCTATTCTCTACCCTGCTGTGAGAGTAATGTTTCTCAGCCAGAAATCTGATTATGCCCCTTCCCTATTTAAAATTATTGGATGGTTCTACATTCAATAGTTTTTGGCCTTCTTAAGATAAAGGCCAAATAGATGTCTTACTGCTGCTCTTTCCACAACTCCAGACATATCTTGGGGCCCTCTTCACCTCTCTCTGGACTGCAACTACAGTGGCCTCCTTTACATATTGTACTCCTCTCCTTTTCAGGACCCTTAACACATGCTGATCTCTCCCACCTAAAATACTCTTCCTTCCCCCTCCCCCCTTTAAATAACTCCTTAGCCCTCAGATCTCAGCTCCAACATTGCTACCCCAAGGGTACCTTCTCTGACCACTTACCAGACAGGTTCTTTTACTTGTTCTGAGTAGGATGTGCTAGGTTATTTATTCCCTATCTTTGCTACTAGATTGTGGGCTCCGTAAGGAGGGAGATTATCCATTTTGTTTACCGCTGGTCCTCAGCACACAGCACAGTGCCTGGCACAAGAGGAGGCGCTCAGTTAATATGTGTCATGTGTATGAATCCTGGGCATTGGGCTAGGTGCTGGGCTTGAGGGCAGAGAAAAATAAAGAGAACCACAAAGGGACACCTTAGACCTTTGAGCCTGTGAAGTTAATACCAAAAGAATTTACAAGAAGAGCCTGGAAAAAATTTTAAGCATCTTCTTTTAACTTTTAAAAAGTGAAGTATAATTTACATAAAGCAAAATGCAAACATCTTAAGTGTATGCCTAATAAATTTTACCTATGTTCCTATGTTACCACCATCCAGATCAAGTTACAGATAAACCCAGAAAGTTTCCTTTGTTCCCCTGCCATATTGTCCCTCCCAGTCAATACTTGCTCCCCCAGAGGTAACCACTATTTTGACTTCTAGCGCCATAGATCAATTTTGACAATTATTGAACTTCATATAATCATATAAGCATATACTCTTTTGTGTTAGCCTGGAAATCAACCATATCCAAAGACTGACTTTTTGGATAATGGTACAATTAATGATTTACTTGATTAATTAATTAATATGAAAGACTAAATGAGAAACTCTGGTTATTTCATCCTGGCAGAGACAAGGTCCTGCCAGAAGTCAGCCCAGAGGCTGAAATGACATACATATACTACATATACCTCTAAGTCTTACAAAAATTTCTAGAGGTAAGAAAGCTCTGAAAGATTCTAAACAGCAAAAATCTAATCTAAAAATGGGCAAAAATCTTGAATACACATTTCTCCAAAGAAGACATACAAATGACCAATAAGCGCGTGAAAAAGATATTCAACAGGACTAGTTATTAGGACAATGAAAATCAAAACCACAATGAGACCACTTCAAACCCATTAGGGTGGCTATTACTAAAAAAAAAAAAAATACAGGTGTTGGTGAGGCTATGGAGAAATCAGAACACTTTTACATTGCTGGTGGGACTGTAAATGGTGCAGCAGCTGTGGAAAAAAAGTTTGATGATTTCACACAAAGTTAATCATAGAATTACCATCTGATTGATCCAGCAATTCCATTTCTGGATATTTATCCAAAAAAAAGTAGAAGCAGGGACTTGAATCGATATTTGTACATCCCTGTTCATAGCAGCATTGTTCACTGTAGCCGAAAGTTAGAAGCAACCTAGTTATCCATTCATCTGTCAACAGATGAATGGCTAAGCAAAATGAGCTATATACATACAATGGAATATTACTCAGCCTTACCAAGGAAGAAAATTTTGGCACATGCTACCACATGGATAAACCTTGAAGGCATTAAGCCACAAAAGGGCAAATATTATATGATTCCTCTAATGTCAGTTTCCTAGGATAGTCAAATTCATAAGACGGAAAGTAGAATAGTGATTACCAAGGGTTGGAGGGAGGAGGGAATAGAGTTACTATTTAATAGGTACAGAGTTTCTTGCAGAAGATGAAAAAATTCAGTCCAGAAGGTATTCAGCCATGTAATATGAAAAATAGAGACATTTATTGAAGAATATAACAAGAAACACTGTACACAGGACAATGACACCTCAGTCCCCTTCAAAGTAGGTACTTTGAGACCTCACACAGTTCTCCCAATCGCCATCAGTTGCCCTGTTGTATTTTCCTGAATCACATTGATGGTCTGAAATCTCTTTCCTTTCAAAGGTATTTTAGCATTGGGAAAAGGCAGAAGTTTCAGGGCGCCAAATCTGGGCTGTAGGAGGGCTAAGTCACCTGGATGATTTGATGTTTTGCCAAAAAACTGCATGAGACTTGATGGGTGAGTGGGCGTGTTGTCCCGATGAAGCTGCCAATCACCAGTTGCCCATAGCTGTGGCCTTCTGTATCATCCAAATAGTTTCCATGGAGGAATGTTCAAGCTGGACACAAAATTAGATGCAGGTTCCTTGCTCTACTTGCTCAGTTATTTTGAATGCCACAGCCACACAGTACACATGCTCACTCAACAGCATCAACCACTCCCACTGACAAGTATAGTGAAGTCGTCATTATTCACATATGTATGTTCCAGCCCATTCTCCTTGGCTGCCAGGCTACGCCGATGTTGCACAAATCATTCTTGTTATATTAACAATGGCTGAACTTTTTCCAGATAGACCTCATATATAAATCAGAACCTGAGCCACTATCCTCTTTTTTTTTTTTTTTTACCTTGTTTTCCATATCCTTATGCTGAAGGTCATAGGTTTTTCTGGGATTAGGAAGGATGCAGGGAGCTAAGAGACAGGGGCCCACTTGTGTACCTACACATCCAATAGGTGAAAATAGCAGGAGTATAGGCAACATAAATATTTGTTGCCCACAGGAAGGCAGCAAAGGAACAGAAAGAGGCCAGGGACTGGCCCCATGGTTAGCACAGTAATTACAAGGTTGGGCTCTGGAGCCAAAATACCCAAGTTTGTATTCTATCTCTGCCATGTATCAGTTATGTGACCTTGGGCAAATCTAACCTTGTTAGACCGATGAGAAAACTGGGATCAAACAGATATAAAAGCTTGTCTGACAGAGTTCAAAGTATTTGAACTTAAGTATGAGCAGGGACTCATACTCTTTTATTTTGTTTGTTTTTAATCCTTACATGTGTTTCATTTTGTTTTGTATCCATAATAGACTGCAAATTCCCCGAAGTATGTGTAGTTTTGTAATATTGTCACTTGTAATATAACAACTTTTTGTGCTTCAGTTGCCTCATCTGTAAAGTGCAGATAGTAAGGGCACCTTACAGATGAGGATTAGAGGATTAAATGAATTAGTAGAGGATTACGTGAATTAGTACTTATAATGTTTAGCAGAATGCCTAGCATTTAGGAAGCCTCAACAAGCAGCAGATTAAGAGGCCCTGAAAGAGGTTATCAGGTTGCTTCACAGGATGTTGTGAGCAAGAAAAGAAGTGTTTAAGACATCTAGGATTGTACTGGATACAGATTTGGGTAAAGAAAAAGCTAATCAATTGTTTTTGATGTGAACAATTTGGTTAACATTTATTGACCTTCTATTTTTAAATGTTTGTCCAGGTGGGCTTAAACTTTGCAGTGATAAGACTGATGGCAAATACTTAAACCATGTCTTTAAGAAGAACATCAAGTATGAGAAAAAGAAAAAGAACAAAACCATCTACAGAGCATCATCATTCTACTTTCTGCGGGTTTCATCACAACAATACCAAATGACAGGTTACCACATTTAGCTGGACAAGCTGTGTTTTGCAGGAGGACATCATATCTAAATGGGTGCCACAGACATTATAATTCACAAATTTGTTGTGACAATTTACCAGTAGTTGGCAGTAAAGTGTCTTTTTATTAGAAAATCAGTCTACAGCTCTACCACCCTGAATGCACCCGATCTAATCTGCTCTCGGAAGCTAAGCATGGTTGGGTCTGGTTAGTATTTGGATGGGAGAAAATCAGCTCAACAATTTTAAGACAGTAGGACAGTGATTTGCAACTGGCGTTCCACAAGAATTTTTAAAACAAGTGATACCTGACTATTTAGTCAGGGGCACTGACCTCTTTTCCCTTAGATTGTCAGATTTAAAAAATGACAACAGCCCTGGCTGGTAAGGCTCAGTGGATTGAGCGCTGGCTTGTGAACTGAAGGGTTACCAGTCCAATTCCCAGTCAGGGCACGTGCCTGGGTTTTGGGTCAGGGCCCCAGTTGGGGGCACGTGATATTGATGTATCTCTCACACATTGATGTTTCTCTCCCTCTCTTCCCCCTTCTCTAAAAACAGAATTTTTTCTTTAAATACTTCCTCAAAGGAAGTATTTTTAAAAAATGACAATAGTCAACACAATAGTAGCCGTCCAGTGTGAATGAATCAAAATTATACTTAGTTTTTCTTGTCAGATTGGCAAAAAATATGTATTTTTGGGTGTGCTGCAGAATTTTAGTAATCAGTTTGTGTGCCATGAGATGAAAAAGGTTGAAAATAAGAAATAGAAAAAGGGTCACTTCTGCTTTGAAGAAAGCCTTATTTATGGGCAGCAATGGTTTGCTTTTAGGGAAAAAATTGAAAAATAGAAATAGAGTGATAATAACACAACTGAAAAAAATTAAAGAGTATCGAGAAGTGACCAAAAAACAAACAAAAAAACCCCCATGAGATACATTCTTAGTATTTAAAAGCCTGTTTTCAAAAACATTCTGAAATTTTAAAATTTTTGTATTAGAGCATAACATAAAAATTCACAAATCATAAGTGTGTAAAGCCCAGTGAATTTTCACAAAGTGAATCATTAAACAACTAAACAACCCCCAAATCAAAAAATAGGACATTACCAACCCACAAAAGTACCTCATTGTCCCCTTTCTAGTTATTTACCTACTCATGCCCCTGAGGGTAAAACAGTGTATTGACATCTAACTCCATAGATGAGGCGTGCCAGGTGTTATACTTTATATAAATAGAATCTTGAAGCTGGCTTCTTTTGCTCAATTTTACGTTTTTGTCATTCATTTATATTATCACAAATAGTTGTAGTTTGTTCCTTTCCATTGCTTCGTATCGTTTCATTATTTTTTTTAAATATTTTATTTATTTTTAGAGAGGGAAGGGAGAGGGAGAGAGAGAGAGACAGAGAGAGAGAGGGAGAGAGAGAGAGGGAGAGAGAGAGAGAGAAACATCAATGTGCAGTTGCTGGGGGACATGGCCTGCAACCCAGGCATGTGCCCTGACTGGGAATCGAACCTGCGATGCCTGGTTCGCAGCCCACGCTCAATCCACTGAGCTACACCAGCCAGGGCTCGTTTCATTATTTTAATATATCACAATTTATCCATTCTACTGATGATGAGCATCACAATTTCCACTCTAGGCCTATTTTTCATAGTACTACTATGAATATCCTGGTACATGTCTTTGGATGAACGTGTACAATTTTCTGCTGAATATATCCTAAGACTAGGATCGCGGGGTCATAGCGTTTGCGTGAGTTCCGCTCTAGTTGGTATTGCCAAATGCTATGTCTTCTTTTTTTTTTTTTAAGAAAAACACAGCTTTATAGAGTTATAATTCACATAATATACAATTCACTGATTTAAAGTGTACAATTCAGTGTTTTTTAGTATGGCCACAATAGGTGCAACCATCACCAATTTTTTAGAACATTTTCATCACCTCAGAAAGAAACCCTGCATCCCTTACATGTTGCCCTCCTTCCAATTTCCCTGTCCCCGCTTCCCTGTTCCTAAGCAACTACTAATTTGCTTTCTGTCATTATAGATTTGCCTATTCTGGATATTTCATATAAATATGTCTGGCTTCTTTCATTTAGCATGTTTTCAGTGTTCATCCATGTTGTAACATGTGTTGATATTTTTGTTTTTGTGGCTGAGTAATATTCAGTGTATGAATATACCACATTTTGTTTATCTCATTCATCCATTGATGAACATTTGTGTCGTTTGCACCTTTTGGCTTTTGTGAATAGTCCTACTATTCATGTACAAGTTCTTGTTTGAACACCTGTTTTCAATTCTTTGGAGTATATATCTGGAAATGGGATTGCTGGGTCATATGGTGATTCTATGTTCACCTTATCAAAGAAATGCCAAACTGTTTTCCACAGTGGCTGCACCATTTTACATTCCCCCTAGCAGTGTATGAGGGTTCCAAATTCTCCACACCCTTGCCAATACTTCTTTCTTAAAAGTGATTTAAAAAAATTATTATAGCCAACCTATAAATAATGTAGAGTGGTATCTTATTGTGGTTTTGATCTGTATTTCCTTAGTGACTTCTTATATTGATTGAGAATTTTGTCATAGACTTGTTGACCATTTGATATCTTCTTTGGAGATATATCTGTTCAAGTCCTTTGCCCGTCTTTTAATTGGGTTGTTGAACTGTACGTTCTTTATATATCCTGGGTACTAAACCCTTATCAGATATGTGATTGCAAATATTTTCTCAGCTTGGTGGGGGTTGTCTTTTCACTTTCTTGAGGTTCTATGATGCATAAAAGTTTTTAATCGTGATGCAGTCCAATTTATTTTTTATTTTGTTGCTTGTGCTTTTGGTCTTACAGCTAAAAAAAACCTTGCCAAAGTCAACGCTGTAAAGATTTACCTGTATGTTTCTCAGAGTTTTATAGTTTTAGATCTTATATTTAGGGCTTTGATCCATTGTGAGTTACTTTTTATGATGTGAAGTTAAGGGTCAATTTCATCCCTTTGTATGTGGTCTATCCAGCTGCAGCAGCACCATTTGTTGAAGAGACTATTCTTTCTCCATTGAATAATCTTGGCACTCTTGTCAAAAATCAATTGACCATAGATATATGGGTTTATTTCTGGACTCTCAATTCTATTCTATTGATATGTTTATCCTTATGCCAGTACCACACTATTTTGATTACCATAACCTTGTAGTAAATTTTGAAATCAGGAAGCTTTATCTCTTAACCAAGATTTGAAGGAAATACCAAAATATCCAATTTAAAAAGCAAGGTGTTATATCTTGGAGCTAATTTGAGGCCAGAGAGGGTATCACCAAAAAACTTTTTAAATTCCCAAGCATCTCTTCCATTCATAGTCGGCAAAAATTCAGTTCTCAATATGAGGTGAATTTTATGGTTTTTTAATGGTAGTTCAAGATAGTGCAGTCTAACTAAAGTAAAAGTGATTAAGAATATAAAGTCTAGGAGAGCAAGACCTTGTCCTTCTTGTTCACCAGTATTCCCTGTGCCTAAAATGACATTCTCACATATCTCATCTAATTTTTTTCTTTTAATCTTACTCATCCATCCTCATCACTCCCTTGGGGAGGCTTTTTCTGGTCCCGTCCCACCCCTGATTTAGATGAACTTTGTTGTTATACATTCTCATAGCATCCCTCACAGAGCTTTCTGTGATGGCAATTACCCGAATTATCTGTGTCCTGTTTCTTTAATGTTTCATTCCCCCTGTAGACTACAAACCCACAAAAAAATTCTTGTTCAATGCTGAATCTCCAGTGCCTAACAAAGTGCCTGGAATACAATGGATGGACACACGCGTGCACGAGTGCCAGAATGTAGAAAAACTACGTATCTGATGTATCCTGCACACAGTATACTTCACAACAAATGGTTTCCCTAGTAGATGTGCAAGGTTAAAGGCACAAATTAAGAGCTGAACATCTTGAGACTGAATCCCAGTTTTTCCATTTAATGTATGAGGAACCATAGACAAGTCCCTTAAACTCTTTTTTACTAGCTTCCCATCTGTAAAAATGGGAAAAATATTAGTGCCTACCTCATGAGGTCCGTAATGAAGATTAAATAAAATTATCCACATCAAGTATTTAGCATAGAGCCTGGCACACATTAAGTGTTCAACAGATGCTATCTATAATTATAGTCATTATTAACTTTATAATACAAGTCTTAGATAGATGGCAGATATTATTGTGACCCCCACAAAATGGACTCCAGTTTGCCCTAAAGTCACGGCTACTGGGACAAGGTAAGCCAAGGTCTCCTCTGCACTCCACTCACAACACGGCCAAACATAAATCAAGCCAGAGCCATGGTTAAGCAATATTCTTTCTTTAATTCCCCTTTGCAAATGGAAGCCCCTGAGCTTGTCCCCACCCCCACCACTATTCCACACCCTGGGCCCCAGATGCAATGCCCCAGCCTCAACCTGGTAGGAGGAAGAGAGGAACACCCCCTCCCCAGGATGGTCCATTAAAAAAATCCTAGTCATTTAAGAAATGAGGCTGAGGACAGGAGGAGGGAGCTGGAAGACAAGGCCCAGGGAAGGCCAGACTGGAGATGTTGGGGTTGTGAGGACCCTCGAGAAGGGTTTGCAAGCACATCCCTAAGCTCAGGGCCAGCATGGCTGAGGGAAAGGAGACAGACAGATAGTCTGACCCTTCAAGGTCCTGTCTGCCTGGTTATGAACACTGACACTCACCGCCACCACCACCACAGGCCTCTGGGTGGAGAATTTTCCAGTTACTCTGGGAAAGGGTTTGCTAAGCATCCCCTCTGCCCCCTGATCTGGGGCATCCCTGGGGTCCCCCTGAGACCAAACCTGGGAGAAGGAGGGACTCTAGGAACATGCAAAGGGTGGGAACAGAGACCCCCACCCCACCCCGCTGCTCTACACAATGGTGGCTCCAGCTGCATCTGGGCTCCGAGGGTCCTTCACACCAATGATGAAGTTGTTGGTTCTCCGGCTGCCATGGACCCAGGATAAGACATCTACCTTCTCCACGTGATGACCCCTGGCTTCCAGGAACTCAATCTCTTCTTCTGTGAACTCACCTGAAAACCATCCCCCAACATATATACATTCAGAGTTTTAGAGCACTAGCTCAGGAGCACCTTGTTCAGAACTGAGTCCTGGTCCTGGATGCTCCACTGAGGAGCTGTATGACCTTGGGCAAATTGCTTTACCTCTCTGAGCCTCAGTCTCTTCATGCATAAAATGGGGGATTAGAGCCTTGCATACGGTAAATGAGCAATAATATGCATTCACTCTTAATATTGGAAAAGGGGTTAAGGGGTCTCATCTCCACCTGTCTAGGCCAAGCTGCCATCCTAACTTGCTAGGATAACTGCATGGCCCACTAACTGGTCTTTCTGTTTTCAGTCTTGCCTTCCTTACAGCCTATTTACCCAGCAGTCAAAGAGTTCTTTTAAACCATTAGACCACATCACTTCCCACCACTCAGAGCCCTTTAAAAGCTCTGATGACTCAGAATAAAATCCAAAGTCCTTACCAAGGCCTGTAAGGCCCAACCTCTTCTGGGACCTCACTCCTTCTCTGAACTTCTCACTTCTTTCTATTCTCTCCCGTAACTCTGCTCTGGCCTCCTTGCTGCCCCTCAAGGAGGCCAAACGTTCTTCTACCTCAGGACTTTGAACTTGCTTCCTCTCTGCCTGGAATGCTGCTCTCCTCCTAGAGAGTCACAACACTGCCTCCCTCCCTTCGTCTAATCTTCAAGAACTTCCCCAATCCTGTCTGAAACATCAGCCCTTGTCATCTTTACCTTGTTTTGTTTCCTTTCAAAATACTTACTGCTCATGTATTTGCTTATTTATTTACTGTGTCTTCCTCCACTAGATTATAAACTTTTTAAAGGTAGGAATGTTGTGTTGTTCACTATTGATCCTTAATGCCTAGAACAGGGTGAGGACATAGTAAATGTTAAACAAGTATTTACTGGGTTAATGAACAAATCCCCATCCTCTTGCGTAAATTCAGGCCTACATCTCTTGCTGGGCCATTATCCCAGGTGCTTCCTGTATTTCCCCAACTTAAATTCTCCTTCCTTCCACCCACTTCTCCTATATGGAACAAATCAGGTCCTATCCCTCCCCTACTCAGCTGGATGAAGTCCATGCTTCTTTAACGTGGGCCTCCGTGACAAGTCCTGTAACCTCACCTCCCAATGCTCCTCAGCAAAAATATGGTCTTGGGGGTAAACGGTGATGGAAAAAAGAAAATAAATTTTAAAAATACATGGTCTTACTTCCCCAACTGGGATGATTCACAACACTGAACAGCACTAAATCACCGAGTGCTGCGGCTCACTGTCAGCCTGTTTGACAATAGCAAGGACTGTGTTTCCGTCCGTCTCTGACAGTCCTGACCTTCCTCAGCAGATCCAGCAGCCCTCAGAGCCTTCTGAGGGCAACACTATCTAACTAAAACCTCAAGAATATTCGACTTTTCATAGCATTTGTTGTCTGTTTGTGGCAAATGCCATTTTTTTCCATTTGGGATTATGATGTAAGATTTGCTTTTAAAGATACATTTAGGTTAAATGTATTTATAGACACATTATGTAAATAATGGGTTAGGTAATGTGTAAATGTGGCAAAAGTCATGAAGGTGATGGATAAATTCTGAAATTTGGGAAACAATGTCTCTAGTCCAGCTCGCCCCTCTGGCTGCTCCGTGGGCTGTACTTTCTGGCTTTTGCCCAGGCTGTTCTCCTGTCCAGAATGTTCTTTACCTCCACAGGCCAACCTCTTGCTCATACCTAAGGCCCAGCCAGTTGTCACCTCTTCCATAAAGCCTCCCAGAGTCCTGAGGTGGATGAACATTCCCTCCACCAAGTCTCTGCTCCTTATCCCCTGTCTTACACTGTAAGCATCTCAAGGGAGGGCTAGGATGAGCCCCTTCACCCACAAGTAAGTTAGCATAAAGCCTCACATTTCAAAGAGAGTAGAAGATATTGGTTGAGCAGAATTCATTTTCAAGGACTTAGCATCATCATCCATCAGTTGGGATCCAACGTGTCACCAGCTAACTACAGGGTGTGACTGCTGAAGATCTAGGCGGTGAGGCTGCTCACATGCTTCGGTCCAGGAGGTATCTAGAGCCATGCAGTAAAGAGCTGAGTCTTTGATACCAGCTGTTTGGTACCATCTGTGTGAGTATGTTCTACTCTTAATTCTGTCACTTACTGGTTGATCTTTGACTAGTTTATAACCTCTGTGGGCATTAGTTTCTTTCTCTGTAAAATTGGGATAACAACACTGAGCAGGCAAGAACCAGGTCTCATTCAATGTGTATCTCCTTTGGATTTGGATAACACATGGTGTGTTGTAATAAAGACTCCTCGAAGGTGCACATAACTTTCCATTTGCAAAATTAAGCTGTGTCCAAAATTAAGTACCTCTCCTTCTTAGAGGAAAGTTTGTCTCCTTACCGTAATCTGTAAGGTCCATGGTCTGACCCCTGCCCACCTCTCTGATCTCATCTCATCCTCATTCACCCTTATTTCCTCTCTATTCCTAAGACGCACTAAGCCCATTCCTGCCCTGAATTCTTTGCATTTGTTCCCTTGGCCTACAAAGCTTGTCCCAGTTCTTTGCATGGTGGGCTCTTTCTCACTCTTCAGATCACAGCTTAAATGTTACCAAAGAGAAGCCTTCCTCAATCATTGAGCCAGTCCTATACATACATTATCTTGATTAAATGCTCAACAGAGCATTTATTTTGCTATCTCGTATTGTTTATTATTTATTTTCCTGACTGCCTGTAAGTGCAGTGTTTCCAGTACCTAGGATAATGCCTGGAACACAGGAGATATTCACTACAAACTGATAAATGAATGGTTTGCAGAATGAACAACTGAGAAAACTAAGGCTCAGAGTGCAGCCATAAATTCCCCAAGGCCACACAGCCAGGAAATGGCAGGACAGTTCTAACCCCTCAGATCTTTTATTATTAGGAGTTAGTTGGAGGAAATCAAACTTTCAATGGAAGGGAGTTGGTGCTGGTTGAGGCAGGGGCACCCTTGGGAGGAGCCTCTTTCTCCACCAGGGCCTGTGCCCACCCCATGGGAACACTCACTGTCCACCTGCAGGAGGTTGGACTGCAGGTCTGGGTGCAGGCGACCACGGGCTAGGCTGTCACTCAGGTTCCGGTTCAAAGTCAGGACATTCAGCAGAACCTGCAGGAAGCCGAAGGACAGAAGTCAGGGCTACCCCAGAGATGGGCGTTCAGGACTCCATAGTCCTTACCCCTGATCCGGACTCCTTAGTCTTTAGATTCCTTGCACCAGAAGTGTCACCTGAGCTTCTCAATAGCCCCAGAAGACAGGTAGGCCTTTGAATACTGGCCCCATTTCACAGAGAAGAAACTAAGGGCCAGAGAATAAAAGTGATTCACTCCGAAGTTCAGGGAACCAGGGAAGAGGCATCACTGCTGCCCAGTCTCCTTTAATCTAGCCCAGGGCTGACCTCTCTTCTGCCTGGCCAGGGCGGGGTTAATGGCTAGGGATGGGTTAGGTTACGACATGGGTACTTTTAGCTTATTGGGTTGGAGTATGGGTAGGTTCTGGAACCAACTGCCTGCCCCTTCTTACTAACTTGGACCTAACTTCTTAACCTCTCTGGGCCTCAGTTTCTTTGTATATGAAATAGAAGTTAGGAATGTTAAAAGGGTTAACATACGTAATGCCATGCCCAGCACTGTAAGAACTCTGTATATGTTAGCTATCGTTATCTCCATTTTACAGATAAGGGGGGGGGGGTTCAGAGAGGTTAAGTGAATTCTCTAACATCACACAGTTGGAAATTGGTAGTCCTTGGGTTAGGACTCATGGGCATCTGATTCCAAAGCTCAGGTTAGTTAACGTACCACCTGTCAAATTAGTGCCTGACACATATATCTGGTGCTCAAGACATTTATGGAACTGTTGCAAGGCATTTTGGAGGGTAGTAGACCCTTCCTTTCAAAATCAGACCCTAAAGAAGGGTGCTTGCTACTCAGATGCTGAGCGGAGCGTGATGAGGCTTGAGATGGACAGAACCCAAGCAGCCCAGATGCTGTATCACCTTTCAGTTCTACTGGCCCTGCAAGTTCTGCAGCCTGGGAAGAAAGGGGACTTCGGGGCTGTATCTTCACTAAGAAACTCAGCGCGGTCCATGTCCCTGGTGTCCAGGAGGAGCCTGGCACAAGGCAGCCCAGCCGTGTTGACTGTGAGCAAAGGCTGAGAATAAGCAAGACCCAAGGGCATCTGCAGCCCAGGCCACAGCTTGGCTCCTGGCCACGAAAGGCCCATCTTGGAGAAAACCTCACCTGGGTCAGGCTGCTGAGGCCCCGGGCAGCTCCATTGGCCCCCAGGGCGAGGTAGGTTCCACAGAGACCCTCTGCTGGCCGGACCACGGTGGGCAGCAGAAAAGACAGTGGCCGCTTCCCTGGCTGTACCGAATTCTCCTGTTGTCAGAAGGCAGAGAGCACAAAGGGGATGAGCGGTGGGGCGAGATAGGGTAAAGACTACTCTGCCACTCTTTCAACCTCTCTCCTTCTTCTGCATCTTCCACAGGCCAAGTTTTCATGGGAGACTGGTCTGTCTGCCGGCCACAGTTAGCTATATGTGACATGGGCAGGGTCCTCAGATGACTGAGGTGGACAGTGAACACACTAAGTTCTGGGGCTACCCTGGGTGGCAGGGGAGGGGCCAAGCCAAAAAAGACGGCTATGGGAAAGAACAGGATAACCTCCACCCTGGTCATCTCTGTCTTTGTCCTGCCAGGGGCCCAGCCAGCAGGGTGTTAGAGTACTGGTCTCCAACTACATAATAATTCCTATCTCCTTCCTCCTTTGGGGCCCAGCAGTAGGGCTGAGCCCCATCAGCTTAGTATCACAGTCATAGACCATTAGTGCTAAAAAGTGCCCAAAGCATAAAATCAGGGGCCAATATCCTCATTGTACAGGTGAAGAAACTGGGGCCCAGAAAGAGGACAAGACTTTCCCCAGGTCACATAGTAAGACAGTGACAGAATGCGGCAAGATTTCTTCTCACCCACCGGGCTCCAGGCCCCGGACTTGGGTTCCTTTTCTTTATAATAGAAGTTCCTAGAGGTAGTAGGGTGGGACTGTAGTATATCCTCCCCAGCCTTGGGATCCCCAGGTTCAGAGAGAAGCAAGACCTTACCAGGCTGGGTGCAGAATGGTTAGCAGTTCTGTTGGGCCAGGAGAAGTCCAGCATCTGGCTGTTGAGCAGGATCCCAGAGGGGGTGATGAGGCCACTGCCAAAGGGCCGGTTCAGGGAGCTGGGGGTCAAGATTGGGGCCAGGTGAACCCTGAGTCCACCCTCACTCCTGCCCAGCCCCCACCTCCTTCCCAGTCTAGATGATCTCTGGTGCTAAGTTCTGAGTCTGAGTGGGCATACCTGACCATGGCCACAATGAAGTCGTCAGGGCCCATGACCAGCACCTGGGCCGCTGTGGGAGCCCCATCCAGCTCGTAAACAGGCAGCAGTGGGGCAGGAGCTGCCTGGGAGTCATTGATGTGGCCCCGGAGGTAGGCAGCCTCCACCTTGCTGAAAAGACATGGAGTAGATGAACACATAGGAAGTTCTCATTACATTCCACCTACCATTTTTTCTGATGTCTGTGCAATTATTTGACTAATATCTGCCTCCCTCATTGGACTATTAGGTCCATGAGAACAGATTACTTATTCTTAGCATATGGGTAACATTCAGGGACGAGTTGTTAAACTGAATGAATTTATTTAGGTGTTATTCAGATCCTCTTCTAGAACTAACTTTTAATTTATTTAGTGCTTAAATCAAAGGTCTTTTAGTTACTTGACTTGACTCATTTAATGCTTTCTATGAAAGTGCCTGGGCCACAGTGGACGCTCAGAAAATATTTGTTTTGACATGAACTGAATTCACTTAACCTAACATTTGCAGTCCAGAAATTAAGTTTCATTAAGGGTTTACTATGTGTGTGTGTGGCGGGGGGATGGTTGTATACAGGAATCTTTACTTGCTATTAGAATTTTTTTAATTTTTATTTTATTTATTTAAAAGATTTTATTTATTTTTAGAGAGGGGAAGGGAGAGAGAAAGAGAGAGAGAGAAACATCAATGTTTGGTTGCCTTTCATGTGGACTCCACTGGGGACCTGGCCTGCAACCCAGGCATGTGCCCTGACTGGGAATCGAACCTGTGATGCTTTGGTTCGCAGCTATTAGAATTTTTTTTGAAGACAGAAAGACTCAACACATAGTAAGCCCTTAATAAATATTTATTGAATGAGTTAGTTGAATGGATTTAATATAAGGTATGTGCGTATGTTTTAGAGTTGAATTGCATTCATCTTGAAAACAAATTATGAAAATACAAATTTTCATTAACTATATTTTTAATTTCTGATTTTTCTTTAGCCAGCCTTTAAGTCAGTTATAGTAGAAATAAAATAGTAACTATTCCTACTCTTATTGCCAATTAATAATAATGATGATATTTTAAAAATATTTATGATGTGACTTCCAGCCAAGATGGAGGCATAGGTAGACACACTGTGCCTCCTTACACAACCAAAAGGACAACAACAATTTAAAAACAAAAAACAACCAGAACTGCCAGAAAATAGAACTGTGTGGAAGTCCGACAACCAAGGAGTTAAAGAAGACACATTCATTCAGACTGGTAGGAGGGGAGGAGTCGGGCAGCCAGGGCGGAGCGGAATTAGCCAGGTGGCGGATTGTGGAGTGGGGCATGGTGTGGAAGGCAGCTGGTAGACCTGGCGGTCCCACATTCATGAGCAGATAAACCAGGCGAAACTGGGAAACGAGACAGACCTCGCAACCCAGGGTCCCAGCAAGAGGAAATAAAGCCTCAAACCACTGATTGAAAACACCTGTGGGAGTTGAGGTGCTGGGAGAAACTTCCAGCCTCACAGAAGAGTTCTTGGAGAGACCCGCAGGGTCCTAGAACATACATAAATCCACCCACATGGGAATCAGCACCAGAAGGGCCCAGTTTGCTTGTGGGAAGAGGGGGAAGTGACTGAAATCTGGCAGAGAGCGGAGCAAGCGCCATTGTTCCCTCTCAGACCCCTCCCCCACACACAGTGTCACAACAAAGCGATGTAGGTGGCTCTGCCCTGGTGAATACCTAAGGTTCTGCTCCTCACTACATAACAGGCACATCAAGACAAAAAAAAATAGCCTAAACAAAAGAGCAGATAAAAGCTTCAGAAAAAATACAACTAAGCGACAAAGAGGTAGCCAACCTATCAGATGCACAGTTCAAAACATTGGTAATTAAGATGCTCAAAGAATTGGCTGAATTTGGTCACAAATTAGATGAAAAAATGCAGGCTACACTAAGTGAAATAAAGAAAAATGTACAGGGAACCAATAGTGATGGGAAGGAAACTGGGACTCAAATTGATGGTGTGGATCAGAAGAAAGAAACATCCAATCAGAAAAGAATAAAGAAACAAGAATTCGAAAAAATGAGGAGAGGCTTAGGAACCTCCAGGACATCTTTAAACATTCCAACATCTGAATTATAGGGGCACCAGAAGGAGAAGAAGAAGAGCAACAAGTGGAACACTTATTTGAACAAATAATAAAGGAGAACTTCCCCATTCTGGCAAAGGAAATAGACTTCCAGGAAGTCCAAGAAGCGCCAAGAGTCCCAAAGAAGTTGGACCCAAGGAACACACCAAGGCACATCATAATTACATTAGCCAAGATGAAAGATAAGGAGAGAATCTTAAAAGCATCAAGACAAAAGGAGAGAGTTACCTACAAAGGAGTTCCCATCAGACTGTCAGCTGATTTCTCAAAAGAGACCTTATAGGCAAGAAGGGGCTGGAAAGAAGTATTTCATGTCATGAAAGGCAAGGACCTACATCCAAGATGACTCTATCCAGCAAAGCTTTCATTTAGAATGGAAGGGCAGATCAAGTGCTTCTCAGATAAGGTCAAGTTAAAGGAGTTCATCATCACCAAGCCCTTATTATGTGAAATGTTAAAGGGACTTATTTAAGAAAAAGAAGATAATAAAACATGTATAGTAAAACAACAGCAAACTCACAATTACTAACAACCACATCTAAAACAAAAACAAAAACTAACTAAGCAAACAACTAGAACAGGAACAAAACCACAGAAATGGAGATCACATGGAGGGTTATGAACAGGGGAATAGGAGAAGGAGAGGGGGAAGAAAAGGTACAGAGAATAAGTAGCATAGATGGTAGGTAGAAAATAGACAGGGGGTGGGTAAGAATAGTATGGGAAATGTAGAAGCTAAAGAACTTATGACACATGGATATAAAGTAAAGGGGGAAATGTGGGTGGGAGGGGGTGTGCAGGGTGGAGGGGAATGAAGGGGGGAATGGAACAACTATAATAGCATAATCAATAAAATATATTTAAAAAATATTTATGATGTGTCAGACAACATATTCAGTGCTTTGCATGTATGATCTTGCTTGGTCCTCACCACGACCTCATGAGGTTGGCACCATTAGTGTCGAGCCTCCTTGTAGAAACTGAGATTTAGAGGGTTTAAGGCTGCATAGCTAGTGGATGGAGAATCTGGGATTTGAACTGAGTCAGTCTGACAACAGCCCACAATCTTACTACTATGTTAGGTTGCTAATGTAGATACATTATAATCAAAATCACCACCACCTCCAATATTTTCCTGGAGACTCTGTTCATTGTTATTAGGCTTCCTTTTTCCACTCAAAAGGGGAAACAGATGAGTCTATATATATATGTATTCTTCTATGATCAAAAAATTTTGAGAGCCATGTAAAATGGAGCAACTCATTATACAGATGGGAAAACTGAGGTATAAGGAGAGGCACCCATAATCACATTGTGAATTGGGGTTAAGCTGAAGGTGACTTGGGACTTCCGACCTATTGTTCCACTGGCTGCTTTTCACCTGATCCTTTCCCCATACCCTCCACCACGTCACCAGTCCCCAGGGTCCTGCCATGGGACCCACCTTAGCATGTCATCCATGCTCTCAGTGATGGTAGAATCATAGATGGGGTCTCCCAGTCTGCTGGCCAGGGCTAATGCAATCTTCAGGGTCTGAAAACAGAGCAGAGGTACAGCAGAGGCTTCCAGGCCCCTTCCAGCACCCACACCCAGAATCCTCGTGTATGAGAAAACGTAGAGAGGATTTCGTTCTACCCCATGGCAGCACCCCATCCCCCCACTCCCAGGGTTCCCACTCCCAGTGTCCCCACTGCAGGGTAGGATGGAGGGGTTGGCCTTACCTCTGCCACCCAGTGGAGAGCCTGTTCCCGGGATACCAGGCTGGTGAGGTTGAAGCCCTCGAGGATGTTGAGAGCACTGATGAGGGCAGGGCCTGTGTGCGGGGGTGGGGGACTGAGAACCAGGTGGCCTGAAAGGACAGGAAATGACCAGATGGCAGGGGATGGGTCAAGGCATCTCACATCCCACCATCTCACAGACGGAGACCACTGCACTGAACTCCCTCATCATATAGGGCAAAAGCTTGACAGGCAAAGGGACCCACCCAAGTTCACATGGCATGTCAAGGACAGGGCCAGGACTCCAACCCAGAACACTGTTCTTCAGTTTCCTCTTCCATAGGAGGAAACTAGGGCTCAAGAGGACTGCCCAGGGCCACAATGCAGGCCATTGGCAGAGCATGTCCAGATGTTCGGATTCCTGGTCTACCATGTGCCTCCTTTCAGCTCCTCCCACAGGCCAGGATACTATTCAGGGCCCCTGATGGTCGTACCCCTGAAACTTCTTGGGAGCAGTAACCTCCCAAGGTCCTTTGATTTGGACATCAAAGGAATAATAATACCTGACATAACTAATTAACTCATTTAGTCTTCAGAATGGGTACTGCTATCACCCCCATTTTGCAGATGAGAAAACCGAGGCACAGAGAGGCAGCTGGTCCAATGTTATAGGAGACAAGTGGAACCCAGAGTACTCATGGTGCTGACATTGCCAAGAGAACCCAGGCTGGGGAGGGGAAATGGAAAATCAAATTCAGTGCCCATTCTGATCAGAGCAACTTCCAACATCATCTCATCAAATCTGCATGGCCATCTTGAAAGGTAGGCACTATTATCTCCATTTTAAGGAGGGAACCAAGGCTCAGAGTGGGAAGTGACTGGTTCAGGGTGAATGGCATTTCTGGGACTCAGACCCAGGTCTTCTTGGCTCTCTAGCTATGCTCTTCCTCTGCTCCATATACCACTGCCTCTGGTTGGAATCAGGCTGGAGATTAAGGCCTAGAAACCTGAACTCAGAGGTGGCCTCTGATGGGGCTTGAGGTAATCTGGCCCTCCTAGAGGAAAGAGAACCTGCGAACCTCCTTAGGGACCTAGGAATCCACTACTTTGGGTTCAGCAAACATGAAGCCATGTCATCAACTTGGCTTTCCGGTTTGTCATTGGTTTTGAGTTTGACAGGTTAAGTTCTATTCCTTCCCTGGGCCCTTAGTTTCCTTTTGGCACAATTAGGGGACAGGTGTATGACTGTCTTGAAAAGTTTATTATAACCAGAAGCTTAGATGAACTTTGGTCTTATGAATTCTTCTTACGAAGTACAGGACATTGAGAGTGGGACTGGAACTGGGTCAAGGCAATACAGAGCCCAAATCAAGAAAACCTATGCCAGGACCCCAACTTCTAGGCCTGAACCTTTGGTCATATCCTGAATACTTGGGGTAACTGACTCCATGACTACTTCAGAAGGTAGGCTGGCTCTGGCTTGCTTCATTAGTTAGCTTTCTGGGAGCTCAATGCCTCAGTTTCTCTCCTGTGAAATGGGGAGGAGTCTTTTGGCCAAAAGCATATAGCAATGGACTGGGAGGCTTCTCCTGATGGGGACCCTGGGAGCTGGGGGGGAGGTCACCTCTGTACACGCCACACACAGGCTTCTCCACGAGGGCACTGTAGTTGCTGAAGTCCTCCTCAGTTATAACACCCCCTGCGTGCTGAGCCTGGAAGGGAGAGAATGGCCCCACCACCACTGTAAGCCACACATCACAGAGTGAGCATGTGGATTTGGCCTATGATAAAAGTTTGGATCAGAGAAGGATCAGATGTTTATAATTTTTGTGCCTTCTGCAACTCCCATCATGGCCTTTAGGGACCCCACCAGCCCTAAGTACCCCAGAAAAAGGGGAAAAAGCACTAACACTGAGCACCTAATACGTGTAAGAAATTGTGCTGGGGACATTCTATGAATGACCTTCTTAGTTCAGTATTCAAGGCCCCTAGTGATCTGGTGCTTGCCTACATCTCTGCTTCATGCCCTGCTGTTCCCCACTGACCTGCAGCTCCTGAATTCATGATTCCATGTCTCTGCACATATTGCCCTCTTTGCCTAAGAAAAACGAAGCTTTTCTACTTACAGCAGCACTTGCCTGAGAGATATCAAAACTGAATTCTGCATTTCACTACACCAACTAAAGCCACCATGAAACCATGGATGACCCTGGTAGGAATGATGTAACTGAGCACTCTGCGGCCCAGTGAACCAGTCTTGTGCAAACCGGTGGGCTCATTTCCTACTGTCCAGCATGTGAATTTTCAACCCTAAATTAGCACACTAGGAATCCTCTCATTTTTTAGTACTTGAAACCTCTGACTTCTAATCCATCCTAAGTGAACTATACATTGAGTTTCTTGGCTGGTGTGTGTTCCTTTGTCTGACAAGCAATAAACGCAACTTTGGATTTTTTTTTTCTTTTAAAGCTCTGGTGGTCTTTGTTAGTCTCCTTCAGCCCCCTCTCCACATCCAGGAAAGGACACACAACCCAGGTCTGGCTAATAGCATTTCTTTTCATGGCACAGTGATTGGTTTGGGAATAGTCATGAGACCTTGACAAGCCAATGAGACATAACCTTGAGGCTTTTGCTGGAAGTATTGGAATGAAAAATACTCTTTCGGTAGGATGGCTTGCTGGAAAGATGGCCGATGGGAGCAGGTGTGGGAAGGATCCAACAGAGAATGAATTGAAACAGGGGAAAGTAGAGTCATGAGACAGAACGAGAGACAGACCAAGTCTTGACAATGTGGATGGAGCCCCGGGATCCAGCAGACCTAAAGCCAGTACTCTGCTGGACTTCCTAGTTAAGTCCATTTGAGATGGGCTTCTATCACTACATCCATGCCTCCAGTGCCCAGCACAGGGCCTGGCACAGAGTGGGCACTTCACAAATGTAGAATGAATGATGGACCTATTCAGTCCCCACAACTGTATCTCAGAGACAGGTATAAGCACCCTCACTGCACAATTGAGAGAACCACTGAGTTGGTCTGTGCATGCTTACCTGAATGTAATTTTCCACTGGGAATTTTCAAACCTTGACAACAGTTCTCAGAATCCACTGCCTCAGACTGAGACTCTTCTGGGTTAGTTGGTAGGCCCTTATGTTAATCCCCCCAGTCCCAATGAAGGAGGCACTTCCCTCAGTCCCCAGAAAACCCAAGGGCAGGGTGGGATTGTGGGCCCAGGGAAGCGGAAGCTGATCCTGGGTCTCTATCAGGCCAGGGAGGGCCGGGGCCAGGCCCCTGAAGAGGGTGGCACCAGCCCTGGGGAGCCCAGAGTTATGAGTCCCAATCAACACAGAATGTTTCCATCCCTAGCAGGTTCTCCCTGATGCATCCCAATCAAGCCCTCCCACTCCAACAACCAGTGATCCAGTTCCTAGTATCAGAGGTTAGTTTTGCCTATTCTAGAATTTCAAGTAAAAAGAATCCCAGTAAATATATTTAGAGAGAAAGGGAAGGAAGGAAGGGGGAAGAGGATGTTCCTGGAGTAGGGTCCTTTAGGGTAGAGGGGATCCCCACATGCTCACCTCAGCCACCATCTCCAGCGTGAGGTTACCACCAGCATAGAAGGCGGCAGGGCCATAGGTGCCAAGTACATCCAGTACCATGGCCAGGTCAGGCCGATGCATCAGTGAACCAGGTAGGGGTGGGCGGCCAGATGGCAGGAACATCTCGTGGAAGCGCTCGGACGCATCAGGTGGCAGCTGTTCTGCCAGGGCGTGTGCTGTGGGCAGGGATAGGAGGCTGGGCAGGGGATACTAGGGCTGAACCCAATGGCTGAGATGTGTAATAGGTGGGGTAGATGAGGACTGAGTGGCTGGTCCTAAGAGCTTTGGTCTCCCAGGAGCCTGTTATGGGGGAGCTAGGGGCGTATATGGGCCCCTTCCAGATTTCTTCATTTCAGTCTGCCTCCTGATGAGGGTTGGGGGTAATTCTGAGGAGCAAACTAGAAGAGAAGTGCTTTCTGGTTTGGGCTCCAACTCTCTTCTCCCCTCTCCATCAACCTCATGCCTTCCCCCCCACCCCCAGGCCCCACTGACCTAGATCATGGGTCACGTTGAAGCCATCTTGGGCCACAGCTGCTGCGAAGGCCAGGACTTGGTACCATGGCAGCCTGGGGGGGCCGGAGAGCAGGGGGTGGAGGAGGTCCTGGGGGGAGGAGGAGGGGTCCTGGGGGAAGGGGGGTTCCTGGGAAGGAGAGTCCTGGCAAGGGAAGGGGATATTAGGAGGGGGAATTTGGAAGGGAAGAATCCAGGAAGGTAGGAAGCCACCAAAGGAGGGGTATAGGCAGGGGGCCCCTGGTCCCCAGGGGGAAGGTCTTTACCTGCCATAGAGCTGGTGAGCTTCATGTAACCCCTTCACCATTCCGGGAACCCCCACCAAGAGCCCAGGCTGGGCGAGGCGGGCAGGCGAGGGAGAGAGGAGACCAGGTCACTGGAAGGGGGGGGCTGGGCTGAACTCTGCAGAGCCCCAAGCCAGGGATGGGGGCTGGCACAGGGGAGAGACACAGGCCAAGTATCCCAGAGGAGGGAGCAGCTGTCCCAGCAGGCATCTTCCCTCCCATCTCCCTGACTTCCTATCAGCAAATGCAGAAAGGCCTCCTTTATGTATCATAATTGAGGGACTTATAAATTAAGCAAACCCTTTTAAGAGCCAAGACACAACCAATTTAGATGGAAACCTGTCTACATTGGATTATGCCTATTCCTGCTTTTTAAAATAGTGGGCAGGGGACCTTCATATTATCTTTTCTTATCATGCTACCATTATTGTGAGCTGTGATAATTCAGGAGTGTGTTGGGCTTTTACCTCTGCACTAAGTATCAACTTTTTCTGAGTTATTCCATTTCTACTTTTGCTCTCAGTGGAGAGTGGGTTTTCCCCCAGCAGTTCCTCTCTAGTCTTCCAATATGTCATGGGCTGGGACGGTTACAGCCAACAGGCTCAGAGTGGGGCATGTGAATGGGAGTGAGGCAACTCTGACATCACAGGCTGCTGAGTGGTCTTTTTTCTCCTTTCTATGTGCCAGACAGGGAAGGCTGCCAGAGAAGTTAAGATGTTACTATAGTGCCTATCATCCACCACCCAGATTTTTTTTTGTTCATTATTTTATTTGAGGGGTTGCCTGTCTCCCTTATAGCCTAAGAGCATCCCACTCAACTCATTTTCTCACCTCTATAGTAAATACTCAGCAAAGTAACACTTGGGTTAGCAGAAGGGCAGTAAAGAGAGACTCCCCCCATACTCTTTTCTCCTCAGGGTCCCCACCTTGGTTTCCCAGGATCTCTGCAAGGCCTCTTCCCTGAGAGCCCCTGGTGCAGACTCCCGGAAATCAATCAGGTGGCTCTCGTTTCGTCGGATGTCATGTACCAGCATCACGCCCCCACTGGAACAAACACAGAAAGGGCAAGGTGAAGAAAAGATGTCACCCCGCTGAACAACTAACCTGCCACCCCTCGACCCCCAATGGTGATGGCTGTAGGCTCAGTTTGTCATCAGGAGTCAGGTGTTTGAGCCCCCACCCGAACAGGGACTCAGAGGCTTAGCCACACCACAAGGGTGGGGAGTGAAATCAAGGCAGAGATCCAGAGTTCATGGACCTCTTTCAGCTTGTCACTGGAGACTTTAATCCCAGATTAGGAAAAACCCAGAGAGTGGGAGAGAAGGATGTTCTGCCCCACCCCCACCCCAGACCACAACTGGCCCCCTGCCAGCTTCCTGCACCTGCCTTCTTGGTATGCCTCCACTCCCTCTCCCAGGACTGAATTATGTGAAAACAGATTGTGCAAAACCAAAAGGGGGATTTCTTTGAAAGGGCCTAGAGGATTGGTCTTATAGGAACCAAGACATGGACTTTGTCAGCTTGTCCCTTTTCTGTGGCTTGTTTCCATCTGAGATGGTGGTTGCATCTGAAATGCCTGGCCTGTAGCCAAGTAACATAATAAAGAAAGCAGGACAGACAAACAATAGGGAGTGGTAGCAACTGTGGCAAAGTATACAGGCACAGAATGGGAAGTTGCTTCTATTCAGGTCCAGATAATTGCAGCCATGCGGAACTGTGGGCCTAGTGTCACCAGGTCTCTTCAAGTTCAAGAGATGTTGGAAATTCTCAACTTTTTAATAAAAGGAAAATGTATTTTTAAAAATCTAACTCTGCAAACCAAAACAGTCTGTGTTCTGGGTGTGGCCCATGGTTGGCTGCTTTGTTATCTCTGTTTTAAGAATTCTTAGCCTGGGGTGTATTTTTGGAGGATGGAGGGTCCATAGCTTTCGTCATACTCACAGGGATTTGTGCACCTAAAATTTTAAGTATCAACTGCCTTAATTAGTGACAGTATACCCTCACCTGTGCACCTTACCTTATAATTTACAAAATCCTTTTCCAAGTTAACAAAAAAAGCTTTTGAAAACACCTCCTCTCAGTCCATGTAAGGAGGAGATGAAATTGGGTGTAGAAAGGGCAAATGCAAGGACTTGGGGCCCATCCGTCTCTCTGCTGAAACTTGGAGGCCCCTCTATATGAGGTCTACAGACCAGGACACAGAATTTGGCCTGGGGGACCCCAACCTCCACAGCAGGGAGTTCCTTACCCGCCCAGGCCAGAACTGTGTGGAGCCACGATCCCCAAACACAGGGCTGCTGCCACTGCTGCATCCACAGAAGATCCCTGTTTACTGAGCACCTCGAGGCCCAGTGATGTGCAACGGCCGGCATCGGTCACCACGGCACCCTGGTGGAAGATCTGGGAGGGGAAAGGGGACTAGTTGGGGACAGTAGGAGCCCTCTGCTTCCCCAGGGTACCTCCGTTAAGCCAAGAACTTCCACGGGGTGGGGGGTGCTGGTGGCAGCCCTGTCCTCTTGTCTCCTTAATTCTCCCCTATTTCCCATCTCTTCCCTTATTACTTCAAGTGCCTCTTACCTGCTCAGGTCCCATCCTCGCTCTGCCCCTTCATGCCCACAGCCCCTTTCTTTAGGACCTTCTTCTCCCAAGTCACCACCCTCACCCTTTTCCAATTCCTGGCCCACTTCCACCACTCACCCATTCCCTAATTCCCATGGTCTCCTCAAGCAATTCCTCACCTGAGGGTCCCCGAAATAGATCTGCATGATGAGCGCCACTGTGACACCCGTGGCAAAGGTGAGGCAGGCTGTGACTATGACCGTGAGCCCGTCCTGACGGCAGGAGCACTCCGCTGCTGCGGCTGAGAACGGATCTTTGCGCGTCTCCCGCAAAGGCGACCCGTCCTGGCTGCCCATCTCCGAGGATGACGACGGCAGCCTCTGCAGCCGCGCTGACTTCAGGAAGGAGTCTGGGTCTGCGGGTGGCCATGGGTCGGTCTGGACACTTCTTACCCCGCCCTGCCCGCCCTCCAGGCGGGGCTATTTCCCCGTGCCTGCTCTCCCCATTCCCATCAAAACCCCACTAGATAGCACCACTTTCAGCGTGTCCCCTACCCAGGGCTGGTGGGGGTGTCAGTCACAGCTGGGAAGAGAAAGGGACCATTAGCTGGGAAGCGAGGGGGCCGGTTTACAGCCCCTAAGCCAAATTTTGCCGGACCCAGAGCTGAGAACACTTCCTGGAGAGGCGGGGGTTGCACCCTCCCTGGAAACCAGATACTGCCTGAGCTAGGCCCTGCCTACTATGCAAAGAGGCTGCTACCTACACTGAGTGTAGGGACCCTGGCTCTCAACCCTGTTTCAGTTATTCATTCATCCATTCATTCATTCAACAAATATGGAAGGTATGCTATGTTTTGGCCCCATGCTGCATGCTAGGGGACAGGTACAGACAGGTCCTGCCCTGTGGGGTTCATAGACTAGTGGGGGGAAGGGGAAAGGCAATAATCAGGTAAACAAAGGAGTATATAATACAAGTTGTGACAGGTGCTATGAAGAGAAAGGATGAAATAAAACAAGAGTAGTGTGTTGGGGGCTGCTTAGCTGGGGAAATCAGCCACAGCTCAAAGCAGAAGTGATTTTAAGCTGAGAACTAAGGGATGAGAAGGAGCTAACCATATGCACAGCAGGTGGTGAACAGGTAGTGTTCCAGAAACAAGGAACGTTAGGCGCGAAGGCCCTAAGGTAGGAATGAAATGGCTCATTAGAAAAAAATAACCAAGCCCTGGGTGGTTCCAGTGTAGTGGGCAGTGGGGTGGAAGCTAGGCCAGCCCACTTGGGACTTCTTGGCTTAGTGAGAAGCTTGGATTTATCCTAAGGGCAATGGAAGGCCACTGAAGAGTTTTAAGTGAAAACGTGAAACCATCTGTTTTATGTTTTAAAAAGATCCCTCTGGCTGCTATCTGGAGAATGGATCTGAGGATGTAGGAGTGAGGCAGGGAGACTTGCATGCCACTTACTTGCTGAGTCTTCAAGTTACTTGAAGTTAAGTCACTTCGAGTTAACAGCCTCAGTTTCCTCATCCTAATAATGAATTAACCCCTAATTGGCTGGACAGGTATAAAAATTCCATGAAGTGATGTCTACTGGGTGCCCTGTAGGTGCTCGCTCACTCAAAGTTATCTCCATTCTTTTTCAACCTTGGTCACAGTTGGGAGAACCTCTTCTATCCCATGATTCCCTCCTCTGGGTGCTATCAGCCTTGAACCCAGGCCTCTAAATAGACTAACAGCAAAGAAATAGCTTGGTACCTTGACCTTAGTACCTTGCTATACTTACAAAGTGTTTTTAAAAGTTCATTCATTCATGCCCTGGCTGTTGTGGCTCAGCAGATTGAGCGCCAGCCTGTGAACCAAAAGGTCACCAGTTCAATTCCCAGTCGGGGCACATGTCTGGGTTGTGGGCCAGGTCCCTGGTTGGGGGCGTGTGAGAGGTGACTGTTCCTCTCTCACACGACAATGTTTCTCTCCCTCTCCGTCTCCTTACCTTCCTCTCTCTCTAAAAGTAAATGAATAAAATCTTTTTTAAAAAAAGTTCATTCAATAAGCATTTTTTGATCACCTGCTACCGTGCACCAACAGTATAACCTCTTTAAAAGTCTATGGGATAATATTAAATATTGACTGTTATATTTTCCTATTTAAAGTTGGTTTACCACTGCTGACATCATAAAAATATAAGCTCCTTGACCTGGTATTCAATGCCGTGCATAATCTACACTCTTTTATGTAAATAAGAAACCACATACATATACTAATAATTTTTAGAAATTATTTATCATGGTTATTTTTGGGAAAAGGTCCTGAAGGTGGGAATGAGATGGGGTGGGAGAATATTTTGTTTGAAATTTTTACTATTTATATATATATTTCTTTCATTTTTTAAAAATCAATATATATATATTTTTAAAGATTTTATTTATTTATTTTTAGAGAGGGAAGGGAGAGAGAAAGAGAGAGAGAGAGAAACATCAATGTGTGGTTGCTGGGGGCCGTGGCCTGCAACCTAGGCATGTACCCTGACTGGGATAGAACCTGTGATGCTTTGATTCGCAGCCCATGCTCAATCCACTGAGCTATGCCAGCCAGGGCTATATTTTTTAAATAAAAAGGAAAAATTTCAAGGTGATAGCAATGGAAAAGGAAATTTTTAATTTTCCTCACTATTCCTTGTTTATTCATTCATATATTTATTTTTACCTTGAACATGTAATTTTTAAAATATTATTTATTTATTTATTTATTTATTTTTAGAGAGAGGGGAAGGGAGAAAGAGAGGGAGGAGAAATATCCATGTGTGGTTGCCTCTCCTGTGGCTCACACTGGGGACCTGGCCTGCAACCCAGGCATGTGCCCTGACTGGGAATCGAACCAGCAGTCCTTTGGTTCGCAGCCCACGCTCAATCCACTGAGCTACATCAGCCAGAGCATTGAACATGTAATTTGTTTTTATATTTTTATTTTAAAAAGAGGATTGTCTTCCAGAAGCCTCCTCAGTTCATCAAGTTTGTGTTTAATGTTCAGCCCCAGCACCACCAAGTCTGTAGACAAAACTGGAATTCACTCGCCAAACAGATGTTAAACACCCGCTGTGGGCACGGAACTCTCTTTGGCCCCTAGAGGTTTCAAAAGAACTGCAGGAAAGGGTTTTGAACTTGTATTTACTGACACTGACTATATACCAGGCACTTCACATACATTTCCTCATTTAAGTATTCCCATAATGTTATGAGACAGGCCCACTCTCCATTTTAAAGAGGAGGAAACCTCTGGGGCTGAGAAAGGTGTTACTGCCTGCTTAAGATCAAAAGTAAATAAATGGCAGGACCAAGAGTCTGTGTAACTCAACAACCTCCTTCCCATTCCTCCTTATGTCATCAGGAACCATTTCCCCCCTTCAAAAACCAACCTTCCAAGCTAATTCTAGTAGATATTTCCAGTGCTTGGTCCTTAAATCTGTTTTCTCCAGTCAGATATGAGAAGCCAGGAGAGGAAGGTATTATCAGAGTTGGATCTATTCAAGAATTTTTGTTCCACCAATTATTAAGTTTCATTTATTCAACAAAATATGTATTGAGTACCCTACTGTGTAAGTACTGGAGCAATAATACCACTGATTTTACTCATTACGTCAGAGCAACAGCAGGACACTGGGAAAAGGTAAGTTTGGGACAAGAATAAACAAGTCTTTTGGGAGAAAGGTGAATTTAATTTTAGCTATTCTGAATTTGTGAAACACCAGCAGGAGTTGTCTGGAGGCAGCCAACCTAGTAGGCATCTAATTAGTATTTGCTTAGATACCATTCCCCATTCAGTTTTCCTTAGAGAATACTATCCTCCCTCTCATTCCTCATTCCCTCATTCCTGACTAGAGTTAAGTATAAGACCTAGGCCTAGCCAATCAGAACAGGCACCTCTGTACAGTGATTGGTTCAGGGACAGGGATATGACCAATACCAGGCCAATTAGATTCAAACTTTGTTCATTTGCTGGAACTACTGGGAAAGAGTTTGCTGGAACTACTGGCTTTCTTTCTACCTAGGCTACTAAGATAAGATGTAAGCCTGTTGCTACTGGGGGCAACTTGCTCCCACAAAATGGGGATGGGAGGCTTTCTGAAGATGAAGCCCATAAATAGGAAAGCCAAGCAAAAGATGGAGAAAAAAGCCCATTCCTTTGTAGGAACCTCAATCCAGCTATGCCTGAAGCCCCATAACCCTAAACTTTTCAGCTACCCAATAAAATTCTCTTTTCAGATGTAGCTCAGTTTCAACTGAGTTTATGACAAAAGAGCCCTGAATAGAGTGTACTTGGTAAGTCTAGAGCTCAAAAGAGAGATCTTGGCTGGAGACTGAGGTCCTCTCTGGCTTGCTTGGAAAATCACTAAAGATTGTTAAACCAGGGAGTGACATGAGAAGTGCAGGGTAGTAGATGGATTGGGATTGGGTGGGAGGCAGGGAGAGGCAGGAGGCAGGAGGAATAGCTAGAAGCCTATGGGTAACACAGATAAGAGAGAATGGCAGGTTAGTCTACAGTGGTGATGACAGGGATGGTGTGATAGAATTTGAAAGATACTTAGGAGGGGACAGAGAACATCTGATCACCATTTGGAAGTGAGAGAAAGGAACGGGATGATAGGTAGCTCCTGGGAAAATGGATGAATGGCAGTATCATTGAGAATGACACTGGAAGAAGAGCAGGTGTACAGAAAAGAGATGAGTCCAGAACAGAACATGAGGAAGGAGAGGCAGGTGCCTGAGAGACAGAGGAACACATGGGCCTGGAGCTCAGAGAAGAGGAAAGAAAGTAATACTCCAGACTTGGGGTGGTCATCACCTAGCTGTTTTCCACAGGGTCTGCTCTGGGATGCCTGGCATTCGGTTTTAGGGCATGACATGCTGGGGGGTCCTAGAGAAGAGGACAAGGCAGTGCCACTAGGTGGCACCACCAGGCTGAGAACATAGGAGGCCATGTTAGCCAGCAGGCTGGTCCAGCTGGGCCAAAGGAGGCTTTGATCTGGGAGGCAGTGCTGGGAGACATGGCACTGAAATGACTACACAGATATGATGGCAAGGTCCTTGGAACCTTAGTGCACAACCCTGGCCTAAAATGCAGGTTCCCAGAAACTTAGGTACCTGGGATCTCAGCTGAATTTTTGTACAGATTAGGGCAGAGTCTGTACTAACTCCCCACGGTATTCCCTGAGGTTTTAGAACTCCTTCTGCTGCCTTCTTTTATCCTGAAACCTTCTTTCTCATTCATTTATTCATTTGACGATTTTTATTGGTGCTTAGCACTATGCTGAATGGTGGAAAAAGGATGGTGAACAAAATAGTCATGATCCCGCCCTCAGGGTTTATGGGCATCGAGTAATTACATGATCACACAAATAAATAATACAGTTTTTGATAAGTATAATTGTATGGGGTCAGGAGAAAACATATTATGGGTTTCCAAGCTCCAAGCTGGGAGACAGAGGCATTCCCAGTTAAACTGGAAGAGGAAGCTAAGGAAGCTAAGGGTAGGTGTACCCATCGTCTCAGTGAGTCAGGGCAATCTGGGACCAGAACCAGCACTCCTGCCCCTGAATAAAGGACCTGGTTCAGGATGGTATCTACCAGAACACGTCTTCTCACTCTCCTTCCTGCTGCCCCCTGGCTCCAGGGTTACTCCCTTTGAAAAAAAAGTTTTGACCTGCAGCTTTGACTTTTGATGCCCGTAAGACTCCCTCCCTGTTGTCATCACACACCCTCCAGGTAGGATACAGTCTATCAGGTTGTCAGGGGCTGGTGGTCAAGGCCAGATGATCAGAAAGTTATGGAGGGGGAAAACTGGGGGGACTGTAAGACTGGGAGTAGCTACAGAAAAACCAAGCTATAGCGGGCTGAGCCATAGAAGCAGGTTCTGATAGGCTGGTAAGGGCTAGGACTCCAGTGCAGGCACTGGGAGGAAGAGAGAGTGAAGCAGAAGGATGCTCTAATGCCAGGAAGTGACGTTGAGGGAAAGAGGGATGGGGGATGGAGGATGAAGAAGGGATGGAGAGGACAGAGCTGGGCCACATGGATAGCAGAGAGAGCACTAGGGAAGAAATGCTCTGAAAGCTTCTGGCCCTCAGGTTTCCCTGCTCCCAACCCTTGCAGTCCCTGCAGAGGGCTAAGAAGAATAGTAAAATTTTGAAGCCTGCTTCCAGGGTACCTCTCTAACATCCCGGCCTGATCCATGGCTCTGGTACTGGTGAGGTAATCCACAGGGCAGCAAAGGCACTCTGGTCCCCAAGGACTTTGAGAGGTCATTCAGTTCATCCCCCTGTCTCCCAATACCCGGCAAATACAGAAGGAATCATGTTCTCTTTACCCCTCCCTGGACATGAAGAGATTCTCAGCTTCTCCCCATGGTCTCTCCTTCCCACAGTCCCTAACTGTGGGGAAGTTCTTCTCAAGACCTAGCCTCTATTAATCCTGCTGCAACCTCTGATTTGGTTTCTCCTATCCTGTTCTCTGTGACTAGAGAAAAGCCTCTTGTGGGTGATCACAGCTATTCCTCAGGATCTCCCCTCCAACACTCCTTACTAGTTGGTTCTTTCCAAAAGGTAACCCCCATCTCTCCTACTGCAGTCTCTGGCATCATTCTCCCTTGTCGCATCCTAGGACTCCAAGGCAGAAATGCATTCCCAACCCCATCAGATAATTAACAGAGAAAAGGGAGAAGAGAAAGGTCCAGGAGGAAGGAAATGAATTAAGGAGATGGAGGCTGGAGGTAATGCTCCACGTAGATTGAGGACCAGGGGCGTCCCAGGGGGCAGGAACGGGGTCAGCGGGGCTCACCTGTATCGGGGTCTCCCAGGAAGGCGTCCTCGTCCTTGCGGCCCCTCAAAGGGACCGCGGGCGCCGGTTCGTCCTCTGGCAGCCGCGGGAAGCTGGTGATGCTCATGTAGTCCACGGGCGAGTAGGCGCCCAGGGAGCTCTCCTGACTGGCCTGGTTCTCCGCCGCCATCCTCGCCCGCGCCCCCCCAGCAGCGCAGCGCCTGCCGGAAGTGGTGCGGAGGGGGCCGGGTAGGGCGGGGACTGATCTCCGGGGCCGCCGGGAGGGGGCGCCTCACCCCCACCCTAACGCTTGTCAGGGTCGGACTCGCTTCCGCCTGCTTAGTGCTGTCAGCCTGCAGTGGGTGCGCAGGTGGGGATGGGATTATAGACAGATGCAGAGGCAGGAGGGCAAGACCGTGTCTCGAAGTCTGGGGGGGGGCGGTGGGGGTAGAAGAGCACGCTACTAGCGTCACCTTAGTGGTTCAGGACACCTTATGCAGCCGAGGGGCCAAATCCCTTCTTCCAGTTTCAGCTGGAATCCTCCTCAGACCTCAGATTCCTCCCTCGGCCCACAGACTCTTCTACAGACTGCAAACCTCTTCGTGGCCCCAGATACCCCTCAGATCCCAAACTCCTGCTCAGGTCCCAGACCTCTTCTTGGATCCCAAGATCCTCGGATCTCAGACTCCTCCGACCCCAGATTTCTCTTTCAACCTCAGACTCTGCCTTCACCCTTCAACCCCCAGCTCCTCCCCACTCCTGCTTCATCATCAGACTGCTTCTTCACCTGGAGATCCCTCCTTGGACATCTCTTCTCAGAAGTCAGATCCCTCAGTGGACCCCTGTTTGTCTCCTCACTTCTGAGAAGCTCATCACTTCTCAGACTCCTCTTTCAAGTCCAACTCCTGTGACTCTTGACCTAAACTTGAGTGTGCGTTAGGATCCTTAAGAGCAGATCCCTAGATCCCACTCTAGAGATCATGATTTAGTAAGCTGGGATGGGGTTTCTGGAACCTGAATATTTACCATCATTTTAAGAGTTTTTGATGTGGTTCTAGAAAGGATGCGTTAAGAAAGAATTGGTGGGAAGAGTGGGCAGTGGGTCCCTGATTAGGTGTCTGTTCTATTTCCTGTGTACCACTTACAAAACATGTGATCTTGGGCAAGACACTCAATCTCCTTGAGTATATCAGTTTCTTCATCTGAAAACTGGAGAGAATAATAGTATCCATCTCAGGAGATTGTTGTGAGGATTAAATAGCATGTAGAAAGCTCTTAATATAGGTCTCAGCCCTACTTAATAAGTGCCATTGTCATCATTATTTGCATATCCTTAATCTTGTGGATTCTCATTTCATCCAACCCTATCCATCTTCCCATTCTTAGGAATTCCATCTATGCTATAGACTGCACTAGGTCCCCATCTCCAAAGGTGATGGGTTCAGTCTTTCTTTTTTAATTACGCATCTATGTATTTTTAGAGAGAGGGGAAGTGTGAGAGAAAGAGAGGGAGAAAAGCATCTGTCAGTTGCCTCTCATGTGCCCCAACCAGGTACCTGGCCCGAAACCCAGGCATGTCCCAGGCGTGTACCTTGATCAACAGGCGACCTTTAGGTTTGTGGGACGACGCCCAATCCACTGAGCTACACCAGTGAGAGCGAGGGGTTCACTCTTTATAAGGCCTCTTGTCCAAACTTTCTTTGTACACTTCACAGGCGGAGGGAGGGGGCTGGTCAAGCCCCTGGTACATCCCCTCTTCCAACCCCAGGACAGTTTGAAAATCTACTGTGGGGTCCAGAACATGCAGTGCCACCTATTGACAGGAGAGGGCAGCAGTGTTTTGGAAACAGCTCTAGGACTTGGGAGAAGAGAGTTGGGGAAAAGAGAAAAAGGGCTGCCCAGAGCTGTGTGTCTAGGAGGGGTAGATGACTATCTATCTATACCTGGGACTGTGTACCCATTGCTTGTGCCTTCCTCCCTACAGAGAGGCTAGCATTTTCTCAGTGAGGTCCGTTGGGTTTATTATGCTTCAGTGAAATATGATATCCCCAATAGGGCCTATCCCAACTAAATGAGGTCTTCGCTCCCTCATTGGTGTCCGTTCTTCTCAGTGGGGTTTGAGTCCTCTCAGTGGTGTCAATATCTCTTTACTAAAGTCTATATCTTCTGTACTTCCTAGAGGGAAGTCCATTTCCACTGGTAGGGTCAGTGACCTTCATTGCCATTCATGTCCTATTATGAGGGTCCATAGAACTTCAGTGACATGAGACCCCTCAGTAAGGACTGTGCTCCCTTAGTGGAGTCCATATTCCTTCAGTGAAGTGTGTGCTCATTTGATGTAGTTAATGTCTCCTCATTGAAGTTTCTGTCTCCTCTCTGGGGTCCATGTTCACTCCATGAGGTCTGAGACCCTACCCTCAGAATTGGGTAGGTTCTGACCACGGAAATATTTTTTTCAGAGTGTGCTGGGCTTGTGGTTAGCTGGGCAAAGAACAAAGGTGCAGGTGAGAAGGGAGACTGGGCCTGATGTGGTCACAAACCCTGTGCAGGCTTCAGGAGACAGGGTGTATTTGCTCTGGGCCTCAGAACCACTCCTGGAGTTAAATATTTAAGGTTCCTTCTTGCATTGACAGCCATTCTGTGAACTGACGGGTAGGGTCGGCCTTCCTTGGTGGTGAGTGCCAATGGGGGATGGAAGGTCCTGCTCAGCCTCTCCTTTCTGGATTGAAAGGGTCAGAGGAAAGCCAGAAGTATTTGAACCCAAGTATGGCAGGTGGGAGTGGTTTCTTTGTAAAGAGACTGGGAAGGAAAGAAGGGTATGAGTGCTTCCTCCTAGTTGCACAGATATTGGAACAGTATTTCATAAGCCTTAGCTTCAGCCTGATGAGGGGGTAAAAGGACTTGGAGTTGGGAGACTTAGGTTTGGCCTTGACTTGGTCGTTGTTTGCTTGGTGACCTTGCACAATTTTCCTCCTTTCCCTTTGTAATAAGGAGGTGGTTTTATTAGCGAAGACTTGAACACACCTCCTACTCTTCAATGAATCTTTTAGAGCTGGATGGAAATTTGAGGAGGCAGGGAGAGTGAAGACATATCCTCAGGGGTGGGAGAAAATCTGAGCTGGCACAAACAAGCACTAAACCTCGTGGGAGGAATTTTTTTTTCCCCCCTGAGGACAGAGGGGAGGAGTTCACTCGGAATGGAGGGATAATTCTTTGAGGGAAAGGGTTACCAGAAAGTTCCCAGAAAGAACCCTACTCCACCTGCCTTTCCAACTCCGTGGGGTGACAGGCTTGTGCAATAAGACCAAGGAGTGGCTCCACGGTGGACTTGACCCAACTCTTCTTGGTAGCTGAGTGCTTTCCCGCTCCAACCCCGCCTTAACCCAACCTCTTATTACTCATTCTAAGACCCCACCCCCACTCTGCTCTCTCCGTGGGTCCGCCCTCTCTCCTGTCACGCCTGGCCCTGACACTTCTACTTTTATTCCATGGCCCTACCCCTTCCGCGAATCAGCTCCTCCCCTACCCCCCGAGAAGTACTCGCCTTTTCCCTGTCTGGTCTAACCCCCAGACGGTATGGCCCCGCCCCGCCCTCCAGGCCCCACCCCCTCCCTAAGGCCCCACCCACGGCGGCCTGTTTTTTTTTTCTCCCCCTAGAACTCCTCTGGCGACCGCAAAGGCGGTTACAGTGCTCAGGACTTGACGTTATGGGGCTTCCAGAGGAGCGGGGCCGGAGCGGCAGCGGCAGTCGGGGCCGGGAGGAGGCTGGAGCGCGGACCCGGGTGCGGAGTTGGTCTCCGCCGCCTGAGATCAGCCGTTCCGCGCACGTCCCCTCGCTGCAGCGCTACCGCGAGCTGCACCGACGCTCAGTGGAGGAGCCGCGAGGTGAGGCCGGGCCGGGCGTGCCTGCGGACGTCAGTGAGGAGAGCAGTGGGGGCTCCCCAAGGAAGTGAGGAATCGGGGGACACTCCGTGGGGAAAAGGGGGGTTCCGTGAGGAGGCAGAAGTTTCCTGGGGGTGTCGAGGGTTCCCTTGGGAAGTGGAGGGGTCCCTGAGGAAATAGATGCAGGTCGTGTGTGAGAGCAGAGTTGCGGAGGAGATGGGCAAGGGAGGAGTTCAGGAAGAGACGGAGGTTCTAGGGGGAGGGTTCTGGGAGGAGATGAGGGTTCCCTAGGAGATGGGCAGTTCCCTGGCGACTTCGGGGTTCCGCGAGATGTGGTTTCTGCGAGGGAGTTGGGGGTTCTTGTGAGGAGAGTGAAAGTTTCATGAGAAGAGAAGGAGGATTCCTAGGGTGAAAAGAGGGGTTCCCAGGGGCGAGGGGGCACCTGGAGGGCGGGAGGACCCCGAGGGGCACATTCCTTGCCCCCTTTCACACCAACCGAGCCGTTGCCTCTGGACACCCTTAAGGAGTGAGTTAGTGCCCCGGCTGGGGGGCAGGAACTTGTCTGGTTCCCACCCTGCGGTTCCCACAATGAGTGATTAAGTCTCGGATCTACTTTTAATATTTTGGAAAGATTAAAATTACCCAATGTAAGACTGAACAAGTCACATTTCAGTTGAGGTGTTGTTTGTTTGTTTGTTTGTTTGTTTGTTTAATGCGCTGGTATAGCAGTAACTCGGAAATTCTGCCAGGTGGTCGCAGGTCTTTACGGATGTGTGAGGAGTCTTGACTGGTGTGGCTCAGCGGGCTTGTCGTCAGTTCCGCAAACTGAAAGGTCTCTGCCGCGGTCCCTGTGAGGCCGTGTGCCTGGGCTGCAGCCAGGTCCTCGCTGGGGTGCGTGGCAGAGGGGACTGGTCAATGTTTCTCTTGCACACCGATGTTTCTCTCCCTCTCCTTCTCCTTCCCTTCTCCTCCCTCTAAAAATAAATAAATACAACCTTAAAAAAAGTGTGAAGAAAATTCCCTGCCCTTACCCTTCAGCCTGGGTAAGGGATCAGAGCTGTTGGAAGGCAGCATGATGTTTGGCAGTGGGACAAGCATGGGCCAGGAATCCAACCCAGAAAAATCTAGACTTAGATCCTGGCTCTGCCACTTACTTACTGGGTGGCCTTAGCAGATTTTTAAACTTGTCTGAGATTCCTTTTCCTTATCTGTAAGGTAGGGATAATAATACTTGTCTCGTAGTTTTGTATGATGACAAAAATGGGTAATAAAGAAAGTGTGCATTGCAGAGTGTCTGGTGCACAGTAGACATTCAACAGATGATGGTTAGTTTGATAGCAATAACGACATGGATGAAATTACTGCGTAATGCAAGACGGGACCGAGTCAAGTGTAAAGTCATTGATTGCTGCAGGCAGTGACCAAGTTTGAGTCCACAGACTTCTTTTCACTTCTCTTCCTCTCTGTCTGGCTCCCGTCTGAATTCATCTGTTTTCCAGGGGTGCCTGTAACTGTCACAACAGTAACTCCTACTCTACACATTTAGTTCTGTACCAGGATCTCACTTATGCTCTGGCTCCGCATTTCATAGGTCTGTAGACCATTTTATTCACACACTTTTGTTATACCACATTTAACATGACTGGGACTGGGATTTACCAATTTTCCCTCCCAAATCCTCTTTCCTACCTAATTTTCTAGTATCTGTCAATAGCTCTATCCCAAACTGTAAATCTCTCATCATCCTCTTCTCTAATAAGGTTTATCTATATGCTGTATTTATTTATAGGTTGCTTCCTGCTCACTAACCACAAATCCTGTTTGATTTGATGTAGAAACTATTATCATCCACTTTTACAGAGAAGGAAAATGAAGCTTAGAGAGCTTAACTAACTTGGATAAGGTGAAAAATATACTTAGCGGGTGGAGCTGGGATTTGAACCAAGGTAGTCTTTTATTTTTTTAAATTTATTGGGGAGACATTGGTTAATAAAATTATATAGGTTTCAGGCGTAGAACTCTATAATACATCACCTGTATATTGTATTTTGTGTTCACCACCCTAAGTCAAGTCTTCTTCCATCACCATTTATCCCTCCTTTACCCTCATCTCCCTCATCCATTGCCTCCCAACCTCCTTTTCCTCTGGTAATCACCATACTGTTGTCTGTCAATGAGTTTTTTCCCTCAATCTTTTTACCTTTTTCACTCAGCCCTCCAACTCCTTCCCCTGTAACAGCTGTTAGTCTGTTCTCTATAAGTATGAGACTGTTTTATTTTGTTTGACAGCCTATTTTGTTCATTAGATTACATATATAAGTGAAATCATATGGTACTTGTCTTTCTCTGGCTAATTTCATTTAGCATAATACTCTCTAGGTCCATCCATGCTGTCACAAAAAGTAATGTTTCCTTCTTTTTTATGACTGAGTAGTATTCCATTGTGTAAATGTACCACAGCTTTTTTATCTACTCACCTACTGATGGGCACTTGGGCTGCTTCCAAATATTGGCTGTTGTAAATAACACTGCAGTGAACATGAGATTACATATATTCTTTCTTTTAAAATTTGTTTCTTTATCTATTGATTTTAAAGGGAGCAAGGAAGGCGGGGGGAAGAGAGAGAGAGAGAAACATCGATTTGTTGTTCCATTTATTTATGTATTCATTGGTTGGTTGTGTGTACCTTGACTGGGGATCGAACCCACAACCTTGGTATATCAGGAGGATTCTCTAACCAACTGAGCTACCTGGCCAGGGCTTATATTCTTTCTAATTAGTGTTTCATGTTTCTTCAGCTATATTACCCAGAAGTAGAATTACTGGGTCATAAGGCAGTTCCATTTTTAATTTTTTTGAGGTAGCTTCATACTGTTTCCACAGTGGCCGCACTGATCAGCATTCCCACCACTAGTGCACAAGGGGTCTCTTTTCACATCCTTGCCAACACTTGTTGTTTGTTGATTTATTGATGATAGACGTTCTGATAAGTATGAGGTGATAATCTCATTGTGTTTTAACTTGCATTTCTCTGATGATTAGCGACGTTCAGCATCTTTCCATTTGCCTATTGGCCCTCTGTATGTCCTCTTTGGAGAAGTGTCTATTCAGCTCCTTTGCCATTCTTTAATTGGATTGTTTGTTTTTTTGGTGTTGAGTTGTATAAGTTCTTTATAAACTTTGGGTATTAACCCTTTATCACATGTATTATTGGTGAATATGTTCTCCTATTCAAGGGTTGTCTTTTCATTTTGTTGATGGTTCCCTTTGCTGTACAAAAACCTTTTAATTTGATGTAGTTCCATTTGTTTGTTTTTTCTTTTGTTTCTCTTGCCCAAGGAGATATATAAAAAAAAAACAAAAAACAAAACATTGCCCTGGCTGGTGTATCTCAGTGGATTGAGCGCGGGCTGTGAACCAGGCATCACAGGTTCGATTCCCAGTCAGGGCACATGCCTAGGTTGCAGGCCATGTCCCCCAGCAACCACACATTGATGTCTCTCTCTCTCTCTCTTTATTCCTCCCTTCCCTCTCTAAAAATAAATAAATAAAATCTTTAAAAAAAAAACAAAAACATTGCCCTGAGAACTGTCCAAGATTTTACTGCCTATGTTTTCTTCTAGGATTTATATGATTTCAGACCTAACATTTAAGTCTTTAATTCATTTTGAGTTTACTCTTGTGTATGGTGTAAGAAGATGATCTAGTTTCATTTTTTTTGCATATATCTGTCCAATTTTCCCAACACCACCTATTGAATAGACTATCTTTATCCCATTGTTTATTCTTGCCTCCTTTGTCAAATATTGACCATAAAGGCATAGGTTGATTTCTGGGCTCTCTATTTTGTTCCATTGAGCTATATGTCTGTTTTTATGCCAGTAGCATGCTGTTTTGATTTTTATAGCCTTGTAGTATAGTTTGATAACAGGTAGCATGATTCCTCCAACTTTGTTCTTCTTTCTCAAGATTGCTGTGGCTATTCAGGGTCTTTGTGGTTCCATATAAATTTTTAGAATGTTTTTTCTAGTTCTGTGAAATATGCCATTGGTATCTTGATAGGAATTGTGTTGAATCTAGAGATTGCTTTGGGTTGTATAGACATTTTAATGATGTTAATTCTTCTTATCCATGAACACAGTATATGCTCTCACTTATTTGTGTCTTCTTCAATTTCTTTCTTCAGTGTCTTATAATTTTCTGAGTACAGGTCTTTTACGTCCTTGTAAACCAAGGTAGTCTTTATCGAAGAACTTATGCTCTTTAGTAGCAATGCTATTTCTCTTCCCTGACTCCACAGTCGGTCTTTTACCAAATTCTGTCAAATACTATTTCAAAATGTCTCTCAAATTACCTTTATTTCCATTCTCACAGACCCTTTTAGCTCAAGGAATCAGTCTTCTAATTGGTTCTCTCCCCTAGTCTCACCCACTTTCAATCTCTGACATATTTATATAAACACTATTAGATCAATATTCTGAAAACACTGCTTTCTTATGACACTTGGAAAACTTTCAACAGTTTCCTATTTCCTACAGTTTCAAATTAAAATTCTGCCTTTTTTTTTTTTTTTGGTAAATACGAGGAATTTTATTTCACTTTTTGCTGACATACTATGAGGCAAAACAAAATTGACACCATACAAAATAACTTTATAAAATATCATTCACATCATATTTTATCTAAAATTCTGCCTTTTGTTCAAGGTCTCTGGATAACTAGCCCCACTCCACCTCTTGATCTTTATCTCCCACTGTCCCCTACCACACCCTGCATTCTAGACAGGTCATTCTCACTGATACACTGAATACACTGAAGTTCCTGTCCCACCTCCTTGCTTTTGCCCATTTCCTTCTGCTCCTCTAGTCAAAACTCCACTGATTCTACAAAGCATTCCCTGATCATCTGAGTCCATGTTCATCTTTTCCTCTCCTGAACTTCTTCAGTACTCAGAATGTATACCAATGAAACATCCAGGCTTCCAGCCTCCCTCAAGAAAAAACCCCAAACAACTGAAAAACAAAACTAAGTGATTATAAAAAACTCAGTTTTCTTCACTTCTTGTTGATGGACACAAATATGGTTCATAAATAGTGTTACATACTCTATATCTACTATTATCACTTAAAATATTTTTGAGTATATATGCATACTCAATGTAGTTGTAACAAATGAACTTCAGAGTCAGATCTGATTTTGCATTCTGGTTTCTAGCTGTTTGGTTCTTGGGAGAGTTTCCTATGTTTCCTGAGATTAAGTTTTCTCATGTATAAAATTGGGATAATTAGTGGTTATTTCATAGGACCATATAAAGATTAAGTGAGATTAGCTCAGTCCCTGGTACATGAATGGCATTTACTAAAATGCCAGTTCTCATTTACTTTCTTTTTAAAGGCCACTTAGTATTGTATTACTATTGTATTACTGCTAGTATTAACTAGTTTTCACCAGGTGTTTTTTTTATTTATTGTTGGGCTTTTGGGTTGTTTCCAGTTTCACTAGTATGTATAGTTGTCTAAATATCTCTTTGGTAATCAGTTTTTTTCCTTTGGGATTATTTTCTTGGTGTGTGTTCCCCAAAGTTGAGTTAGCAGATGAAAGGTATGCAAATTTTTATGGCTTTTGTCAGGCATTGCCCTGCTATCCACTAAGATTGTGCAAATTTCTTACAATAACATTATCATAAGATTATCTGTTTCTTAAGGCCATTCAGACATTTGGTTTAATTTTTAAAATCTTTGCTAGTTTTTTTTAAGATTTTATTTATTTTTAGAAGGGGGAAGGGAGGGAGAGAGGGAAAGAAACATCAATGTGTGCTGCCTCTTGCGTGCCCCATACTGGGGACCTGGCCCACAACCCAGGCATGTGCCCTAAATTGGGAATCAAACCCATGACCCTTTGGTTTGCAGGCAGACATTCAATACACTGAGTATGCCAGCCAGGGCTAATCTTTGCTAGTGTTTATAGGTATATAATGGCATTTTGGAATGATTTAATTTGGATTTTTTAATTGATTGCAAAGGGTATACCATGTGATTTAGATTTCAATTGTATTGGCTTGTATGTTCAAAAGTATTTATGTTTTAGTGTTATCTCTCCAACTACATTGTATAAGCTAAACCATATAAGCTTGAGCAAGTCACTTTGCCTCTATGAATTTGGTTTGTTATTACTAAAATGAAGGGTGATAATCTCTACAGTTCCTTCAATTGTTATGATTCTAAGTGTCTTTCTCCCCTCACTCCTGAACTGGTATTGAGAATATCCTAAGTGCTCTGCAATTGCATATTTTACCTGTTGATTACATTTTCTCCAGAGGTTCAGGAAAATATTTTAAGGTTGTGAATCTTACCATGTCTCTCTCCTGCTTAAAATCCTACAATGGCTTTCCTTTGCTCTTAGGATGAATACCAAGTTCTTTATTGTGCCCAGAAGTTGCATGACCTGCTCAGTTTATGCATCAATTCTTGCTATTCTTTCTCTTATTTTCTGAGTTTCAGCCTTAAGGAGTTCATTTTAACATATACCCTTGGTTACTTCCCATTCCATAGTACTTTCTTTCCTGTTGAGGGAGTAAAGAAAATCTTTCAGGTTTCAGCAAAAATATCTTCCTCAGGAAAGTTTAAATGTTGGCTTAGTAACTGTATAACCTTTGGCAAGTTATTTAACTTCTGAGCCTTGATTTTCAAATTAATAAAATGAGAATGAAAATAAAGCCTACCTCCTAGGATTGTGGTAAGGACTAAATGAAAAAATACCTGTAAAGGGCTTAAAGCAACATTTGGCACAAAGCAGGTAACACTTGGGCAGGTAGTAGTAGAAGAAAGAGCTGCTCACTAAATAATTGCTGAGAGTGAATGAAAAAATTAAGAAAAAGACATGGTCATGGAAAGCTTTGTGGGTAAAGGATTTCTACTTTCACTAATTAATTCATTTAAAAATTGCCTATCCTGGCCTTGACTGATGTGGCTCAGAGGGTTGAACATTGTCCCACAAACTGAAAGGTTGCTGGTTCAATTCCCGATCAGGGCACCTGCCTTTGTGTGGGCCAGGCCCCTGGTTGGGGGTGTGCAAGGTCCCTTGCTTGGTGGAGTGTAATAGGTAACCAATTGATGTTTCTCTCCTTTTCTTTCTTCCTCCCTTCTCTTCTCTATGAAAATAAATAAATAAATAATTTTAAAATGCCTACCCTGAACTGGGCATTGTGATAGGCTCTGGGTAACTGCAATTTGAATAGAGGGTGAAAAGTGGAGGGAACTTTGAGGAGAGAAGGAAGATATTTGAGCCAAGATTCAGCTCATGAGAATAGAATGTGGACTAGGAGAATGGTGGATGATAAGATCAGACAGGCAGAGGAGAGAACCCAGGTAAGTAGGTCCTAGAGTACAAGGCAGGGAAGTTGTGACTTAATTCTGTGCATAGACTGGTAAGCCATCTGAGGATAAATATGTCTGAGAAGGTTAATGATGTTTGGCTTCTCTTTCTGTTGCAGAGTTCTGGGGAGACATTGCCAAGGAATTTTACTGGAAGACTCCATGTTCTGGCCCATTCCTCAAGTACAACTTCGATGTCACTAAAGGGAAAATATTCACTGAGTGGATGAAAGGAGCAACTACCAACATCTGCTACAACGTATTGGATCGAATTGTCCATGAGAAAAAACTTGGTGATAAAATTGCTTTTTACTGGTAAAAACATTTATCTTATAGTCTGTGGTAGATAAAAAGTCATCCTTTTGTAGTTCTAAAGTGCCGTAAAATCCATGAATTCATTACAACGACCTGGTATAAGAAATAAAATATAGTTAGTTTAACATCTCAGGTGAGGAAAAATATACCTCAAGGAAGTTAAATGACTTCTCTAAAATCACATAAATAGCATGTGACAGGATTGATATTCAAAGCCAAGTGTTACTTTTAGTCTAGTTTTCTTGGCTTATAGTTGGAGAGGAAAGAGGGGAAAGGGTAAATGGAAGAGAACAGGACTGAGTGGCTTTCTTTCTCATTCTTGCTTTGGGAGAAAAATTGGTATTGGATTTTTCAATACCATCATGGCTGTTATTGTCATTACCTTTCATTGAACCATATGCCAGACAGCTTGCTCAAGTGCTTAACAAATATTATCTCATTTGATGCTCACAACAACCAAGAATGCACTATTTATTTTCTTATTTTACATATGTGAAAACTTAAACTTTGAGATATTAAGTGACTTATCCAAAGTCACACAGCTAGCAAGAAGCAGGACTGAGATTCAAACCCAGGTAGTATAATTCCAGAGCTTATACTCTTTAAAAAAATTTTTTTTAAAGATTTTATTTATTTATTTTCAGAGAGAGGAAAAGGAAAGGAGAGAGAGAGGGAGAGAAACATCAATGTACAAGAGAAATATCAGTCAGTTGCCCCTCCTACACCCTTAACCTGGGACCTGGCCTGCAACACAGGCATGTGCCCTGACAGGGAATTGAACCCATGATCTTTCAGTTTGCAGGCTGGCACCCAATCCACTGAGCCACACCAGCCAGGGCCAGAGCTTACACTCTTGACTGTGGACACTGTGCTATCCTTCTAATTCTTTACATCAGACTTTCAACAGCCTTGCAAAATAGGTATTCTTAGCTTCATTGTATAGGTGATGAAATGAATCGCAGAATGGTTACACAGTGAATAAGGTCATAAAGTAAGTGGTAGAGCCAGGATTAAAAACCAAGTCTGTCTCACTCCTTGCTTGTAAAACTAGGCCATGGTGCCTCCCCAGCAGGAGTTTTCTAAGACCCCCTCTTCCTGACAACATAGCTGTACAAGAGGTATTAATATACTGAACCCAAATAGGACCTTGAAGTTTCAGTAACTGGGGTGTTGCTTCTGCCACCACCTGTGAGCACTCTGAGAATGATCTATTTTTAAGTGAGCCATTTGGAGCAGATTGGATGTTTCATCAAAGAATTAAATGGGTACTTAGTCAAAATTTGACCAGGTTATGTATATATTGAGAGAAGCCCTAACCTGAGAGAGAAGAAATATAGATTCTCATTCTAACTCTGTCATTCACTTGCTGTGTAACTACAGGCAACTCTCTGAGAGTCAGTTTCCTCTTCCATAAAATAGGGATAATAATTCCACCCTTGTATTTCTTTTTAGATTGTTATGAGAACCAAATAAGATAATATGAAAATGCTTATCTATTTATTGGACACTGTACAAATGTGAGTGGGTGTATATCACATTGCCATTGCTCAATTTGGGGTCACTATGCCACTGAAACTTGTGGTCTGTATGTCTGTTTAGATATTCTTTAGCTCCTGCCAACATTTGAACCCACCTGTTAGGTTCCTTAAACATCAGAAAACCTTTAAATATCTGCACAGGACATGCTTCTGTGCGAATTTTTCCCCCTGATTTTAAGTAGTTCATGTGCATGGTGAAAGACTGAGAAAACACAGACCAGAGCTGGAGATTGCTCCAAAATCCTGAGGCCTTTCTTCCTAGTTTCCCACCATCTATACCTGAACAGGCTCCGGAGAGCATCTGTTCCCCATTTATAAAATGAGGAGAGTAAACTAGATCTGTGCTTTCCAAAGAATGTTCCAGAAACTACTGACTACTGGAGATATTAGTATAATATCTTAATTCTTAATTCATGAAACAAATGAGTCTGAGAAACACACATAATAAATTGCCTTTTGTGGGATTCCCAATCTATATTAACATAGTAAAGTCTACAAAAAGTTCTACAGTAAACACATCTGATTGATTTTGTTTAACATGGGATTTCCAAATTTATTTGAATGCCAAACACATTTTTTGCAGCGTGCTATTAACATTATAAGAAGATATATTCCACCCTGGCTGATGTGGCTCAGTGGATTGAGTGCCGGCCTATGTACTGAAAGGCTGCCAGTTTGATTTCCAGTCAGGGACATGCTTGAGTTGGGGGCCAGCTCCCCTGTTCGGGGCATGCAAGAGGCAACTGATTGATGTTTCTCTCATACATCAATGTTTCTCTCCCTGTCTTTCTCCCTTCCTTCCCCTCTCTCTAAAAATAAATAGATAAAATCTTTTTTTAAAAAAAGAAGAATACATATTCCATGAAAACCCAAATTGGGAAGTACTAGATTAGATAATCTCTAAATTTACTTCCAGTGCAAAATTCTGCAACTCCATAATAAGACATCTTCACTCCATTCTTACATTGGTCATTCAGCCAACAGGAATTGTTAAAGTCATTGGGTACTCAGACCTATGTAGGTGGATACAGGGGTAGAAGAGTGGGAGACAAGTTCCATATGGGCCATTATCACTCAATACTTTTATGTTTACAGTAAAGCAAAAGCAAACTAAAATAAATCACATTTGTTATAAGAAAGTAAAGTACAAATATGCAAGATATGTGATTATTTCCCCTTATTACCGCCATATTTTATATAATATGCTTATACTGCTATTTCATCTTATTTTTAAAAAGTACTGACTTCCCATTATGATAGATGAAAATTTAATTCTTGTATACTCTTCCAACTTTTTTCATCTTCCCAATATAATTATAGCTCTGTTTTTAAGTTAATTTAAAATCAGCGTCTACATAAGAGTAACATTATGATTGCATTACCTTTTAAGTACATATTTTCTTTCTGAAGTTAAAAATTGCCTGCCATTTTTCTTGTACAATTTGTTTTTATCATATCTTCAATAGTTTTCAAACTATCTGTCATATCCTTTATATTCTGTGAAGTCTTCCTTTTCTCCCCAAAGTCCTTTACCATAGAGCTCACCTTCTTCCTGCTCTAGTTTTTATTAATATTTTTTAAGCTAGTTACTATAGCTACTTTATTTTATTTTAGTTTTTTATTATATTTTATTAATTATACTATTACAGTCATCCCAATTTTTCCCCCTTAGCTCTCCCTCCTCTCAGCACCCCCCATTACTTCAGGCAATCCCTATACCATTGTTCAGGTCCATGGGTCATGGGTATAAGTTCTTTGTATACTCCATTTCCTATACTGTATTTTACATCTGCATGTCTATTCTGTAACTACCTATTTGTACTTCTTAATCTCCTCCCCTCTTCACAGATTCTGCCATATGTCCCTCCCATTTTGCAACCATTAAAACGCTCTCCATGTCCATGATTCTGTCTCTGTTCTTGTTTGCTTAGTTTGTCTTTTAGATTAAATTGTTGATAGATATATATTTGTTGCCATTTAATTGTTCATAGTTTTGATCTTCTTTTTCTTAAAGAAGTCCCTTTAACATTTCACGTAATAATGGTTAGGTGATGATGAATTCCTTTAGTGTTTTCTTGTCTGGGAAGCTCTTTATCTGCCTTTGATTCTAAATGATATCTTTGCTGGGTAGAGCAATCTTGGCTGTAGGTCCCTATTTTTCATGACATTGAATATTTCTTGCCAATCCCTTCTAGCCTGCAAAGTTTCTTTTGAGAAATTAGCTGACAGTCGTATGGGAATTTCCCTGTGGGTGACTAACTTCTTTTCTTTTGCTGCTTTTAAGATTTTCTCTTCTTCTTTAATCTTTTGTGTTTTAATTATTTTGTATCTTGGAGTGGGTCTCTTTGCATCCATCTTGATTTGGACTCTGTGCTTCCTGGGCTTGAATGTCTATTTCCTTCACAAAGTTAGGAAAGTTTTCTTTCATTCTTTTTTCAAATAGATTTCCAATTTCTTGCTTTTTCTCTTCTCCTTCTGGCATCCCTATGATGTGAATGTTGGAACGTTTGAAGTTATCCCAGAGGCTGCTTATACTGTCCTCAATTTTTTTTGGATTCTTTTTTCTTGTTGTTCTGATTGGTTGTTTTTTGCTTCCTTATGTTCCAAATTATTGGTTTTATTCTGGGCTTCGTCCACTCTACTGTTGTCTCCCTGTAAATTGTTCTTTATTTTAATTAGTGTACCCTTTGTTTCTGACTGGATCTTTTTAATGCTGTCAAGGTCCTCACTAAGTTTCTTGTAGTATCTTTATAACCAGTGTTTTGAACTCTGCATCTGATAGATTGCTTTGCTCCATTTTGTTTAGTTCTTTTTCTGAAGTTTTGATTTGTTATTTCATTTGGGCCATGCTTCTTTATCTCCTTGTTTTGGCTGCCTCCCTGTGTTTGTTTCTATGTATTAGGTAGAGCTGCTATGACTCCTTGTCTTGGTAGCATAGTAGTAGACGTGTCCTGAAGATTCCAGTGGCACAGCTGCCTCTATCAGCTTGCTGTGTATTTGAGAGTGCACCCTTTGTGTGGGCTGAGTATACCCTCCTCTTGCAGTTGAGCCTTAATTACTGTTGGTAGGTTGATGGGAGGGATTTACCCATTCAGCTCTAATAACTGACTGTGACCATTGACACCAACCTCTGCTCTCCAGGGAGGATCAGCTATGCAGGGTGGTGGTGCTCCAACACAGTCTGTAGCTGTCCCCTGGGCGCCTAGTCTCTGGGGTTTCCTGGGTGGTGCATGCCAAGGTCAGCCCCCACATGGGTTTTGCCCAGAGTCACCCTACCTGAGCTATAAAGCTATCTGAGATGGCTGCTACTTGTGCTGTGCTTGGAAATTCCCAGGTGAAGCCAAGCTGTGAACCTAGGCTGGCTACTGCTAGTGTGGGACCTGGGGCCACTTAGCAAGAGGTACAGGGGCTGGAGGCTCACTGAGGCTGGCTGTTGCTTGTTTGAGGAGACTTAGGAAGTTGTGAAGCATGAGCAAAGACCAGCCATTCATGTGGAAAAACAGCTTGGTTGTGCCCCTAAGTTGGGTGGGATGGAGTCTCTGGGGATCTCCAGGGCAGGGCAAACAGTGTTAGCCAGGTTGATGAAATCTCAGGTATGGTACCAGCCTCCTGGCTCTGTGCTCTATTGGGGGAGGGTTCAGAAAAGGGACAATGGTCTGCCTTTTTGTCTGGGAGAAGGCTGTCCCCCAGCTCTTGCTTGATGACAGATACTTCTGTTTCTTCCTGTATGCCACTGGAGCCTTTCAAGCTGCTATCCTGGTGCTGGAGCTTAGAAGGAGTGAGTCTGATTAAGTCCATGTTGGGGTTCTGTAGGAGGAGCTACTTGGGACTTTAGAAATTTCTTGCACCAACTCAATCCCTGCTAATTTTTTTAGCCAGAAGTTATAGGGACTTATCTTCCTGGCACTGGAACCCTGGGCTGGGGGGCCTGGTGTGTGGCTGGGACTCCTCACTTCCAAGATAATCCTCACGAGTTTTTATTCACTACATGGGGATGTGGGACCAGTCTGTTCCACATCTCTGCCCCTCCTACCAGTCTGGGTGGATGTGGTTTCTTTAATTCCGTAGTTGTCACACTTCCATTCAACTCAATTTCTGATGGTTCTGAGTGATGGTTGTTCTATATTTTAATTATAATGTTGATGTGGTTGTGCGAGGAGGCAAAACATGTTTACCTATGCCACCATCTTGACCAGAGTTGATGTTTTTCAAAATGACATCTCTTCAACGATGTGCTCCTCTTGATATTCTTCTTATGGAGCCACAGTGTGACTTTCTTTTCTATCTAAACTATGTCATTTAGATAGCTGTAGTGCCATTAGCAAACCACATTTGTAGCTCATTCCTTGTTTGGGGGCATGTCTTACACATATACTGAAATAATCCACAAAGGAAATAGTGTTCTTAGGAAAGTACTCCAATTAGCTAAAATAGAACCATATTAAAGAAGAATTTGGCATTTTATTTTTGGCTTGACACATTGTAAATATTCACAGAATAATAGTATTTTTAGAACTTGAAGCAATGATTTAGAGTTCATCTAGGCCAACTTTCTTTACAGATAGGTAGATTAAAGCCAGAAAAGATAAGTGATTTGCTTAAGGGCTTAGAGACAGAGCTGAGACTAATCTACAGACATTCTCACTCCTAGTTAACTACTCTTTTCACCATATGATAATATTTCCTTATTCTAGTTGTCTAACACTTGTCTTTGACAATGAAAACAGAAATTAGTCATATTAGACATGAATTTAAATTAATTTTTAAAAAATACCAGATAAAATGTGTTATTAGGTTTAAATTGCCCAGACCCTGATCTCATGGAATTTACTTCTACTTGAGAAGACTAGGCCTATATAAAAGAGCCTGAAAGCAATTGTATGGGGCAAATTGCAAAAATCCATATATACAAATAGTTCACATAAGGGAGAAAGCATGTAGGGAGGTAATATAACAAAACTTAGAAGGGTGGACTTTGGTGTCAAACTAACTTAATTTGAGTCCTTTTTCTGTCATTAACTGTGTGATTGTGTCCAAGTTACTTAACCTAGTCAAGCCTCAGTTTTCTCAACTGTAAATGTGGATAAAAATAGTTTTCATTTCATGGAGTTGTCAATTGAATAGGATAAAAAATAAAAAATCATGTGTTCAACTCCTGGTACATTGAAAGTACTCTGTAAGATTTTCATCTGTAAGATTAGCTACCATAATTATTAATTTGAGACAGTGATAAGTCTCTCTAGAGTAAAGGGTTTATACAGAGAATAATTTATTCATTTAATAAATACTTAATGAGAACTTTCTGTGTACCAGGCACTATTCTGAGCAAACAGACAGAATCCAAGCCTTCATGAAGGTTGTACCCCAGTTTGAGGATACAGACAATGAAAAATAAATCAATAAATATATGACAAGTAGTGATAAGTGCTATAGAAAAATACAGAGCAGCATAAGAGAAAAGAGATTGGCAGTGAATAGTGGGGATTGATAAGGGAAGAACTTTGATAAAGGTGACATATGAGCAGAGATCTGAAGGAAATGGAGTATGGCATGCATAGAGTTAGATTGGGAAGGGGAAGTATTCCAAGTATGTGGAAGAGCAAGTGTAAAGGCCCAGAGGTGGGAGTATGCTGTTGCTTGGTGCGTTTGAAGGGTAGCTTGGAAGTTTGTGTAGCTGAAGCAGTATGAGCTAGAGAAAAAGAGAGTAGTAGGGGATGAGGTCAACAGGACACTAGATTGTGTGGAATCTTTAAAGTCAATATAGACTTTTGGGTTTTATTCATAGTGAAATGGGGACCACTGTACAATCTTGAGCATAGGTGAGACAGTGATTTGACTTATATTTAGAATCTGTCTTTTACATTGAGAATAAACTGTCTTGAGGCTAGAAGAGCAAGAATAGATTTTTTTTGTATTGATAATACAAGGGGGAGAGTAGAAGCAGGAGACCAATTAGGAGGCTACTATAAAAATCCAAGTTACTGCCTCCAAGCTGGTGTCAGGGTTTAGAGAAAGGGATTAAGAGAGGTTCTGGCCAAGATGGAGGCATAGGAAGAAACACTTCACTTCTGTGTATAACCAAAAGAAGGATAACAGAATCAGCATGTGAAAGGGCACAATCCACTTATGGGAAGCAAGGGAAATGACAGAAAGTGGGGTGAGAGCTGAGCAAAGCACTGTTCCCTCTTTGATCCCTCCCTGACACACAGTACCCCAAGGCAGCAACTTGGGTTACCCTGCTCAAGGCTCTGCCCCTTACAACATAACAGGTACACTGAGACAAAGAAATATGGCCCAAATGAAAGAACAGATCAAAACTCCAGAAAAACGACTAAGCAACAAAGAGATAGATAACTTATTAGATGTAGAGTTCAAAACATTGGTAATCTGGATGTTCATAGAAATAATTGAGTTTGATCGTAAAATGAAGCGAGAAATGAAGGCTATGCAAAGTGAAATAAAGGAAAATATACAGGGAACCAACAGTGAAGGGAAGGAAACTGGGACTCAAATCAACAATTTGGAACAAAAGGAAGAAATGAACATCCAATTGGAACAAAATGAAGAAATAAGAATTTTTAAAAGTGAGGAGAGGCTGAGGAACCTCTGGGACAACTTTAAATGTTCCAACACCCAAACCACAGGGTTGCCAGAAGGAGAAGAAGAGCAAGAAATTGAAAGCTTATTTGAACAACTAATGAAGGAGAACTTACCCAATCTGGCAAAGGAACTAGACACGCAAGGCCAGGAAGCTCAGAGAGTCCCAAAGAAGTTGGATCCAAGAAGAAACACACCAAGACACATTATAATTAAGTTACCCAAGATTAAAGATAAGGAGAGACTCCTAAAAGCAGCAAGAGGAAAGGAGAGAGATACCTACAAAGGAGTTCCCATGAGATAATCAGCTGATTTCTCAAAAGAAACCTTAGAGGCAAGAAGGGGCTGGAAAGAAGTATTCAAAGTGATGAAAGGCAAGGACCTCCATCCAAGATTACTCTATCTAGCAAAGCTATCGTTTAGAATGGAAGGGCAGATAAAGTGCTTCCCAGATAAGGTCAAGTTAAAGGAGTTCACCATCACCAATCCCTTATTATATGAAATGTTAAAGGGACTTATCTAAGAAAAAGAAGAAGACCAAAAATATGAACAGTAAAATGACAGCAAGCTCACAACTATCAACAACTGAACCTAAAAACAAAACGAAAACTAAGCAAACAAGTAGAACAGGAACAGAATCACAGAAATGGAGATCACATGGAGGGTTATCAGTGGGGAGGGAGAGGGGGGGAATGAGGGGAGGAAGGTACAGGGAATAAGAAGCATAATTGGCAGGCACAAAATAGATGGGGGAGGTTAAGAACAGTATAGGGAATGGAGAAGCCAAAGAACTTATATGTACAACTCATGGACATGAACTAAGAGTGGGGGGAATGCTGGAGGGTGGGGAGGTGCAAGATGGAGGGGGATAAAGGGGAGAAAAAACTGGGACAACTGTAATAGCATAATCAATAAAATATACTTAGAAAAAAAGAAATCCAGGTGGGCAATGATGGTAATTTAGACCGTCATAGTAGAAGCTTGAAGGTTATTAATCTAAATCTGTATCTATTTTGGATGAAGAGCTCATGGAAGTTTCTAACTTGGATTGTATGTGACGAAGAGTGATAGAAAGAGGAATCAAGGTTGTTTTCAACAGTAGATGAAATCCAGGAATGGAAGATCTTGACTACTTTTTGGAGACCTCAGAAAAGATTTTATGCAGGGAATGATGTGGTTACAGCTGGGCTTAAGAAGATCAGTCTGGATACATATGGAAGTGGGAGTGTGAAGTCAGAAAGCTTGGAGTTTGTTATTCAGGGTAGACTTGCCTGAACTGGGATACTGCTGGTGGGAATGGAATGGAAAGATGAAATTTTAGAGTAATTTACAGGAACGAAACCAACAAACTGGATATGTAGATCCAGTGGGGTGACGGAGAGAAAATGAGAGGAGAGTCAAGGGTCCCTTTAGTCTATATAATGCTTTGCCTCTTTCAAAGGCACACATTCATCTGATCCAAGGGCTAAATTTGCCCTCCAAATAAGACTTTAGTTTAGCCTCTCTCTTGCACTTTCTTCCCCCTAGTATGGCAGGTAGAAGTGTTAGTGGGAATTTATGTGTATATGTGTGAGAAGGTGGTCAGTGAAAAAGTTATTGGAATAGTCATCCAGGGAGAGATAATTAGTGAAAGATATTGGGGTATCTTAAGGAGTGGGGACTAGCTAGTTGAAAACACACCAGTGGGGGACTGAGGACTTAATTAAAGGATTTATGGGGAGAGGGTGGAAAGAGCAGTTAATGGCTATTAAGAGCTGCTCAACATCTAAGTTTTTCCAGGAGATGATCCCAATCTCCAAAGCCCAAGAAATTTAGTACATAGTTCATTCCTTTTTCTGTTTGCTTCTGGTTGCCTGTGGCTGTCATCATTCTCAACCGAAATTATTGCTGTCTGTCCACAGCTTTGAATATTAAGCAATCCTCCCTTAGAAACTGGAACTTCTGTAAAGCAGGTGACTTTAGGAGTGACCTTATGATAGAGGCCTTGCTCTCAGGATCTCTGTATGCTCCTGACTATGAATTACAGAGTGTGATATTTAGAGCTTTCCAGATCCCTGTGGGGTATGTGTGAGTATCTGTATTTAAGAAGGCGGGGATACTTGGGTAGGAGAGTCAAACCCACGTTCTGACAAGGATTAGATTGTCAGGATAACATGGAAATCCATAGTCCTTGAGTATATTGTCCTAGCATTCATATACAAGGACTCTCTTAATTATCTAGGTTCATCCTAAAGTTTATTTCAGTGATATGGGAATGGAGGGACTTTTTGTCTTTATCTTTGCTGATTTTACAACAGTGTAGGTACTGATTAAAATATACTTGATAAGGAAATTCACTCAAGTCAAACCATTCTCTTCCCCCCTCTGAGCCTTCCTTTTGTAGAGTGGTAGGAGATGAACTATAGATTCTCTATGAAGTTTCTTCTGGCTCTAATACTTCAGGATTCTGTGATTGTTTCTGAAGAGGAAGTGGTTTTAAAGTTCTGTTGCAACCAGTAGTGACTGTGGTGATTCAGTAAGTAGGCTTGGCTTCTGTTGAGATGGTGAAAGAAAGGGTGGTTTTTAAAAGGTTTGCAGTGAAGGAGGAGCTGAGTAGGAAAGCCTGGTCCCCTTTTCTGGGGAAATACTGTTGCTGGTAGCATAAGCACTTGAAGCTAATGGGAGATATGTAAGGAAGTAACTCTTCCTAGGAACGGTCTTTCTTCACTTGAATCAGATACTCAGATTGTGGAGGAGGGCTGAAGGATTTCATGTTTCAGTTGGATCTCTAAGACGCTTCTCTCACTTCTCCTTGAGTTTCATGACCCTTGATGCCCTAAAGAACCTCTCCCTAAAGTATTGAAAAGGAGATAAGCAGGCTGTGCTATCCAAATTAATACTTGTTTTTTAGAAGTAAGTGGGATATAAATAATAAATGTGTAGTAGTAATAACAGTAATGTTACATAGTAATATTATTATATATACTAACATTTGTAATAATAAATGTATAATAAATGGAGACTGACTTGGGACTTGATTCAGTGTCCTGAGCTCCATGTCAGATACCTGAGTTTGTGTCTAGGCTGACTTTTTATACCAGTGTGTTCAGTAAATATTTAATGAGGAGAATGGCTTCAGATAATGCCCTTTGCTGAACCTTCTTTGTGGGTGGGGCCTGGTGAACAGGATACTTGCTCAAGTTATTTCTCACACTGACTTTCAGAATTTCTGTCACAAATGTAGGGAACTTGCAGTGACAAGGCAGCTGGGAGATGTTGGAGGAAGGGGAGGAACTCAGTACTGGCTTCCTGTCCTTCGAAGAGAGCAGGTAGTCGGGTGGGAGCAAGGGCTCTTGCCGTAGGGCAGACTTACATTTACTAGAGTAAATACAGAAGGCACGGAACTGGGGATGGGCCTTCCCCATTTTCCTGGATTTGGTATGGGAGAGATTGGGCACTGGTAATGATCCCCAGTGTTTGATATCTTGAACCACTGAGAATCTGAGATTCTCAATTCCTGTCTTTTGAGGTAATTTAGTCAACTTCCTGTACAAAGCAGGAATCGTAGCCCCAATTATCTCTATTCCCCAACAATCCCCAAAATTGATCATTCTGGTTCTGGACAACTATCAAGATGACCGAGTTTACTCACTACCTGTTCCACTGTTGGGTAGCTCTGTTACAAAGTTCTTAGATAGATTCCCTCTCCATAACTTTCTCCCACTCTATTCTCTTTGCTTGGTCTTAGTTCTATGTTCTGGAGCCACACAGAGTAATCCTATTTTTTTCCATAGACATTCCTTCAGGTGTTTTAGGGAAGTTATATCCCTTTGCCAGGCTGACAGTAGAATTATAGAAATTTAAATATACAAGATGCCTTGAAGATCATCTAGTAACTTTTTTAAAAAGCATTATAATCCTTTTATTCAAATACAGTATTATATGTATAGTGATTAAGACAGTAGGCTTGGACTCTGCTTGGGTTTTAATTCTTACCCTTACTAGTTGGGCAAGTTGACTCATTTCTTTAAACCTTACTTTTTCCATCTGTGAAATGAAAGTAATAACGGTTCTTATGACGTAGATTGTTGTGCAGAATAATTGGAATAATCTGTGTAAAGGGCTTAGTGCTTGGCAAACAGTGTGTTAGCTCTTTTTATCATTATGCCAAAGCCCCACCCCTAACCCGGTAAGAGCAGAGCTGATCTTGTTGAAGCACGGATGGGAGAACCAGAGCCACATTCTGTTGGCTTCTTCACTGGGGTTGCCTTGATATATGGGTGTGGAACCTCTAGGGATTTGCAAAACTCAGTTTGAAAACTACTGATCTAGTTCAGTAATCTTGTTTTATGAATGAGGTAATACTGAGTCAACATTCCAGGTTCCTCGTATGATGTAGTCTCCAGAACAACTCAATCATCCATGTCAGCTTCCTCTAGACATACTATAGCTGGCCAATATCTCTCATTAAGTATTCTAGATGTGGTCTGCCTTGCACAGGGAACTATTAACATTTTTTGCTCTGACTTTACATATTTAGATTACATTAGCCCCATTGATAGCCACACTCTACCACTCAATTTACGTTCTCCCATGATACCTAAGACTTTTTATTTATTATAATAATAAACTCTGGTGTGTCTCTCTGTGTTGTATTTGTATATTAGTTGCCTTGTTTCTTTGCACCTGGTTCACAACAACACTTGATAGATGAGGAACTTGATGCTTAGAGAGTGGAAGTGACTTGCCTTGAGTCAAATAGCTGATGTAACTTGTTCTGGACAGAAGAACACCTACATTTCTTGTTGTAGTTGCTGCATTTTCTACTTATACAGCCTTAGCTTCTTTGACAGTTTGTCACTTGTTTAGCCAACAGTTAACTTAGAGCAAACCTCAAAGAAATATTATTCTTTCCTTAGCTGAGATATGCTGATTCATGCATTCATTAAACTCTTTTTTTAAAAACTGAATATCTACCATATATAGTCTGAATACTACCTTGAAAATAGTGGTGGGAGCACAGGACAATAGCAAGAGAACCAGTAAGGAGGCACTCACAGTAGTTCAGGCAAGATATGAAAATGAAGATAAGGTAGAGGTCATGAAAAGTCCTCAGATTTTGGAATATTTTGAAAGCAGAACCAATAGGATTTGCTAATGAACTTGATATGGGGTCTAGAGAATGGAGTCAAGAATATCTCAAAAGGTATTTTTGTTTGTGCAACTGGAAAATGGAATTTTCATTAGTAGAGTTGGAGGAAAACCCGGGGGGGGGGGGCAACTTTAGGGAAGGACCAGGAATTTGTCTTTCATACACAGAGTTGTAAAATTGCAGCTCTAACAAGTGCTAGGGAGCCAATAAAGAATTTCAAGTAAAGGTTTGACATATCAGGCTTAGCTTTTTAATAAATCATGTATATACATAGATGTTTAGCCTGAGGCTCTGCAGGCAGAGTTCCTAACCACTGCTTTATGACCTTCAGCACCTGATAATATCCTTCTGAGCCTCAGTTTCCCAACCTTTCAAATGGGTATAATAAATCTTGTCCTGCCAATCTTAAAAGATTGCTTCAAGGACTAGCTGAGATGAAAGATGAGAAAACACACTGAAAAGAGTTACTACTGATGTGGTTCTAATACATGTATCACATATGTCCAAGGGCATCATTAGGCAGAGGGATTCAAGACTGGCAGCCACATATGACTTTTCTGTCCTTGCCAAACCTTCTTTCCTCTGATGAATTCTTGGCCTCTTTTCTCAAACTTGGCTCAAAATCCATCCTTTCTAGGAAGTAGCTTATCATTGACCACACTGACATTATTTCTTTTTGCATTCCTTTGGTGATTTCCTACTCTTGCATTTTCTTGTTCCTGATCACTGTCTCCCAAGATTGCCTTTAGGTGGTAAGTGATTTAGACACCACTAATTAAAGCTTTTGAGCTTATGGTGGTAAGGATTAGCCTTTCATTCCATTCCTTTTGTGATTTAGCAAGCAGTTGGCATTGATTGTTGGGTGGCTGCTCTGGCAAAGATCATCCATTTCAGTTCCTCCATAGTTTGGGATTTTAGTAGGTGAAAAGTTTTGAGATGGAGAAAGGGGCTTGAGTCTAGGCGCCTGTCTGGATTTTTAACCTACAGAAGAAAACTTAAACTAAGTATTTAGGACACTTTATATGAGCCCTCCCTAGTATATTTATCAACCTTTAAAGCTTTGAAACATTTCTTAAATTTATGGAAAAGTTACAAGTACAGCTCTTGCTCAGTTACTGTAGCCTGTGATTAGGTGCAGATGGGAGAGTGGTGTCAACACACAAGTAGCCTAGAGCTGGGTTTGTGGCAAAACCTCAGTGACCCCCACCCCCACCCGGCCCAGAGACCCTGCAAATCCCACCTGGACCAAGAGCTGAAGCTGATTGTCAAATTTTGAACAAATGTGAGGTGTGGAGGATCAATATTACTCTGACCAATATCATAAGGCTGCCCGGGAGCTGCTGGTGCATGCCTTCGCTGCTGCAGTGACTCATCTGCATCTGGGTACTGGACAAGGGCAAGATGAGCTGGATTACATCCTCGTCCAATAGATAAGGATTTTTTTGGAGAGGTCTTCAAACTTGACTTGGACAAGTTTATTCATCATGCCTGAGTGCTGATCTGCAAGCTCAATATCAGTGCCTACAAACAGGTAGTGAATATCCAGTTCTTCATTGTCCTCCTGGATTCCTGGAAGCACATCTATGATGCTCTCCACCTCCACTTTCCTTACAAGGATGCCTCATGAAGAAGAATGCCAGGAAGTGCCCTGGCTCATGTGGCTCAGTGGACTGAGCACCAGCCTGCGAACCAAAAGGTTGCTGGTTCAATTCCCAGTCGGGGCACGTGTCTGGGTGGCAGGCCAGGTCCCCAGCTGAGGGTATGTGAGAGGCAACCACACATTGATGTTTCTCTGGATCAACACACACAAAAAAAATGAAGAAGAAGAAGACAAGTAGCAAGTACAATAGAAATAACTTTTTCCTGAGAGTAAGATGCAGACCCCTGAATACTTTAGTGTGTGTTTCCAACAGACTTTCTCCTATGTGGCCATAATACAACTATTAAAATCAGGAAATCAATATTGATACACCCCAACCTTCTAATCCTCATACTCCATTGAAGTTTTTGCCAGTTGTCCCAATAATGTTCCCTATATCAAAATGATCCTATCAAATCACACATGACATGTAGTTATCATACCTTTTTAGTCTTCCTCAATCTAGAATAGTCCCTTAGTCTTTTTTATTGTATTTTTTCCATTATCATTTATCCCCCTTACACCGCCCCCCGCACACACACACACAATTGCTGCACTGTTGTCCATGTCCGTGAGTCCTTTTTCCTTTTCGCTCAATCCCTCCACCCACTAACCCTCCCCCCATAGCGGTCATCCTGCTCTCATCTGTGAGTCTGTCTCTGTTTTGCTTGATAGTTGGGTTTGTTCATTAGGTTCCACATATGAATGAAATCATGTAGTATTTGTCTTTTTCAGTCTCTTAGTCTTGACTTGACTTTTATGGCCTTAACATTCTATCTTTTCAATCTTACAGCCAACAAAATACAGCCTAAGTTCTGAACTGAATTGGTTACTGTTTTGTTTTATATCAATGATTGCGATTTTAAAAAATTTAATATTTATTGTATTTTTTCCCATTACTATTTAGTTTCCTAATACTCCCCTCCCCCCATCAATCACCACACTGTTGTCCATGTCCATGAGATTTTAAAAAATTTTTCATGAATATTCTTCATGAAATATTCTTATATCTGGGACCCCCAAAGAGTTGCCAATTTAAATTTTTATTAAGAAAGAATATTTTGAAACTGTAAGTATCAACTGATATCGCTACTTTTCAATTAAAAATAAAAATAATTAACTATGTAAGAATAACCAGGCCCTGGCTGGTGTGCTCAGTGGATTGAGCACCAGCCTGTGAACTAAAACGTCACTGGTTCAATTCCCCATCAGGGCACATGTGTGGATTGCAGGCCAGGACCCTGTTGGAGGCATGCAAGAGGCAGCTGATCAATGATGCATCTTTTGCGCATTGATGTTTCTCTCCCTGTCTTTCTCCCTTCCCCTTTCTCTAAACATAAATAAATAAAATCTTTAAAAAATAGGAAATCCTACAAAAAAAAAAAGAATATCCAGCATGTAACAACACAAAGTATAGTCCTTTATGTCAAATAAACTAGCTTTATAAAAATACCCTCACTGCTAGATGAAAATATTATTTAGGATTGGTGTTGGCTTGTAGACTGGTTTATGCTTTTCCACTTCTGAATCTAAACTAACGTTGTTCCCCTCCTCCTGCGTTGGTTTGTGCCTTATCTGGGCCAGTCTAAATCCTGCTTATTCTTTTTTTTTTAAGATGTTATGTATTTTACTTTTAAAATAATAAGTTGGGGCGTGTGCAAGAGGCAACTGTTCAATGTTTCTCTCTCACATAGATGTTTCTCTTCCCCTTCTCTCTAAAATCAATAAGCATGTCCTCAGGTGAGGATTAAAAATAAATAAATAAATAAATAAGTAAGTAAGTAAGTAAGTAAATAAATAAATAAAATATCCTGAAGTTATTCACCCTGGAGCACATAACACAGAATTGTTTTTGCAGGAAACTTTTCTATAACATATTAACACCACATTGTTTCTGAGTATGATTTTTGACTGAGGCTTGTTTTTGAAACCAGTGTTTGTTTCTTTTTGACTATGATGTTTTAATACATGCAAATTTACCCAAATGGGCAGTAACACAGGCCTCTTGTTGAACTTAGTTTCAGCTTCTGTTAAGGATTCCTATCTTACCTATTTTAAGTCAGATAACCCAAACTGACAGAACCTAATTTTGTTTGGCTGGGCATGCTCCATAGACAATCCAGTAGCTTCTAGCAGCAGGTTTTTGTTGTTAGATTTTTCTTCTTTTTTATTGCGTTAAAATATAAATAACATAAAATTTACTGTCCTAACCATTTTTTTTAAGATTTTATTTACTTATTTTTAGACATTGTGGAAGGGAGAGAGAAAGAGAGGGAGAGAGAAAGAGGGGGAGAGAAACATCAATGTGTGGTTGCCTCTAGTACGCCCTCCACTGGGGACCTGGCCTGCAACCTAGGCATGTGCCCTGACTGGGAATCGAACTGGTGACCCTTTGGTTTGCAGGCTGGCACTCAATCCACTGAGCCACAGCAGCCAGGGCCATCCTAACCATTTTTAAGTGTACAGTTTAGTGGTTTTAAGTACATTCACATTGTTGTACAGCCATCACCACTATCCATCTCCGGAATTCTTTTCATCTTGTAAATCTGAAACACAATACCTATTAAAGAATAACTCTTTATTCTCCTCTCCCACCCCAGCTCCAGGCAACTACCACTCTTCTTGTCTCTATGACTTTGATTGCTCTAAGTACCTTAAATAATTAGAACTGTACAGTATTTGTCTTTTTTGTGACTGGCTTATTTTGCTTAGCCTGTATTCTCAAGGTTTATCTATATTGTAGAATGTGTCAGATTTTCATTCTGTTTTAAGGCTGAGTAATATTTCATTGTATGTCTATACCATGTTTTCCCTTCCCATTCATTAGTTGATAGACACTTGGGTTGCTTATATATTTTGGCTATTGTGAATAATGTTGCTATGAACATGAGTGTACAAATATCTCTTTGAGACCCTACTTTCAGTTCTTCTGGGTATATACCCAGAATACTGGATCACGTGGTAATTCTATCTTTAATTTTTTCAGGAACCTCCATATTGTTTTCCACAGCAGCTGGACTACTTTTATATTCCAGCCAACAGTGCACAAGAATTCCAATTTCTTTACATTCTCATCAATACTCGCTGTTTTCTGGGGTTTTTTTATGTAATAATCATCCTAATGTATGTGAGGTGGTATCACTTGATTTGAAATTCCCCAATGAGTAGTAATGTTGAACATCTTTTCATCTGCTTATTAGCCATTTCTATATCTTCTTTGGGGAAATGTCTATTCAAGTCCTTTGCCCATTTTGATTTGGGTTGTTTTGGGTTTTGTTGTTAAATTTTAGAAATCCTCCATATATTCTATACATTAATCCCTATGAAATAATATAATTTTTAAATATCTTGTCCCATTCTGTGGGTTGCATTTTTTCTGTGGGTTGTTTCTTTTGATGTACAAAATTTTAAAATTTTCATTACTTCCGATTTGTCTATTTTTTTCTTTTGTCATCTGTGTCTTTGACACCATATCCAAGAAAGCATTGCAAAATCCAATATTGTGAAGCTTTTGCCCTGTGTTTCCCTTTAAGAGTTTTATTATTTTAGGTTTTACATTTAGGTCCTTGTCCACTTTGAGTTAATTTTTGTATATGATGTTAGGTAAGGATCCAACTTACAGATAGCCATGCTTTGTGGACAATCTACTAGCTTTCAGCAGCAAGTTTAAAAACATAATTTTATAGATATGTGCCAGGCACTGTACTAGGTGCTTAGGATATAGCAATCTACAAGGGAAATCTGGTCTTCATCCTCATGGAGCTCACAGTCTGGTGGGGCAAGATTTTTGCCCGTCAGTTGAAATTTTATTTAGGAAGGAAATGTTGGGGATAATATGTTTTTCCTTATTTCAGGGAGTGTGGTCATGTCTCTTGGAGCAAATGCATGAATAAGTGCTCCTAGCACTGTTGAGGACTGTGAAAGTAGACATCTGTGGGATTTCTTGCCTTAGCTTTTGGGCCTTTCAGGAAGTTCTTAGGATATTGAAGAGATCATGGTAGTTATGATCATGACCACAGGCTAAAGCTCAAAGTGGATGGCAGCCTCCTCTGCTTTTCACAGTGCTCCTGGAGATTCTGAGGAGACAGCCTTCTCCCTGTTCCTTCAAGTACACTCTAAATTGGCATGGTGGAACAAACGTAACATGAAAGTCAGAAACTTGGGACCTAGTTACAAATTTGTCCATAACCATCCTGTGTGGCCTTGGAAAGCTGCTCCCTCTGATTTTTTTTGCATCTTTAAATTGGGGATAATTATACCTGCATTACCTGCTGTTAGGTAGCTGTAAGGATCATATGAGGGAGTATCATCTAAAGCAGTGTGATACTGTTCTCATGTAAGGAATTAGCAGGATTTTTATTTGACCTACACAAACCCACATGAGGCAGGCATGTCAGGTTTCATTACTTTTATTTGGTCTCTACTTTAGCTAAATTTGTTCTTTTTCTTTTTTTAACCCATATAAGTAAAACTTCTTTTCTCGGAAACTGACTTTTATGGCCCATTTTCCTGCCTATGAAAGGCAGAAAGGAGAATCAAGGAGTCTAAGGTACATTAGAGTGTATCTGGTCTAACAGCACCCTCCTTCCTCCTCCTCTTGACTCCCTGTCTTCATCTTATCCTTCACAAAGCAGGAAACTGAGGGTCAGAGCGAAGTGGAAATTTGTGCAAATTCACACACTGAATTAGGGATCAAAAATGAGTCTAGGTCTGGTACCTCTAAGTAATTACCTGAGGATCTTCTTAATAATCCAGATTCTTGGACCTCACCCAGCCTATTGAATCAGAATCTCCAAAGGATAAAACTTCAGTCTTGTATTTTTGTAACCTCCTCACATGCTTCTGATGTGGTGGGCAGTGATGTGGTGACAGGGTAGCTTTGAAAATTATTTAGACCAGTGGTCTTAAACTTAAGAAAATTGTATACCTAAAAGAATTTTGAAAAATTATGTAACTCTTCACACATTTTAAAGTTTATACTTAAACATTGTATTATAAGATTAAATAATTGCAATGTGCAACGGGTTTTATATTCCATATAAGTACATATTTTGCATATATTTTTCAAAACCTTGGAATTGACCCTGGCTGGTGTGGCTCAGTTGGTTGGGCATCACCTGCACACCAAAAGGTCACCAGTTCAATCACCAGTCAGGGCACATGCCTGGGTTGCTGCAGGTTTGGTTCCTGATTGGGGCTCATGCAAGAGGCTACCAATCTATGTTTCTGTCTCACATCAATGATTCTCTCCCTGTCTTTCTCCCTTCCTTCCCCTCTCTCTAGAATCAATAAAAGAAGAAAAACCTTGGAACTGCAAGTCTAGCTCATATAGTTTATAGAAAATGTCCACCATATAACCTACTGTATTTTTTGGACAATAAGATGCACCTTTTCTTTTTCTACACACCCCCCCCCCACCAAATTTGGGAGGAATAATGGTTGTTAATGCTGCTTTTGAGTTCTGTTTACATTTACATTGGTGAAATATTATGTTATTTACGTTATTAAATATTTTACCACATTTTTTGCTTTAAACTTTTTCCCCCTATTTTCCTCTTTTAAAACCTAGGTGTATCTTATGGTCTGAAAATATGGTAATTTGCATAGCCAGTTCTTACTGTCAATATAATCAACCAAACAGATTTACTTCTGTTAGAAAATACCTGACTTCTTTTTCTTTTTTTAGGTTTTATTTATTTATTCTCAGGGAGAGGGGAAGGGAGGGAGAAAGAGAGGGAGAGAAACATTGATGTACAAGAGATATATTAATCAGTTGCCTCTTGCACAGCCCCAACTGGGGACCTGGCGCCCAAGCCAGGCATGTGCCCTGATTGGGAATCAAACCGGCAACTTTTAGGTTCACAGGTCAGTGCTCAGTCCACTGAGCCACACCAGCCAGGGCTTCTTTTTCAATTAAAATAAATATGTTAATACATGACCCTGCAAATACTATTATATTTAACTTCTGAATTATAATTCTAATAAGGAAAATAGTGTTGTCATGAGTTTGTCATCTGAATGGAGATGTTACTCCTTTTAATACTTATTTCTACAGAAGATCTATGATTTACTTTCTTGGGGATCTCCTTGTGAAGTTATACATTCTCAGATTGTCCCTTTGTTTGGCACTCTGCATAAGAGAGAGATGGCATTTGTAAAAGAGAAGTGGGAAAGGAGACCCAACTCAGACATATCAGTGTTAGGAAAGATTACATATGGAAATTCAGAATCTGGACATTAATTCTCTTAAAACATTTTCTGTTCATGTACCCACAGGAATAGAATACCCTAGCTTGAAAACATAATGATTTAAACTATGCCATTTATCTAAATAACAAAGAGACATTGTAATGAATATTTTTTTAGTGTGTTTGTTATACTTGAGAGACCTGACGTTCATGGAAAATGGTGCCCCTGGTTGTTGTTCCCACTTTCCTTTTCTGCTCCAGACATATTCCTGTTTTAGGCAGCATTCCAAATGCTATGATAGAGGATCTGAGAGGGCTGCCTTCATTCACTCGTTTTGGGTATGGCCAACAAGGGGCACATGAGAGTAGGAACAAATGTGTTGATTTCCTTTCTGTAACAGGCATGAATGCAGTGGGAAAGGGGTTACCTTCTGTACTGACCCAGGTCTGCCTTCTCAACAGAGAATAGGTGCAGAATCCAACTGGCACTAAAGCTACCTTGGCCGAGGGTCACAGGCACAAAGTCCCTGGATCAAGGCCTGAAAATAGCTGGCAGGAGGGCAGGGTACAATAATAGCCCACATTGCAAAGCAGGAGTCCCATAGCCTGAACCAAATATCCTAGGGCTTCTTCTAGTCTCTCCTATGGCATAAAGTCCAGAACTAAGCCCATTGTTGGGGCTCAAGACTTTTTGATATATTTTCAAATCCCATTCCACAAGTTTTACATTCTTTCCTTCTCTGTGTCCACCATTTCCTCCTGTTGGTCTTGCATCTATTTTCTTTGTTTGTATGTTCAATAACCCCTCCTTTCCTTGTTATGTTTTTTTAAGATTTTACTTATTTATTTATTTTAAGAAAGAGGGGAAGGAAGGGAGAAAGAGAGGGAGAGAAACATCAATGTGTGAGAGAAATGTTGATCATTTGTCTTCTGCATGCTCCCAGCTGGGTACCTGGCCAGCAACCCAGGCATGTGACCTGATCAGGAATCAAACTGGCAACCTTCCATTTTGAGAGACAATGCCAAACCCACTGAGCCACTTCAGTCAGGGCCCTCCTTTTCTTCTATGTTTCCTCACTCTGATTATCCTGGGTCCGGCTGATCATATGAGCAGAGAAGTTTGTTCATTTATTCACCTTTTATCCATTAATTTCATTAAGTACTGGGTATGTGTCAAACTTTGTGTGAGGCACCGAAAAGGAAACACATAGAAAAGATATCCTGTCTGCATTTAAGGAACTCACAATCCAGTAAAGGAAACAGATGCATACATATGACTGTAATGCTAAAAATAAAATAGGTAAGTGCCAAGTATTTAGGCAAATAAGGAGAGACAGTATGAATGAATGAATGAACAGTATGAATGACTGAATAAATGAATAAATAGGTAGTGCTAAGAGACAGTCTTTCTGGAAAGGAAGACTTGTAAAGATGTCTATTTTATTTCCAAATTAATCTGTATGTTTATTGTAATTACCATAAAATGTCATATGTCTTTAACCTTGAGATATAATTCATCCATTATAATTATCCATTTAAAGGGCACAATTCAGCCCTGGCTGGTGTAGCTCAGTGGACTGAGTGCTGGCCTGTGAACCAAAGGGTCACTGGTTCAATTCCCAGTCAGAGTGCATGCCTGGGTTGCAGGCCAGGTGATGTATCTCTCGCATATTGATGTTTCTTTCTCTCTCTTTCTCCCTCCTTTTCCCTCTCTCTATGAATAAATAAGTAAACAAAATCTTTAAAAAAAAATAATAAAGTGCACAATTCAATGATTATTTGGTGTATTACGAGTTGTACAACCAATCAATTTTAGAAGAGTTTCACCACCCCAAAAAGAAACCTCACAGTCATGAACAGTCACTCTTCCCTTTTCTCCAACTTTCTCCACTTCCACCCTAGGCAACCACTGATCTACCTTCTGTTTCCATAACTTTGACTATTTTGGACATTTCATATAGGTGGAATCATATAACATGTGGTCTTTTGTGACTAGTTTCTTCTACTTAGCATATCTTTTCAAGGTTCATCTACGTTGTATCATGTATAGTACTTCATTCCTTCTTATGCTGAATATTAACCTATTGTATGAATATACCACATTTTATTTATCCATTCTTCAACTGATGGACATTTGGGTGTTTTCACTTTTTCATATCATGAGTTAGAATAATTCTGATGTGAACATTTGTGTACAAATTTTTGTATGGATGTATGTTTTCAATTTTGTTGAGTGACTACAGCTACACTAAAATCCATCCTTGCTGGACTTCAACCTCAAAGTTCTCAGGACTCCTACATTTGTATTTTCTTCTTTATGCTAATTCTGGCTTTGGAAACAACATCCCCCTTTTGGGGGTCATGTAATTTAGGAGAGTGCTGTGAATTGAAGACATACAGATTCTAGAACTAGTTACTTTTAATATTTAAAATAATTATCACTGGCTGGTGTGGCTCATTTGTTTGGAGTGTCATCTCATAGACTGAAAGGTTGCAGGTTCAATTCTCTGTCTGGGCACACACCTAGGTTGCAGATTCAATCCCCAGTTGGGGTGCATACAAGAAGGCAACCAATCAATGCTTCTCTTGCTTTGATGTTTCTTGCTCTCTCCCCCCCCAAAAATAAAATAAAATAAATGAAAATAAAAATAATTTTTAAAAAGATAAATAAATTAATTAATTAAAAATAAAGCGATGACAAAATGTCCTTGGGTGAGAAGCAAAAAATTTTAGATAATTAAAATTAAATAAAATTAAAAATTAAAAATTTCTCTGCTACATTTTACATTTCAAGTGTTCAATAGCTACATGTGGCTTTAGAATAATGCTGCTATTAATGTGCTAAGTAAACTCCAGTCCATCACTTGACTTCTGTGTATAGGTTTCTTATCTGTAAATGAGGATGGTGGACATCAAAAGCTCCATCTTCCCCTGGCACTCTAAGTATTCGTGATTCAGCCTTTGGGGTGTGCCTCCTCCCACCTCTTCTCCCTCTCCCTCCTCTCTTGGCTAGGGCAGGAGTACCCAGAGGGAATGTTAGGCTGCTAATTGTTCAGGTTATGTTGTTCCCACTCCCTGCACCCTTGGTGAAAGGGAAAGTGACTCGAGGGTGTACTTATATTTGAGTGCCTCACATTTGTGCAGTGCTTTATGGATCATAGAATACATTATTTCCTGATTTTACAAAATCAAAGAATCTTTAAGTTGGAAGGGCCTAAAGATCATCTTGAACTTCAGTGAACATGAATTACATGGGTTGCTTATAAAACTGAAATTCCAAGGACTCCACTTCCTGGAAAATAATCTAGTAGCTGTCAGGGTTTCCCAGGCCCAACCTGCACAATCCTGTGCTGCAACTGTGTGGAGCTGGACCTTCAGACTTGTGTTGGTAACACTGTCTGACCACAATTTGATATGCATTCACCTTGCTTGGTCCAAACCACGTCGTGAAGTCTGCTCTTTAGTATCCCTGGAAATCCCAAATTCTGCATGATATCTCTAGAGTTAGGGAGCTCCTGAAGGACTATCTTCCATCACTGGACAGCTCTGACAGTTAGAAAGGCTTTTCTTATTTGACTTACCTCTTACATTTATATTTATATAACACAAGTTTTTTTTTCTCCCATAATAATCCTCAGGCTCTTTCATTTAGGAAATATTTATTGGGCACCTACTATATACAAGGTCTCCAGGCTCTAGGTATTATTCAGCAGTAAACAAGACCAACTTGGTCTCTGCCTTCAGAAAACTTACCATCTAGTACGGGAGATAGACAGCCAAAAAAAAAAAAAAAAGTAAATAAATGAATAATAAAAATTATGGCTCGAGAAAAATGCTATGGAAAAATAAATAGAATGTAGCCCTGGCTGGTGTAGCTCAGTGGATTGAGCGCGGGCTGCGAACCAGGCATCTCAGGTTCGATTCCCAGTCAGGGCACATGCCTGGGTTGCAGGCCATGTCCCCCAGCAACCACACATTGATGTTTCTCTCTCTCTCTTTCTCCCTCCCTTCCCTCTCTAAAAATATAAATAAATAAAATCTTAAAAAAAAATCTCTCCCTCTCCCCTGCCCCCCATTTTTGAAAAATAAAAAATAAACAGAATGTTGTGAAGAAGAATAAGAGTATTGTGATGAAGGGCTGATGCTACTTAGGGTGGCTGGGGGAAGCCTCCCCAGGAGAGTGACATTTAAACTGATACCTGAAACATGAGATAGAACAAACCACTCAAAGAGTTGGGGAAAGCTGGTAAAAAGCACATGGCATGTTTTATCAGTCAGAAGGCTAATGTGTTTGGAGCTCATTAAGCAAAATGAAACGACAGAGATGAGTGAGAGAGGATACAAGGCATAGTATAAGTTTGGGGTTTTTTGACATGCAATGGAAGCTACTAAAGGGTTTTAAGCAGGAGATAACATAGTTTGGTTTAATTTTTAGTAGATAATTCTGGATGATGTATGTGTATTAGAAGGGCATAAAAGTAAAGTGGGAGACCAGTTTGGGGCCATTGTTGTTATCCAGGCAATAGATGACAGTGGCTTGAACTAGGGTGAGGCAACAGACATACAGATATTTGAGACTTGTCATGTCTCTCAGTATCCTCTCTTCTTCATGCTACACAGCTCAGTCCAGTGTTCCTCTCATAACAAGTTTGACTTCTCTTCTTATCTTGGTGTTTCTCCTCTGGAAGGCCTATCTCACCAGGTTAGATCCTGCCCTCTGAAGGTTCTGTCAAGAACCCAGTTTTCCCTGCATAGCTTTCCCTTGGCTCTTTCCTCCTATCACATGCCTTACTTTTATGTTAGTCTAGGGAACTAAAATCTCCAATCCAATGACAGTCTATTATATAGAGAGGGGGAGCCCCAGTCTTCCCTGTCATTAATCAATGATCACTTTTTCAGTGATTTCACTACAAACCTTAAGTACTTATTGTGCCGACTGTGCTCAGAGGGGACAGAGGATAAGAAGACATGATGATCCCTGCCCTGGAAGAGGGTATAGTGGGAAAGATAAAGTCCCAGTAAATATAATACAAGGTAGAACTGATGGATCACAGGGAAAGTGAGATAAAGGGCCTTGGGAGGCAGAAAGAACTTTCAGCTTTGTGGGGGGGTGAGGAAAAAGAGAGAGTAGGGACTTCATGAAACATGTTCATTCGATTACCCGAGACTTGAGGGAAGTGGGGACAAGGAGTGACTTTTATGTGGAGTGTTCAAGGATGGCCTCACTGAGAAGCCAACATTTGAGCCATAACTCAAAGACAGGGAATAAGCCATACAGCCATCTGGTGGAAGAATGCTCCAAATAGAGGGCAATAGTTCTGAGGTTAAGCGTGCTTGGTGTTTGTGCCAAACAGGAGGCCATGTGGCTGGAGCAGATTGAAGGGGAGAGGACGAGAGAATAGGAGTATGTGAGGACAGAGAGGTAATGAGGGTCTAGGTTATACAGGAACTAGTAGGCAATTGTGAGGACTACTCAAAATGGAATGGGAAGATATTTGAGTAGAAGAGTGACATGGTTGGACTTATCTAATGGTGATTTTGGACTAGGATGGTAGAAGTATTTATGAAGAGATGTAGTCTATCTTAATTCTAAATATATTTTGAGTCAATAATAGATTACAGTAAATTTGGAGACTGTGAGGGTAAGATAAGCAGAGAAGGCCTGGAGGAAGAAGATGAGAAGACTGTATACCTTGGGCTGTCCCATACCATATAGCCTCCAGATAAAAGGGAAGTTACTGTATTTTTTGGACCATAAGACGTGCCTAGAGTTTAGAGGAGGAAAATAGGGAAAAAATTTTTGAAACAAAAAAATGTGCTAAAATATTTAATAACATAAATAACATAATATTTCACCAATGTAAATGTAAACAGAACTCAACAGCAGCATTAACAACCATTATTCCTCCCAAATTTGGTGGGGAAGTTCATTTTATAGTCCGAAAAGTATGGTAGTTTGGTCTACAGCAAGGGCTCCCAGTTGGTAGCCTGCCAGCCAAATCTCTTATTAATAGCCTTTAAAAAAGATTTTATTTATTTTTAGAGAGGAGAAGGGAGGGAGAGAGAGAGGGAGAGATATATCGATGTGCCAGAGAAACATTGATCCGTTGCCTCTCACATACTCCCAACCAGGAGCCTGGCCTGCAACCCAGGCATGTACCCTGACTAGGAATATAACCAGCAACCTTTCAGTTTGTTGTATAATGCCCATCCCACTGAGCCACACCAGTCAGGGCTCTTAATAGTTTTGTTTGACCGCAGTGTTTAAAACTTTAAAAAATTAGTTGTCAACACTTAAAAATTCAGAAATAGATTCCAGGCATCTCTTAAAAACTGGGGGGCAGGGGGTGGGGAGGCAACATTGAGCCCTTATCCCCAGAGGGAAAAAGTTGACAAGCGCTAAGTGTAAGTGCTAGATGCCTCCTTCTTCAGCTTTCCAGTCCCTGCCTCTCTCCCTTTCCCCCACAAATGTGTAACTGTCATCGTGCACGCACTGCTGTTTTCTTACAGAAAAGTTAAGAGGAAAGTGAACTATTTCTTGCTGCTATCAAAATTTTTTTTCTTATGGTCCACTTCACTTATTTACTTTACCTGCCTGGACCTTGTTGATTTTTGAGTTTGCAACTCCCAGTATAGAGGAAAGAGGCCCGGACCCTGAGTCCTAGTGCCTCTTCTGCCTTAGTCCACCACGTGACCTCAAGCAGAAAAAAATGGCCTCTTTGGATCTCCTTAGAGTTAGGAGACTAAATTGAATGTTATTTGAAAAATTCTAACACCCTGGAGGGCTTGTGAAGTTGCAGGAGGCCCGTACCCTCCCAAACAGCAAGGGGGCCCAGCCTAGTATATGTGTCAGAGAAAGAAGACACTGGAAGGAACTGGTGCCTGTATTAATAATGTATAACTGGAGCCCAGAGCCAGGGAGAGGAATGTACACTGTGGTGTGTGTGACTAGAAGTGCGCTCAAAGAAGCTGTTCTTGTACAGGTTGGTGCTTATCTGTTCCTGTGTACTCTATGTACCAGGCTCTATTTTAGGTGCAAGGCATGTAGCAATGAACAAGACAGACAAGGTCTCTGTTATCATGGAGCTATATTCCAGTGAAAGACACAGAGCTTATATTCCAGCGAAAGATCAGATAACATAAAAGTAAATAAAATACATAAGATAATTTCAAATAATGGAGAAAGTGAAACAGAAAGATTTGATAGTTTCTGGAGGGGCAAGCTGTGCACATAGGCGGGTACATAAATGTGGTGCATTTACTTGCAGAGGGGCCCATGTTTGAGTCCTGGGTCCACATATTTACGCTTATTTGTGCCTATATGTGTATTGGGTTGGCCAAAAAGTTCGTTTGGTTTTTTTCCATAAGGTGGCTCTAGTAGCGCTTATTTGTCTTTAACTGCATTTGAAACAATTTTGTTAGATTGTATTGTGACAGCTGTCATATCAGTGTGCATAAAAAAAACACATCAAATTGGTGAATTTTTGTGTAGCCATTTTAATAGTAAAGACAGAAGAAAACATGCAACATTTTTGGCATATTATGCTTTATCATTTCAAGAAAGTTAAAACACAACTGAAATGCAAAAAAAGATTTGTGCAGTGATGGAGAAGGTGCTGTGACTGATTGAACATGTCAAAAGTGGTTTGTGAAGTTTTGTGCTGGAGATTTCTTGTTGGAGAATGCTTCATGGCTGTGTAGAGCAGTTGAAGTTGATAAGGAGCAAATCGAGACATTAATTGAGATCAATCAATGTTATACCACACAGGAGCTAGGTGACATGCTCAAAATATCCAAATCAATAAAATTATTTGTGAAAATGAAAAATGTGTCTTTTATTTTACAGAAAAAAACTAATTGGACTTTTTCGCCAACCCAATACATGGGCAGTATTTATTTATTTATTTATAGATTTTATTTATTTATTTTCAGAGAGAAGAGAAGGGAGGGAAAAAGAGGGAGAGAAACATCCACATGTGAGAGAAACATCAGTTGGTTGCCTCTTGCATGCCCCAATGGGGAACCTGGCCTGCAACCCAGTCACGTACTCTGACAGGGAATCAAGCCAGCAACCTCTTGGTTCACAGGCATGCGCTCAATCCACTGAGCCACACCAGCCAGGGCCATGGGCAGCTTTTATACCTGGGGTATTTTTATATTATATGTGATATTTCGCATGTCAGTTTACACAGGTGAGCTGGTATGTGGTATGCATGTGGAAATGTGTGCATGGGTAGGTGGTATATGTCTGCATTTAGCCATAACTGGAGATGTTCTGAAGTTCCTACGGCACTTGTCAGTGGGTCAGTTAAGGAAATGGCTTTTTTGCCTCTGGCATTCAGGGCCATTTGCCAGCTTCCTCTCTCCCTGTTCCTTCCCACTTTAGAAAGCTCTCTCTGCTTGGCTCCTCTCCATCCTAGAGGAGCTAAGCCAAGGAGAGGATAGTAACTGACTCATCAAGCCAGGAGGTTCGAAGAGGCTAATAATCCAAAGGCCTGGCTTCTTTGCTAGCCTCTGTCCTTCACAGTACGAGGGGAGCCCGGACTTGAAATCAGAAGACCTGAGAATCTATTCTTGGCTCTACCAGTTAATTATTGTGTGACCTTGGCCAAGCTATTACATCTCTCTGGGTTTCAGTTACCTCCTTCATAAGTACTCTGGGTAGTGTAGTGTTTAGGAAGGGCTACATGGTGCTGATGCATTCTGAGCAGGGGCAATGGCATGATCAAAAGTATGGAGATGGGCCTTTGTGTGTAAAGGAAGCCAGGAGAAACCCACTTAGAATAAAATTCAAACTTCTTACCATTGCCTGGAAGGCCCTATGTGATCTAGCTGCTTTCTGCCTCTTCCTCCTACCTCCTACCCTCCTTCTTGTTCATTATGCTTCAGCTAAACTGCCTTCCTTTCTGTTCTTTGAATAGTCCAAGCTCTTTACCACCTCCGTGCCTTTCCAAATTTCATTGTTCTCTCTGCCAGGATACTCTTCCCAAGAATGCATATAGTTGCTTACTTCTCACTACTCAGGCCTGAGCTCAAATATCACCTCCCTGGAGAGAGGCTTTCCCTGTCTATCTTAGTATCACCCTCTATTGTTTATCAATATTTAAAATGCACATATCCTTTGATCCAGTAATTTTACTTCTAGTAAATCATCCTACAGATGTATTTAAAAGTGAGTACAATGACAAATGAATAAAGATATTCACTGAGCATTTATTTGTTAAATAAATTATGGTACATACAAACGGTAGAACATTATAAGGATGACAAAGAGAATGAAACAGCATAGTAAATCTTGATGGAGAATGATATCAATGTATAATGTTAAGTTTTTTAAAAAGTAAGGTGATTGAGCTCTATACTTAAAGCTTGTGCAGCTTATTGGATGTATATTGTACTCAATAAAAGATAAGATACGGAATAGTGTGTACTATATGCCATCATTGTGTAGAAAACAGTGAGAATTACACATAAATGCATGCATGTTTATGCTTGTGAAAAGCATATATTTATGCTTGTTTGGTATGTTTGTCCTTTAGTTATAGCAGCTCTTTCCCACATCTACCCACCCTGTGCTTAGTTGGCATCTGTGATGTGCTTATTTTTCTTTTGAACATCATTACAATTCAATTTTTTTAATTCAATTTTTAGATTTCCATCTTCAGTGATATCCCAAGGACCTTATGAAAGATGCTGAAATTGTAGCCTTCTTCCAAAGTAATCATCTTGGTCACATCACACTAATTCAATTTCCCTATCTATCCCTTCCTTCCTGCAAGGAATGGTCTTATCCCCATATTGACTACTTCTGGGAAGTTATACAACATAGGGTAACAGTGGTTGCCAGTAGGCAGAATGATGGGTATGGGAAGGGAACTTCTCATCACATATCTTTTTATGAAGTACCATTTATATTTATTATTCAAAAAATAGAATTGAAAAATTAAAACCACTGAGGGGGAATATTTTTGTAGTTAAATATTCACATATAATCATGAAAGTTCCTTAAGATATCTTTTTAAAATGTATTTCTCAAGTAATATTTATCATAATCTGAATTGTCTTGGTTGCATTTGTTACTTGGATATTTCTTGCACAGTCATAGGAATATGAGCTTCATGTTATCAGGAATCTTGCTTATCTTATCCATCAGTGCCTTATTTCTATATGTGTATATGGTACATAATAGTCATTAAATAAGCAAACAGACAGATGTAACAATGATCAAAGAAAACCAGGCAGAGGCCTAGGGAGGAGTGGGAGGCAAGGCTGAGCAGGACAAAAATCAGCTGATAGAGGCTGGTCATTCTCAAACTTTAAATTGATGTCAGAATCATGTGTGATTCTTTTTACCAGCTTATAATAAAGAAGTAGATTCTTGTACCCTGTGATTCTGATTCAGTAGATCTGAGTAGGGGCTCAGGAATCTACATTTTAACAAATTCCCTAGGTGACATGTGTGCAAGTGTTCTGGAGACCCCACTTTATATCTGTGATATAATTTCTCCTTGATACATCCCTAGGATGGAAGATAAGGACCATCATCCCACTTGTCAACCTAAATGAGGCTCAGAGATTAACAATACATTTTTTTTCTTCCCCCCCCTATCTATTTTCTACCTATTGTCTATGCTACTTATTCTCTATATCTTTTCCCCCTCCCTCCTCCTCCCACTTCCCTGTTGCTAACCTTCCATTTGATGACTTTTTTTTTTTACTGTTCATATTTTTTATCTTTTTCTTGGGTAAGTCCCTTTAACATTTCATATAATAAGGGCTTGGTGATGATGAACTCCTTTAACTTGACCTTATCTGGGAAGCACTTTATCTTCCCTTCCATTCTAAATGAAAGCTTTGCTGGATAGAGCAATCTGGGATGTAGGTCCTTGCTTTTCATGACTTGGAATACTTCTTGCCAGCTTCTTCTTGCCTATAAGGTCTCTTTTGAGAAATCAGCTGACAGTCTGATGGGAACTCCTTTGTAGGTTACTGTCTCCTTGTCTCTTGCTGCTCCTAGGATTCTCTCCTTCATTTTTACCTTGGCTAATGTAATTATGATGTGCCTTGGTGTGTTCCTCCTTGGGTCCAGGCTCTTTGGGACTCGCTGAGCTTCCTGGACTTCCTGGAAGTCTATTTCCCTTGCCAGATTGGGGAAGTTCTCCTTTATTATCTGTTTAAATAAGTTCTCAATTTGTTGCTCTTCCCCTTCTCCTTCTGGTACCTCTATAATTCGGATATTGGAATGTTTAAAGGTGTCCTGGAGGTCCCTAAGCCTCTCCTCATTTTTTTGAATTCTTGTTTCTTCATTCTTTTCTGTTTGGTTGTTTCTTTCTTCCTTCTGGTCCACTCCATTGATTTGAGTCCCAGTTTTCTTCCCATCTCTATTGGTTCCCTGTGCGTTTTCCTTCATTTCTCTTATTGTAGCCTGCATTTGTTCATCTAATTTATGACCAAAGTCAACCAATTCTGTGAGCATCCTGATCACCAGTGCTTTGAACTGTGCATCTGATAGGTTAGCTATTTCTTGGTCACTTAAAAAAATTGGCTCTGGGGCTTTTAATTCTGTTTGAGCCATCTTTTTTATTTTTTATTTTCCTTTGATCTGGTTGTGGCTGTTACGTATGGGCAGAGGAGCCTTTTGTGTTCACCAGGGCGGGGCACCGTAGTCGCTGGGTTGTGACGTTGTATGTGGGGGCAGGGTCTGAGAGGGAACAATGGCGTCTGCTCCACTCTCTCCAGGACCTCAGTCCCCCTTGCTGCCTTCCACAAGCAAACTGGGCCCTTCTGGTGCTGGCTCTAGGGCGGGTGGGCTTGTGCACTTTCTCAGACCCTGTGGGTTTCCCCAAGAAGTCTCCTGTGAGGCTGAATCTCCCGGCCTCAGCCCCCACATGTGTTTTCTGTTGGTGCTCTTAGGCTTTGTTTCCCGGCGGCGCTGGGTACCTGGGTTGCGCGGTCTGTGTCGCTGCCCGTTTTCACTTAGTTTGTATGCGCTCGAATGTGTGGCTGCGAACAGCCAGCGGCCTTGTGCCCCTCACTGGGTCTGCTCATTGCCTCCACGCCCAGGGTCTGACACTGGTCCGTCAGCTGCTTTCTGTGCCCTGCGCACCCGTGTCTGCCAGCCAGTGCTTTGTCCTGCCGGGACCCCTCGACCCCTCTCCGTAGGCCTCTGACTCCGCCCCTCCTTACCGGTCTGGATGTACAGTAGTCCAACTTCCATTCAGTTCATTTCTCTCTGTTCTGGTTGGTTTTTGTTTCTCAATTTTTGTTGTCCTTAGTTTTGGTTGCGCGGGGAGGCACAGTATGACTACCTATGCCTCCATCTTGGCCGGAAATCCCAACAGTACATTTTTCAATGACACACAGCTTGTGTATAAAGTATACTTTGAAAGGCCAAAGTATCTGACCAGTCAGTTCAAGGTGTAGCAGTAGATGGCTCAGCCTCACAGAACATTCCCAGGCCTTGGTGTTACTGAATGGGTTTTATGACTGTTCCTATTTTTTGTTTGGAAAAGAGATTATGTTCCCTAATGACTTTTTTTCTGATGTATTTCAGGGAAGGCAATGAGCCAGAAGAGACCTCCCAGATCACATACCATGAACTTCTGGTCCAAGTGTGTCAGTTCAGCAACGTTCTCCGAAAACAGGGTGAGTGAAGAGGTGGGGGGATGGAACTGAAGGGCCTGACCTTGGGGTATCTGAGGACTTGGGAGAAGTAGACAAGGGATGGACAGAATCTGATAATGGGACTAGAAGAGGTCAGCTAGAGGGGTGGTGGTGGTGATAGCTGGATGAGAGGGAGGGAGTAGCAGCACGAAAAAATCCATGGTCTATGTCCTTTATGTGCAGGCGTTCGGAAGGGCGACCGAGTGGCCATCTACATGCCCATGATACCGAAGCTTGTGGTAGCAATGCTGGCATGTGCTCGTCTTGGGGCTCTGCATTCCATTGTGGTAGGAATTTGGACTGGGAAAGGGGCCTGTTGGGGAATGGGGCTCTGAAGTAGATTGGGTCTGGGTGAGAGGACCTTAAGAACCAGACTAAGGAGTTAAAATGTTGTTTTCTCTTTTTAAATTCTCACCCAAGGACATGCTTAGAGAGGGGAAGGGAGTGAGAGAGGAAGAGAAACATCCATGTGGAGAACAACATCTATTGGTTGCCTCTTACACGCTTCCCGACCAGGAACCAAACCTACAACCTAGGCATGTCCCCTCTCTGGGAACTGAACTCGAGAACTTTCAGTCTACAGAATGATGCTCCAACCAACTGAGCCACACCAACCAGGGCTAAAATGTTTTTATTATAGGTTATCAGTTATTCAGTTTCTTCTAGGACCCTAACTTATAAACCCTAAAGGTTTTTATTAGTGACTCCTTTCTTTGTCCACTTAATCCCTGGGCCCTCATGCCCTTGGTCTTTCTTTTTTTTTAATTCATTGATTTTAGTGGGGGGAGGGGGGAGGGGGGGGACAAAGTGAGAGACACACACACACACACAGAAAGACAGAGAGATACTGATTTGTTGTTCCACATTTATATACTTTCATTGGTTGCTTCTTGTATGTGCCCTGACTGGGGATCAAACCTGCAACCTTGGTGTATAAGGATAATGTTCTAACCAACTGAGCTATCCAGCCAGTGCTCCCTCAGTCTTTCCTTCCCTAGTTTGCAGGCTTCTCTGCAGAGTCTCTATGTGAACGGATCCTGGATTCCAGTTGCAGCCTTCTCATCACTGCAGGTGACTAATTTTCTCACCGCTTCTCCAGAACCCCTACACTCCCAAGTCTTTGTTTCAATTAGCTAGTTGGAGTTTGGGACTGCTCAGTGTAGAGGGTAGGGACTGCCTACTGTGTAGTTCCTGGTTCTACCCCAGCCAGCCCTCTGTCTGCTCAAATCCGATGGAAGAGTTAAGAGGCCCACTCAGGAAGGACTTTATGAATATTGTGCTCACTAGGGATAAGGGGCAAGGAGTGTGGTGCCTTCCTAAGGCCTGGAATGTCTGTTGTCCCCCAAAGATGCCTTCTACAGGGGGGAAAAGCTTGTGAACCTGAAGGAACTGGCTGATGAGGCCCTGGAGAAGTGTCGGGAGAAGTAAGTGTGTTTGGCTGGTTGGCTACTACTCTGAGTCAACTGGGCCTTTTCCCAGTGCCATTTTCCCTTTGTCCTGCCTACCCTAGATGGACATGGGTGGCTTCTAACAAGTTCTCTTTTGAGCCAACCATTCCACCACTTCAGGCTTTTCTTTCCTCCAGGGATTTCTCAGTGAGATGCTGCATTGTGGTCAAGCACCTGAGGAGGTCAGAGCTGGGCACAGGCGACTCTGTCAGCCAGTCCCCACCAATTAAGAGGCCATGTCCAGATGTGCAGGTGAGTCTGTTACTGCTATGCTCTCCTCTAGACTCAAATTGGTTTCCTCTTCCTGCCCAAGAAGTTCCTGATGTCCTTTTCTTCTTCATTATAATCCTGAGGATCTGAGAGCCATCGTAGGAATGCCTCCCCTGGCAGGACTGGCTGGGAGATGGGGGACTTTGAACTTAAAAGTAGTTAGGGAGCCCTTTGCAACTTGGGACCTTCATGTGAGACATTGTAAGGGAGACTGGTTGGGGTATCCTGATGGGCACTAGGGACCGGGACCCCCAGGGCTTGGACTTAGAAATGGGCTGACTGATGTGACTAAATATAGTCATCTTGATTATTGGGCTGTGGCTTGGGGTGGGCTACCTGTGGAATCTCACGATGAAAGGACTAAGATCTAGCCCTCAAGATATCATCCTTATTAGTAAAGGAGTCAGCCAGAGGTTTGGAGCACACTGACCCTTCCCTCCCACTTTCCTATACTTGGACCTTGCTCACTATACTTTCTGTGGGCTCTTAACAGGGTAAGCTGAAAGAGAAACCCAAGCACATCTGGCCCCAGGTATCCACCTCTGCGCTGCCTTGGGCACTGTTTTCCTGTGTGCTTGTCTGTGTGTCCATTTGCTCTTTGCTTGTCTGCCCCATTGAGGTGACTGCCAGACCTAATCCCCTTATCTCTGCCCCGGGGCCCTTTGCCATTTAACTCACTTCCAAGGGTTGTGAAGCGATCCCTGCGGTTGCTGCCTCTCTGAACTCGAATACAGCATGCTCTCAGGGAGGTAGCAATGGACAACCCATTTTTCTCCTGCTGCTCAGGACCTTTGTGGGCCAGAGGACCAAGCAACCTATCAGAAAGTCTTTACTATGCACTTAAGTGGGGCAGAGCCAGGAGAGGCAGGAGGAAGGCAAGTAGAATAGGTGTAGACCCTAACATTGGGAATTCGCCATCAAGCTGGGGAGGTAGATATGTATTGCAAATGAAAGCCCAAGTTCTGTATAGGACAGCAGAGAAGAAGATTCTTAAATGCATTTTATACTATTTTGGGATTTACAAACTGCATATAAAGTCTGATAAAGTTAAGTGCTAAATTGGCCCTAGCTGGTGTGGCTTAGTGGATCGAGTGCCACCCTGCAAACCAGAGTCGCTGGTTCAGTTCCCAGTCAGCGCACATCCCTGGGTTGCAAGCCAGGTCCCCAGTAGGGAGCAAGTGCTAAACTGAACAAAAGTTACGTTGTAGGTGGTTCTAAGAAGGGAAATCCCTAAGTGGGGATTCAAAGCAGATTAGTGTAGAGGAGAGACTGGGTTTGGAGTCCAGAGACCAATTTTTAGCTGTATGACTTTGAGTAAGTTGCCTTTGCTCTCTGAGCTTCAGTTCCTTTATCAGTAATGAAGAGATGATGTTGCATGCTTAAAAGGAAACAACTTTCCTTATTAACATAAAGCAGAAAACCCACAATTCCTCTGAGTTTTACCATCCTCATAGGGTGTCTTACCTAAATCTGCTATGATTATAACATCTTAGGCTAATGGTAAATATAATCTCCCTTTTCTCTATTCTCATTAGTATGGTAGAGAGAGGTCTGATTCCTAGTGGACACTGTTTCCTTTAAAAAAAATTGTTGACACTATTACAGATGTCCCCTTTGCCCACCTCTACCCACTGTTTTCCCCCCTTTGCCCACCTCTACCCAGCCCCAGACCCTTCCTCCCCTGGCCTTCACCACATTATTGTCTGTGTCCAGGGGCTATTGCATATATATATTCTTTGTCTTGAGAAAGAAGAACAAAGTTGGAGGGATCACAATACCTGATGTTAAACTATACTACAAAGCCATTGTAATCAAAACAGCCTGGTACTGGCAGAAGAACAGGCATATAGATCAATGGAACAGAACAGAGAGCCCAGAAATCAACCCACACTTTTATGGTCAATTAATATTTGGCAAAGGGGGCAAGAGCATACAATGGAGTAAAAACAATCTCTTCAATAAATGATGTTGGGAAAATTGGACAGGTACATGAAAAATAAAAGAAACTAAACCACCAATTTACACCATACACAAGTATAAACTCAAAACAAGTGGGACTATATCAAACTAAAAATCTTATGCACAGTAAAAGATGCCATCATCAAAGTGAAAAAGGAACCCACTATATGGGAGAACATATTTGCCAATGATACTTCTGGTAATTTCCAAAACATATAAAGAACTTATATGCCTCAACATCAGGAAGACAAACCATCCAGTTAAAAAGTAGGCAAAGGACCTATGAAAAGATGCTCAATGACACTGTTTGCTTTTAAAACTCAGGCAGGAACCCAAGACTTTTCTCTTGAAGGAGGTAACAAACTCAGTGATTAAAGCATAGGCTCTGGAGCCAGACGACTTAGGTTTAAATCCTGGTTCTTTCACCTGCTACTATGGGAGCTTCGTCACGTTACGTAAGCCCTCTTGCCTTAGTCTCCCAATCTGTAAAATAAGGATAATAGTTGTATCTAATGGATGGGGTTTTGTCAATATATGCAAGGTGTTCAGCACATAGTAACTACTCCATAAATATTAGCTTTTATTGCTTTTAACATAGGCTGCATTTCTAAGAGGGAAAACAGAAAAAAAAAATAAATTCTTATAATTCTTTAAATACCAGAGATCTCTAGGCCACAGGCTCCTAGATTTATGTTTGTTGGAGGTGAAAACAGTTACCAAAAAACTAAAGACCATAAAAGCGGGCTTACAAAGTCCAGGTTTCTTGGCCTAAGAATTGCGGTCAAAGATGCAAAATTCTTGGCAGAGCTCCAAACCCCCTCATCCTTAAGCAATCGCTAAGGATGGGCCTACACAATTTGTATGTGCCTTCCTCAACTATGTCACCTTTGAGCTTCCTCATGTTTCTCTAACACCTGGCATCTGTCCCCCCTGTGGCTATCCTGGTCCAAGGACAAAGGCCAACTCACCTCCTCAATGTGTATTTCAGAAAATTCAAACCCTTTCCTAGTTCAAAGCTCTGGGCTCTCATAGGCACACAGCTAATTCACAATGTTTGTGGCACTAACTGAACTCTCACCCTACTTCCTGGTACTGGTTATCAGCTCCACACATGAAGCATGCCCCTTCCCCCGCCTCCCCTTCTTAATCACACATCCACAAAGTAAATAGAGAGAGAAGAGGGAGTAAAACATTGATGTGTGACAGACACATCAATCCGTTGCCTCTTGCACACCCCCAACTGGGGAACTGGCCTGCAACCCAGGCGTGTGCCCTGACTGGGAACTGAAGTGGAGACCTTTCGGTTCACAGGCTGACACTCAATCCACTGAATCACACCAGCCAGGGCAGGTAACAGTTTTATAAGATTATAAGAGTCCTCTCATTGTCACAATGTAACTTGCCTTTACATGTACCTAGTGCCTTTTCTGACAATTCACATCACTGTCGTAGACTGGCAGTATTTGCCCAAAGCCGTATTGGCACACTTCTGCTTAAATACATTAATGATGCCCTGGATGGTGCAGCTCCATGGACTGAGTGCAGGCCCATGAACCAAAGGATCGCTGGTTTGATTTCCAGTCAGGGCACATGCCTGGGTTGAGGGCCAGGTCTCCTGTAGGGGACGTGCAAGAGACATCCACACATTGATGGTTTCTCTGCCTTTCCCTCTCTTTCTCCTTCCCTTCTCCTCTCTCTAAAAATAAATAAATAAAATCTTTAAAAAATAACTTAATAAATATATAAATGACCTCATCTAAAGTAGATCATTTGGCAAGAAAAAATAGTGTTCATGTAACAAGGTATGTGTAGACCTATATGGCTATTCCACTAGAAAACAGGGTGTGTTTTTGAGCTCACTGGCAGCTGTCTCTCTTCTTTTTCTTCTTAAATTTTTAATGGTGCCTTACTTGACCTGGGCTTGTCATTCTTATGATGCTTATATGCCAAAAACGTCAAATTCTCTAGACTAAGGGGCAGATAGTAGAGAAAGAGGAGAGTGGTGAGGGAGTTATTTTATAATTTATCAAGGTATGTTTCTAGTACTTTGTGTTTTTTTTTTTAACCAAATATATACACAGTAGACTAGCATATAGACATACAGCAGGAGTAGGGTGTCTCTCTTACACTATCATGTCTGCCTGCCAGTCGGGGCCATGGAACACACAAGAGGTTAATGAATATGACAGGGCTTTGGGACAATTAAAGCAAACCTCAGACAGTTACTATCATCATACCCTTACATTTATCTCCCAGAGGAGTTCATGGGAACTGAACTAACTTCCATCTTTCTGACATTCATTGGTTTTCCCCACCCCCAGGGTAACCCAAGTCTTGATGTTTACTGTGGATAATACCTTTTCTCTTTTGATACTCCCCAAATCCTGTGAGACCATTGGGACAAAAATGACTATCCTCATTTTAACAAGGGGTAACAAGGTAAAGCGACTTGCCCAAGTGACTTGCTTATAGGTGGTAGAACCGGGATTGAAATCTAGTGCAAATTTTAGACAAATTTAGAGAATTTAGCTTCAGCAAAACTGTCTGTTCAAAAGGTGATATAACCAGGAAAGTAAAACAGTTTCAAGCAGAGTGTAGAAAAATTTAGGGATGACAGATCCAAAAATAGCTATCAAAGGCACTCCATTATAGGTAGACATCCCTCTGGGAGAAGTCCATTTTGGTCCTTCTCCACCAACTTAAAACAAGTCCTCCTGATGCATGGAATCTCAAGTAAATGTATTTAGGGAAAACTCATTGGTACCAGTGATGTGAAGGCAGAGGGAGATCAAGGGTAGGACCCTCCAGACAGAGAATGAGGTCTGGACCTTCAGGAAAAGGCACCTGGACCAAGATCTGTTGACTTCTTTCACTACTAACTGACAGGGCCAGATGCCTACCTTATCTGCAGACTCTGACTAATTTTGCATTTCTGAATTGTGTGTTGTTCGCATCCCTGCCGATGAGCCACTAGTCCCACAAGTACATATGTGTGTATGCAGGCCTGTGTGTGCATATTCATTCATCCAACAAAAATTTATTGAGGACCTTTTAAGTGCCAGGCATTTTGCTAGGTACTGGGGATATACGTGGGGAAAAAAAAGACAGACATACCACTGTACTTACAGAGCTGCGCTATCTAGTTGGGGAGACAGTAATCAAACAAATAACTAAAATAACTAGAAATATGTGCTGTGCGGGAAAGAAATATGGTGCAGTGATCAAGAATAATAGCAGGGGTGATGCTGGGAGTGGGAATCTACCAGATACTCTTCAAGGAAAGCCTTTCCAAGGTGACATTTAAACTAAGAATTGAAGGATGAGAAGAGACCAAGCAAGGGGCCCTCCTCAGCCTGAGGGCCAGGTGAGGGGAAACTCTGGAGCAGGGTGCTGGGAGCACCCAGGAAACCTGCTATTCTGTTCCCATTCTCTGTGCTCCATTCCACCCTCACAGGGCTCTTCCTCCCTTCCACTACCCCCACCTGCCAGTCCCACCCCAGCCCCTCCATGTGTCAGGTATCTCCTGCCCCCATCTTGAGCTGTTCACAGTTCTTCCCTGCCCATTTCTGCCTTTCTTCTGCAGATCCCTTGGAATCAGGATGTTGACTTGTGGTGGCATGAACTCATGCAGGACGCAGGGGATGAGTGTGAGCCTGAGTGGTGTGATGCTGAGGACCCACTCTTCATCCTGTACACCAGTGGCTCCACAGGCAAACCCAAGGCAAGTGCGTGAGCGCACATATGCACACGTGCGTATAGTGTATAAGGGTGAGAAGTGAGTTTCTGAGGGAGCATTTAATGACATCAATTTTACTCTACAACCCTGAGTTTCAGAAATGTCAATTACCTTTTCTAAATCAAATTAAGACCTTAGATTGTGAGGCTCAGGTGAGATAATTTAAGCGAGGGCTTTCACAGTGCCCAGAAAATGAGAAAAGCACTAGTCTATGTGGTTTGTATTGATGTTTTTTGTCCATGCCTACATGGTTTGGTTGAAGGAGAGCTGCCCTGTCAACTCAAGGCCAAGGGTGGACGCAGGGATCCCTCTTGGGCTCCTGGACTACAGCTTTTAGAGTTCAGCTCCTTCAACATGTCACACTTTAACATCTAGTCCAGGGGGTCAAACTCATGTCACTGGGGCCACATCAGCCTTGTGGTTGCCTTCAAAGGGCTGAATGTAATTTTAGGACTCTATAAATATAACTATTCCTTAACTAGGGGCAAGGAGCTCAGCACTGCCGCTGGGTAGAAACAAGGTGCCGGGCCTGATAAAACAAGGTGGAGGGCTGGATTTGGCCCGCGGGCCTTGTGTTTGCCACCTGTGATCTAGTCCCTGTGAGGGCACAGTGGGAGCCAGAAATAATTAAGAAAACTTGGACTACTTCCAGCCAAGATGGAGGCATAGGTAGACACACTGTGCCTCCTCGCACAACCAAAAAAGGGACAACAACAAATTTAAAAACGAAAAACAACCAGAACTGACAGAAAATCGAACTGTATGGAAGTCTAACAACCAAGGAGTTAAAGAAGAAACATTCATCCAGACCAGTAAGAGGGACAGAGGTGGGCAGCTGGGCTGAGAGGACTCACGGCAAGGCAGCAGCGGGAGGACCAGGGCAGGCAAGGCAGTGGCTGGCGGAGGGGAGGAACTACTGGGGAGTGAGATAGACCGTGGAACTTTATCTCCAGTGTGGGGAAATAAAGCCTCAAAGCCTCTGACTGAAAACACCTGTGGGGATTGCAGTGGTGAGAGAAACTCTCAGCCTCGTAAGAGTTTGTTGGAGAGACCCATAGGCTCCTAGAATGTACACAGACCCACTGACCCAGGAATCAGCACCTGAAGGCCCCAATTTAATTGTGGATAGTGGGGGAAGTGACTAAAAACCAGCAGAGAGCAGAGCAAGTGGTTTTGTTCACTCTGGAACATACAGCGTCACAACTCAGTGATGTGGGTTGCCCCACCCTGGTGAACATCTAAGGCTCCGCCCCTTACTATGTAACAGGCACACAGATAAAAAAAAAAAGACCCAAATGAAAACAAATCAAAGCTCCCAAAAAAAATACAACTAAGCAACAAAGAGATAGCCAACCTATCAGATGCACAGTTCAAAACACTGGTGATCAGGATGCTCACAGAATTGGTTGAGTATAGTTGCAAATTAGAGGCAAAAATGAAGACTATGAAAAATGAAATAAAGGAAAATGTACAGGGAATCAACAGTGACGGAATGGAAACTGGGACTCAAATCAACGATTTGGACCAGAAGGAAGAAAGAAACATTCAATCAGGACAGAAGGAAGAAACAAGAATTCAAAAAAATGAGGAGAGGCTTAGGAACCTCCAGGACATCTTTAAATGTTCCAACATCCGAATCATAGGGGTGCCAGAAGGAGAAGAAGAGCAAGAAATCGAAAACTTAATTGAACAAATAATGGGGAACCTCCCCAATCTGGTAAAGGAAACAGACTTTCAGAAAGTCCAGGAAGCTTAAAGAGTCCCAGAGAAGTTGGACCCAAGGAGGAACACACCAAGGCACATCCTAATTACATTAGCCAAGATGAAAGATAAGGAGAGAATCTTAACAGCAGCAAGAGTAAAGGAGAGAGTTACCTACAAAGGAGTGCCCATAAGACTGTCAACTGACTTCTCAAACCTTGCAGGCAAGAAGGGGCTGGAAAGAAGTATTCCAGTCATGAAAGGCAAGGACCTACATCCAAGATTACTCTATCCAGCAAAGCTTTCATTTAGAATGGAAGGACAGATAAAGTGCTTCTCAGATAAGGTCAAGTTAAAGGAGTTCATCATCACCCAGCCCTTATTATATGAAATGTTAAAGGGACTTACTTAAGAAAAAGAAGACCAAAAATATGAACAGTAAAATGACAACAAACTCACAGCTATTAAAAACTGAACCTAAAAACAAAAACAAACTAAGCAAACAACTAGAACAGGAACAGAATCACAGAAATAGAGATCACATGGAGGGTTATCAACGGGGGAGTGGGAGAGGGAGAGAGGGGGAAAAGGTACAGGGAATAAGTAGCATAAATGGTAGGTAGAAAATAGACAGGGGGAGGGTAAGAATAGTATAGGAAATGTAGAAGCCAAAGAACTTATATGTATCACCCATGGACGTGAATGAAAGGGGGTAATGTAGGTGGGAGGAGGTGTGCATGGAAGAGGGGAATAAAGGGGGGGATGGGACAACTGTAATAGCATAATGAATAAAATATATTAAAAAAGAAAATGTAGACTGTTCAATCGGCTTGAAAGATGTCACTCTGCCTTCTACCTACCCCATCCCTAAATTATTTTCCCCACATGCTTTGGAATATCCCTCAATGAGTTTTTAGAAACGCGGCTTTGGTCTCTCTTTCCTAGGGATGGGATACTGATAGAATAAGAAAAGATTATCTATTTTTCTCTACTCTCACTCTGTCAATGTGTAATTGAGTGTGTGTGCACAAATGCACAACAGAGACACCATCTGTGAGTGTACTCAGTGTTCATGTATGAGAGTAATGGGGTTGGCTCCAAAATACCATCTTAGGGTGAGGGTGTGAATGACGGACTGATGTTACATGTGTGTGAGGTGCTACATGGGCACGTGGAGAAAAGGGGATGGAAGAGAGATGGATGGTGTGAAAGGAGTGCCGGGGGTCAGTGGCGGTGAGCCCAAGCCCTGTCCTGAGGCCTTCTTCTTCCCACAGGGTGTGGTGCACACAGTTGGAGGCTACATGCTCTATGTGGCCACAACCTTCAAGTACGTGTTTGACTTCCATCCAGAGGACGTGTTCTGGTGCACAGCAGACATTGGCTGGATCACTGGTCATTCCTATGTCACCTATGGGCCACTGGCCAATGGTGCCACCAGTGTTTTGGTGAGAAGGGAGCTGGGACCAATGACTACCTAGCCTACTTAGGGGGTGGACAAGGTGATCCAGAATGACTGCCTCCCAAGGCCACTTGGTCTAGAGGCAGTAGGACTTATACAGTTCTTGCACAGTTCTGAGGGGGTTGTGAATCCTGAGTGGGAAGTTCTTTTGGCTTGTCTGGTAAAGGAGTAAAGTCATGGATTTGTCAGAAAGGGCAAATTACTGAGCCTAGGGAATGGGGGGGAATGGAGGAGCTATTGGGAAGGACCAGAAATGACCGGCCTTTCCTGGGTTAGTTTGAGGGTATCCCCACATACCCGGACGTGAGCCGCATGTGGAGCGTCGTGGACAAGTACAAGGTGACCAAGTTCTACACAGCACCTACAGCTATCCGTCTGCTCATGAAGTTTGGAGACAAGCCTGTCACCAAGTGAGACCCCTCCCCAGCTGCTGCCCCATTGGTGTCCCTTAGAATAACTGGCCTTTGTGCACTCATTTTCATGCCACTGTTCCAACTCCCTAGCCCGGAATGGGGGTGGGTGGGCAGAAGAGTCTGGGTATGTCTTCCTGATTCCTCTTTCCCCACTCCCCTGCCCAAGGTATAGCCGGGCATCCTTACAGGTGTTAGGCACAGTAGGTGAACCCATCAACCCTGAGGCCTGGCTATGGTACCACCAGGTAGTAGGTGACCAGCGCTGCCCCATCGTGGACACCTTCTGGCAGACAGAGACAGTGAGTAAGGGGTACAGAAGGTTGGGGCTCAGGGACAGTGTGGGAAGACTAACTCAAACCCCTGATCTCTGACTTCCACAGGGTGGCCATATGCTGACGCCCCTCCCTGGTGCGACACCCATGAAGCCTGGTTCTGCTGTGAGTGAGGCTCCCTTGGCTGGCCCTGGGCTAGGCAGGGATAGAATCTTGGGGCATTTGGCCTAAGTAAAGGGTGGAGGACTGGACTGAGATAAGTGATGAATTTGGGGCTCTCCTTCTCCATGGGAGAGGTTGAGTTGTGTCAGAATTGCCTCATTTCTCTCCTTGGGTCCTGTCTCCTGTTTGCTTCTAGACCTTCCCATTCTTTGGTGTAGCTCCTGCAATCCTGAATGAGTCTGGGGAAGAGTTGGAAGGTGAAGCTGAAGGCTATCTGGTGAGGCCCTGGCCCTTGGGTGGGGGGGTCTTAGAGGAGTGAGGGGAGAGGGTCCACTAAGGGACACTGTACTTTGCTTCAGTGTTTAGAACCTAATCTCTCCTGGTAGCTACTGTGATTAAAGTTCCATAGTTGAGGGTTTATCATTTCCAGAGATCCTGTAGGGAATTTTTCTGGATCCTGCATGCCTGCCTCTGCATTTTGGCCCATGAGGATCTTACAAACTCGGCTCAAAGACTCCTGATGGTGCCTTTTTGGGTCTGGAAGACTTAGTCCCAACTCTTCCTTTAACAAATATTCTACTGTGAAAGGAAGCTTCCTAACACAATGGGAAGTCATATAGGCTCCAGAGTCAACTTACCTGAGTTCAAATCCTGGCCCTGCCTCTTCCGTGACCTCAGATAAGTTACCTAACCCTTCTGAACCTAAATTTCCTCAATTGTAATATAGGGTTATGATAGTACCTTTGTCTTCTGTGGTTGCTGGATTGATTAAATTAGATGATCCATGTGAAGTTTAGCACAGAACCTAACAGTACTTGATAAATGTTAGTTGTCATTGTGATTGGTGTATTAGAACTTACAACATCAGCCCCTACTCTCCACCCCACTTCACTTTTACTAAGAACAAATTAGTAACAAGGGCAACACTTGAATCCAGCTAGGCCTTCTGCCTCTTAGCCGTCATCTTACCCATTTGCCACAGGATGTTATTGATTGGGGAAGTAATTTATTCATGAGTAGGTCCCACATTTTATTCTGTTTTCATTTGTATCAAACTGGATCTGCTTTCCTGAGGGGATTATCCAAAAGGAGACTCAAATTCACTAAGTGTTTATCATCAACATAACATTGTGCTAGGCATCTTCTACCTGCTATCAATTTAATTCTCAGATTATTTTCTCTGATTTACAGATGAGGATCCTGAAGCTCAGATAGGTAATGTTACTTTCCTGAGGTCACAAAGAGGCACAGTTGGGATTCCAAGCCTGGACTGTCTATCTCCAAAGCCTATACTTTGTAGTACTTCTCAGGAACAGCATCCAGGCCATTTATCCTCAGATTTGGCAAAGCCTGGATTTTGTTTCAGTGAGACAGAGTAACAGATGTGACCACTGTGCCTTCCTCCCTCTCCAGGTATTCAAGCAGCCCTGGCCAGGGATCATGCGCACAGTCTATGGGAATCATGAACGCTTTGAGGCCACCTACTTTAAGAAGTTCCCTGGGTACTACGTGACAGGAGACGGTGAGCCTTGGCTATCTATCCCCTTCCCACACTTCCTAACAAGACATGTACCTACCCCTCCCATTTTCAGGAAGAGTTGACTAAGGGTGAAGAAGCACAAGGAGAGAAAAATGTGTCCTATATATCAGAGCCACAGAGACTGTAAGGGCAAGAATGAGTATTGCAGAATGGGTCTCAGTGTGGTGCCCTCTGAGATTTCTGTATGAGGAATGATGTTTTTGTTGTCATCGCTCCTGTGTTGAAAAGGATGGGGCATATGGCAGTATTATGTCACGTGTGTCCCCATACCTAGAGGCTGTGTTTGCCCATATGTCCATCCACCATTGCACTCATCCACAAATATTTACTGAGCACCTAGTATGCCCAGGCACTGATCTAACCACGGGGACAATGCCATGAATAAGGCAGGCAAGGTCTCTGCTCTCATGGAACTTACTTTCTATTAAAGGAAAACAGACAATAAACTCAGCAAACAAGTAAATAAGGTTGTCTTAGTGATGAGTGCTGTGAAGAAAACAATGCTCTAAATAAAGTGATGGGATGAAGAGTGTCTGGAGGCATGGCCATGTAAGGGATGATGAGAGAAGGCTTCTCTGAAGTGACATTCGACCACAGACCTGTTAGGTGGGAAGGAGCCGGTCACGGGAAAACGTGAACTAAGTGCGAGTGTTCCGTGCAGACACGTGCCTGCGATACCCGAGGGACAGGCTGAAGCCTGGGCGGCCAGTGTGTAGCGAGCAAAGGAAGGATGTTATATGAGGCTGAAGAGGGAGATAATATAAGGCCTTGTGGGCCACGGGGAAATTTGATTTTATCCAATGTACAGTGGGAGGCTTTTAGGGGTTCTGAGCGGAGAACTTGATGAGGACTTATTTACTGTTTAGAAAATAACTTTGCCTGCCATGGAAAGTGTGGCTCAGTTGGTTGAGTATGGGCCTGTGAACTGAAATGTCACCATTTCAGTTCCTGGGCAGGGGACCTGCCTGGGTTGTGGGTTTTGTCCTCCATAAGGGCACATACAAGAGGCAACCAATCAATGCTTCTCTCTCACATTGATGTTTCTCTCCTTCTCTCTCTCCCTCTCCCCCTCTAAAAAATAAATACATAAATATTTTTTATTAAACGATTTTATTTATTCATTTTTAGACAGAAGGGAAGAAGGGAGAGAAACATCAATGTGTGGTTGCCTTTCATGCGCCCCCTACTGGGGACCTGGCCCTTAACCCAGGCATGTGCCCTGACTGGAAATTGAACTGGTGACCCTTTGGTTCGCAGCCCACACTCAGTCCACTGAGCTACACAGCCAGGATGAATACATAAATATTTTTTAAGGAGAAAATAACTTTGCCTAATTTATGGAGAATAAACTTTTGGTGGGTGTATTAATTATCTATTGTTGTGGAGCAAATTACCTCCAAACTTGGCAGCTTAAAACACCAAATATTATATTATCTCATACAATTTCAGAGAATCAGCAATGGAGAGTGTCTTAGCTGGTGGTTCTCAGAGTCGCTTGAGGGTTGTAATCAAGCTGTTGTTCGGGGCTGTAGTCATCTGAAGGTTTGACTGAGCCTGGAGGACCCACTTTCAAGCTCACTCAGTGGTGGTTGGCAGGAACCCTCAGTTCCTTGCCACTTGGGCCTATCTATAGGGCTATTCATGATGTGGCAGCTGGCTTCCCCCCAGAACAAATAAGCTGAGATAATGCAACCAAGATAGAAGCCGCATTGTCTTCTATAATCTAATCACTGAAATGATATTCCATCACTTCTGCCAAATTACAGTGCTAACTAGTCTAATGAGAAAGGGCTACACTGGGGAATGAATACCAGGAGGTGGAGATCAATGTGGCCATTCTGGAGCCTGGTTACCACAGTGGGCAAGCACAGAAGCAGGCAAACTTGCTAGGAAGCTAGTGCAGTAGGTAATATGGATCATGCATCCTTCTGTGGGGTATTACATTGTGCATTTCTTCACAATTCCCAGGCTGCCGGCGGGACAAGGATGGCTATTACTGGATCACTGGCAGGATCGATGACATGCTGAATGTATCTGGTGAGGGCCAGGGACCATTTTCCCTTCTCATTAGCCTTGCTCTCCCAACGACTCCCAGCTAAAGCCTTTTGAGAGAGCCAGGATGTCCTTTGGCCAGACCATGTTTGGAGTGAAGCATCCAGTTCTGGGCCCAGGTTTTGGAGGAAGAGTGATAAACACTGGAATACGCCTGGAGGAGGGGACTGGGATGGTGGGGCAACTGAGGCATGTCATATGAGGAATGAATGAAGGGCCTTTCTAATTCGACCAGACCAGGACTGCCCTGCAGGCACAGATGGAACAGGGGCTGGGATAGAGGCCAAGATCTTTCTCATGGCACTTCCTTTCCCTTGACAAGGTCACCTGCTGAGCACTGCGGAGGTGGAGTCAGCACTTGTAGAACATCAGGCTGTCGCAGAGGCAGCTGTGGTCAGCCACCCTCATCCTGTGAAGGGCGAATGCCTCTACTGCTTTGTCACCTTGTGTGATGGCTATTCCTTCAGTCCCACTCTCACCGAGGAGCTCAAGAAGCAGAGTAAGGAACCTCCCTGGGCAGGGAAGGACTACAGGGTTTGTCCTGATGGCCCAGTTACCACTGCAGGTTGTTGGGGAGGGGCTGGAGTGAGCTGCTCCCCAAACCACAAACAGATCCCAGGGGGTTGATTGCCCTCTTTCCATTCTGTCTCCATCAGTCAGCCACTAGGATAATAATGGCTGGCATGTGTAGGATTCTTTCTCTGTGACACCACTGGGCTAAGTGCTTTAAATGCATATAATCACCCCAAAATAAATCCTATTGTCACCATCATTATAAAGATGAAGACATTGAAGCTCAGAGAAGTTAAATCACTTGCCCAAGGCCACACTGCTAGAAAAGGGGGATTTCGACTCCAGCAGTTTGATTCTAGAGCCTGAGCTCCAGGAAGGTGCATGAAGGTAAATGAGATAGGCCTTGGCCAGAAGTTTAGTTGGTTAGAATGTGGTCCCAATAGGCCAAGGTTGCGGGTTCAATACCTGGTCAAGACACACACAAGACTCAATCAATTAATGCATAAATAGGTGGAAGAACAAATCAATGTTTCTCTCTCTCCTTCTCTAAAATCAATTTTAAAAAGATAAATGAGAGGGTAAAGAGACCATGTTTTAAAAAGAGAGACAGACAGGCAGTGAGTGGCCTTGAAGAGGCGACAGATGGGGAAATAAAGCCATCTCTATTTTGGTTTTGGGGAGCCTGGCTAAAGGTTCTGAAGTAATGCTTAATGATTTGTTGGTTACAGTTAGAGAAAAGATTGGCCCCATTGCCACACCAGATTATATCCAGAATGCACCTGGCTTGCCTAAAACTCGCTCAGGTATGTTCAAAACCTTGAGGATTGGGATTGGGTTGCGGTGGAATATGGGTGGATGAAAGCCTTTGGCAGAGCTGGAGTTGGCTGGCACGGTCACCAGGTAACCAGAAGCCTGTGGTCCCACAGGGAAAATCATGAGGCGGGTGCTTCGGAAGATTGCTCAGAATGACCACGACCTGGGGGACACATCTACTGTGGCTGACCCATCTGTCATCAGCCAGCTCTTCAGCCACCGTTGCCGGACCATCCTGTGAACAAGACTGCCCTTTACCCAGGACTCCCCACGCTTGGCTTTCCAAAGTTTTGCCCACCCTCCCTGTCCCCATCCAAGAGTGCTGAGGGTCAGGGCTGACCCACACCACCTCCCTCAACCAGGTGTCCGGGACCGAGGACCAGCTTTACCCTTGGGTGGAGGCAACTTCCTGTGACTGCCAGGCAGATGGGACAGAATCCAGGTCAGCCTTAAGTTGCTGTGCTTGCAAAGAGCCCTTGGAGCCCAGAACAGGGAACTGAAGGTCATATTCCCAACCCAAGTTGAGTGTTCAGAGGGCAAGTGAGGGCCTAGACTGAAGAAGCAGGGAGGCAGCTCTGTAATCCTACGTCAACTCTCAGGAAGCACCAGCACTTACCTTGGGCATGCACTTGCCCTTAGACACACCTGTTTGTGAGTTCTGGAACAATTATTATTTTTTAAATACTTTGCTTCTTTTGCTCTGGGTCTTTTGTGCCAGCTGACAGTGCTTGCCTGCTCATTTGCTCCAGGGGCTGTGAAGGCAGGCTCAGTTTCCAGACGGTTTTTAGATCATTTGCTTCTTTGGGGCCAGAGGAACTTGTCTTCTTTGTCTTCTGTCCCCACCTTCATCTGAACACAGTCGTGCCCACGACAGACACTCTCAGATGAAACACTTTACTCCCCTTAGTTGTGCCCAAGCTCTGTGGTTGTCAGAATAAAGTCTGTGACCTCAAGATGATGACTTGTTTTCTTAGGTATCTTACAGGTTCTGTACTTGCTAGCTGCTGTAATTGGTATGGGGACAGAAAGGGGAGTGGTTTTCCCCAGGAACACCCTAATACCCTCCTTCCACAACTTCTGGTTAGGACAAACTAGGCAGGGCTACACTCATAGGCCCTTTGACAAGCTACTGAGCTAAGCAGGAAAGCAAATGAAGCCAGTTCACAATTGTGATGCCCCATTACAGTTGCCCTCCTTCCGGCTCCTGCTAGGGGCCCTCTCTCCTCCCTATGATCCCTTGAGAGCATTAGTGAGTCACTAAGGATTCTTCAAGGTCCTATTCACAGGATCTGGAGCTAGGGAGACTCTGATTAGAGCCAAACCACTTCCCCTGCTCCAATCCACCTTCAGTGGGCTGGCCCAGATTAAAGATCCTCCTTCCCCTAATTGTACAAACCAAGCAGTCACAGAATCAGAAATGTAGTTTTATTTAAGGCAGAGGTGGGGAAGGCAATGCCCTCCCACCCCACTCTTCCTACCCCTAAGTCCTATCCCAAGTCAGACAGAGACCTGCTGCAAAGGCTGATGGGGGACGGACAGGAGGGTGGCAGTGCTACGGACTCTTACCTCGGTCACCTCCCTTTCAGCTGTACCCATGCCCTGAGGATTTAGGGGCTTCTAGATCTCACCTAAGGGAAATGCAGCATCTCTAGTCCTCAGACAGGAGGTACCCAGCATTCACCCTTCCATGAAGACCAGCCCTCCCAAGGTGGAGGGAGAAAAGCACCTCAGGAGGGATAGAAGGTCTCCTGAGCAAGGTTGGGCCGGGCCTGGCTGTGCCCTCACACAGGGTATGGGTTGTCCAGGACTGCCACTCCTGCGGCCACACCACCATCTGCGTGTTCGATGGCTTTGGTTCGAAGCAGATGTCCCACGTGCTTGTTCATCACAAGTGTCTTTCCCTGCCTACAGAAATGGGAACAGGGGACACACAGCTCTGTCACCTAGACTCAGTCCTCAAACCCAGGACCTTCCCTGGTCCCAGCTGACCGTCCATGGATGACTAACTGCACCCAAGAAAATGTTAGGGTTTTACAGTAAGACTTGGGTTTGCATCCTAGCCTGGAAATTACTAGCTCTGTGTCTTTGAGCAAGTTACTCGGCCTTTTTAAATATCAGTTTCTTTTATTTTAAATAGGGATAAGACCTCTTATTGTGCAAGATGTTAATAAGGATTAAATGAAACAGGAAAAGCACTTAGCCTAACATGACACCAAGGCTCACATTTCATGTTCTGTAGTTGTAAATTTCCTTCTCCACTTCTCTTAAGTCTGTGGTGGTGGGGAGGGTCTGGGGTGGTGAGGGAGATGTGGGGTGCTGGGGAGGGATTGGGGGAGGCAGGCAAAGACGCTGCAAGTGGTTAGAGGGGATTCCAGAGAGGGCAGGCCCTGGTATTCCTACCTTGCCCTGAGTATTTTGAAGGAAGTGGTATGAGGGACCAGGAACTGTTCCTTATAAATTCACAAGTCTTCCTCTCTTCCTGATTCCTTAGTGTTCAAATCCAAACCCAGGGGCCACTCAGAATTTCAAAGTTACTGAGTATCCTCTAGCTGGCCCATCCCACCTTTCCCCAGAACCCCCGGTAGCCTGGGAATTGGACCCAAACTCTCTTCTTCCCAGGGGTCTCCTTCTAGTCCAGGGATTTTCTCATCCATCTTGACACTACTTGAAATTTCCTTCATAGCTGCAAAATACTTCTCATCTGGGCTTCATCTGATAGCCCTGTGAGGTGGGCAGGTCTTGGTCCTTGGCTGATTTACTAGATAAGGGAACGCAGCTAGGGATTGGCAGAGCTGCTCCCTGTCCAGTGCTTCCCTCCAGGCTTTCTTGGCTGGCCCCCTGGAAAGCAGGAGCCCCTCCTGACCAGCTCACCTGACATAGACCCCGAAGATGCCCAGCTCTGAGATGCACTGGGACACTCGGGCAGGGCTTCCAGGCCGTAGCAGGCAATTCCCAAGAGGCTCAGGCTCAATCTTCTCCATGAGGATGTAGGAGGCTCTCTCCTCACTGTCTTTGAGCCGCTCCAGGGCCTGCGCCATCTCTTCCCCGTATAGGTTGTTACCTGCAATTCCACTGGCTAGTCACCCTGGCTTCTGTGCCCAACTTCTCCACCCCGTGCTCCCACTTCTGGGCCATGTGGACAAGTCAGCAGCCTCAGCTCCTGACACCAGCTCAGAGAAGCCAGAGCAGGCCTGACTCCTGAGGAGGGAATCTTACTTTAACAGAACAGCCCTGACTCACAAAGGCGAACCCACCTTCCACCACACCATCCTGCCCTGGTTCTCCTCCTGCTTGTCTATGGCTATTACTGCTCAGCCTCTCTGACTGGCTCCTGCCTGTCTTAAATGTTGGGATCCCCAAGGAACTGGTCATCCACCCCTGTTCTCTCCTCCATGCACACACTTTTTTCAGGAAGATCTCTTCCAAGTCTCTATCTATATCCTATAACTTATTAACTCCTAAATCTTTAACTCAAGCTGCCTATTCTAGACATCACATGGATATCCCATGGGTCCTCCAAAACAAACGCAACGTGTCCAAACAGAATTCATTACTTCTGCCTGGACCTGCCCAGCTCAGACCTTCCTCCTCCCAATCGGGCAAAGGCATCCCTGGGTCAAATTAAACTCCTCCCTCTCCATTACCTCAGCCATTCAGACACATCTCCTCAGTCTGTGCTCCACACTGCCACAGCCCCAGCCCAGCCTCTGCACTGCTCTTCTGGGCAATAACACCAGCCTCCTCTGTGGTCTGCGCTACGAATGTTCCCCCTCATTCCAAGACATGCTCTACCATGGCTGAGCCATGGATTCCCGAATCAATTGTGCGTCTCTGCCCTCATTAAAACTCTCTAATGACTTCCCACTGCCCTTAGGATAAAATCATCTATTCGACATCCTTTATAATCAGGTCCCAAACCATCCTTTCCAGCCCAAACCCTTGCCTCCTCCCACTTCCCATGTTGTACTCCAGCCTCACTAGTAACCCTTTAATCTCCAAACATACCACATTTTCACGGACCAGTGCTTTTGCTTAAGGTTGCACCTTCTGTATGGTAAGCTGTTCTCTCTTCTCCTTCTGGGAAACTCCTACCTATTCCTTCAGACCAAGATCAAAAACCATTTCCTCTCAGTTTGTGAGGCAGAAATGATCCTTGGTCTCAAGGAGTTCAGTCTAGGCAGGAGGACATCCAATCTTGATGTCTTCGTCCCACTCTGCCACAATCCACAGGCACTGCAGACTAAACTAGTCTGAATCCTCAAATGCTAGGTACTCAGATTCTCTGCGCTCCGCAGCCCTGGATCACAGAGTTTCCTGGGACACTGTCCAGGGTGAGGGCCTGTGTCAGTTCTTTCACCTCTCAGAGGCTAGGACTGTGCCCATAGCAAGTGCTGGTCAGCACTGGTGACAGCCTGCTAGCCCCTTTTCACTGAGCAGCCTTGCAAAGGGGAATCCACCTACCTCCACCTTCTCTCTGGGGCTTTAGCACAAAGCGGCTAGGAGCAGCAAGGGCCTCAGCAATGGCCTGGTCTCCTTCTTCACCCTGGCAGGAGGTAAAAAAGCAGTCATCAGAGGTTTTAGGCCAAAGAGGCAGGAGCTGAGGTCCTGCTTGTTGTGCAGAGCAGCAGCAGAAGTAGAGTATCTGGGGGAAGAGCCGTAAGCCCCTTTAGGCGGGGTGACACAATATGGATATGATGCCCTCCCCCTGCTCCTGCAAAGACCCCTGAAGCAGCAAGTACAAGAGAACACGTTTTCTCTGACAACAATTCAGGGGTCTGCAGCAGGAGGCCTGGAAAGCAGGTACAGATATTCTCTAACTCTTGCTGTCTGCCTCAGTCTCTCCCTCTGGTTACCGTCTCCATCTCTGCCTTTGCCGAGTTTACAGTGGATTCCAGCACTCCTCCCCAGGGCTCTCGGGTTCTCACAGAGCATCACTGACCCAAGTCCAACCCAGTACACACTCCAGCCTCTCCCACACATTGGGCTCTGGGTCCCTGCCACCTAGGAGGCATGTGGTGGGGGAAACAGGCTGCCCACCTACCATGTCCAGTGAGTAGAGGCCAGCAAAAGTGGCACGGAGGCGGGCCACGGCCTCAGGCTGGCCAGGGAGCAGCGCCTCCAGCACGCCCACTCTGCTCAGCTCCTGCTGCACCTTCTTAGTTCCAGCCAACTGGGTGGCAATATCTGGGCACTTGACAGCACATGACCTCTCCAGCAGGAGGCGTGCTCCCCAGTTCTGCAGAGAGAAAACGAGGAATTTTACTTTATATCACATCAGCTGTCCAGCAGGGGCCAGGCATTGTGCTTTCTACCCTCACATTCATTGTCTCCCAGGGTCCTTGCAACATCCTGGTGAGGCAGGTGCAGCCCCTCCCAACCTGCAGGATTCTCACCCTCAGGGAGCTCACAGTCTAGCTCACTGATACATGACTATAATTAAAAGGGAAAATGACATAAGGTCTAAAGGTGCAGGAAAACTAATGAAGAAGTCTGAAAGGGATGGGACACTTGTTTCCCACTGCACTCGAATAAATCCAAACTCTCTCCTTTTCAACCTCACTCTATGCCAACACTCTACCCGCCTCACACATTCTAGCCACACAGTCCTGCCAACCCTCGAACACACAAACATCATTCCCACCTCAGGGCCTTTGCATCTGCTGCCTTTCCCTCTGCCTGGAACTCCCTTCTGACTCTTTCAAAGGATGGCTGGATCCTTTTTATCCTTAAGTCTTGCCTCAAAGTCATCTTCTCAAATCACCCTATTTAATGTGGGTTTCCCCATAATTCTCTATCTTTTCACCCTGTTGTTTCATTCAGAGAGTTTCCCCAACTAGAAAACATGTTTTTTGTTTTGTTTCCTTTTGGATGTGCACCGGCCTGACCAGACTGTGAGCTCCGTAAGGACCAGACCCTTGTTGTCTGTCTTCGTTCCTGTCGTACCCCCAGTGCCTAACACGATGCCTGGTGCTTTGAACGTTCTTAATACATAGTTGTTATTGTAGCTTAGTAGTGTGAAATCCGAGTGACAGGAAGAGTCAGACAGGCGAGACTCAATAAGGAAGAAGCACAGTAAGTCTTTACTTAATATTGTCCATAGATTCTTGAAAACCAATTTTAGCATATGCTAATTGATATAAACAAAAGTTAAGTTCCTATGGCATATTTCTGGTCACAAAAACATCACCAAACTTATGAATAAGGACCCAAACATTTCTAATATTAAACACTGAAATAAATGTGAGTTATACCTACATTTAAGAAAGATTAATAAAAACAAGTAAGATAATGAATGACTTTCCAACCCACTTCGTCCAGTCCAGGGGGTGGAGGAGCCTCTCCCAGCAGCTCTGGGTGCAGGCGGAACCAGTCCTGGACGGCACAGCCTTCCGTTACAAGGCACACTCACACACACCCCCCTCTCACTCAGACTGGGACAGTTTAGACATGCTGGTTCATCACCTTTGGGATGCAGGAGGAAACAGAAGTACCAGGAGAAAACCCGTGCAGAAATGGGGAAAACATGTAAACTCTAGAGACAGTGCCTCCAGCTGGGAATAAATTTTGTTTTCTCATCAACATTATGATGAAATGACATTATTCGAGCACCTGCTGTACTCTGGTTAACAGAATAACATAAGCAAAGGCCTACAGGTGGGTAATCACGGGATAAAAGGTCTGGTGTGCCAGGACTTTAGGGTGTGAGAGGCAAAGTGCAGCAGAGGGGCATGACTCCCTGCTCTAGTCCCCATTCTCAGGCACAAGGGAGACAGTCTGTCCTGGATGCCAGACCGCATCAAACTGCCCACAGCAGGATCAAGGCTGTGGTCTGAGGAACAATGCCTCCCCACCCGGCCCCACCCCTCACTCATGCTGTCCTTCCTTTGATATAACCATCCAGCCAGCCACGCAGTACCGTGGCTGGTCTTTCACCAATAACCCCAGGCACCTAACTGCTAGGCAGGTATTCCAGGCAGAGTTATAGGTGCCCAGAACCAGAACATCAGAAATAAGCCCAGATAGTACCCTTATGTTAGAAGCAGAAAGCAAAACTCAGAGATAAGAAGGTGCCTGCTCAGGGTCAACTTAGCAATTCATTAAGCCTTGCAGACTTATCTCCATGTTCTAAGCCTGGTCTGAGCTCCTCCATTCTCTTAAAATATCCTCCTGATACACTAACTTCCTTCCTTATTAGCTTGACTTCTTTTTTTTAGTTTTATTTGGCCCCTTCCCCCAAACCTCCTGTCTGGGAACCTGAGTCCATTTTCCAAATAGACAGACAGTTTCTCTCTTCTCTAGTCAGTGAGTTCCCACCACTGCTAACCACCTTCTAGAAGAACAGACCTATAGAGCTGCTCCCTGTACAGCTGGGCCTTAGGGAGAATCCTACATTCAAAGAACAATAGATCTAGAAGGAGCTTCCTCAATTTTCTAGTGTAGTCCCCTCAGCTTATAGAAACTGAGCCCAGAAAGGGTCAGGAATCTACCCAGGGGCACACGGAGGCAGAGCCAAAGGCTCACGGCCCCTAATGGCATTTCCTAACTTATTTCCTCCTTTATCCTCTCCAAACTGAAAACAAGGCTTCTTAGCCTCTCCAAGCTGTAGATCAGGGGCAGAGGGAATGATACACTGGGAATGCCACTGGCCTGAGAGTCATGAAGCCTCAGAACTCCCTGTGGGACCTTCCACAAGCCCCTGCATCTCTCCAAACCTTTGTTCTTTCATTTGTATAATGAGAATAATTATATGCATCATAGGGTGGCTGTAGGATTAAATGAAACAATGGATGTCAAAAATAATTTTGAAGCTACATGGTAGGGATAACAAGATAGGGTGATACATTACTATCATTAACAAGAATGGGCAGGTGGTAACAACTTTCTGAGGCAGATAAGAGTAAAAAGAATTAACAGGAAGGAAATAGTGGTGTCACAAAACTGGTTTGCATCAGCGAGTGATAGTTGGCTGTACCCATCTTTCTTCAGATCTGTTTTTAGAGATGCTAAATTGGGTAGCTTGAAATTGGCCATAATGGGGAGTATTAAAACCACAGAAATCAGCAAATGCTACAAACTGGGACTATCCCTCCAGAAAAGTAATTGTTAAACATTGCCAGCCTACCCCCAGAAACAGTATAAATGGCTAAAGCACTGGGTCCCTGAGGATTCGGGTTCCAGAAGACAGTGTGTTCGCAGAGAGCGAGAGGGAACAAGAAGTTTACAGGACAGGAGGTTCCAGCAGCAAGTTCTCTGAGGAAGTACTGAATCCAGAGCTCAGGAAAAAACCCAGATTGTTGTGACCCCTGAGCTGGGTCTGAGGAGCGACAGGACAGCCCAGGAGGCAAAGGGTGGTTGAACAGGAGATACCAACCTGAGGGTTGTACTGACCCGGCATGTAGCCATCCCGGAAGTAAACCACAGCAATCTCCTGGCCGTCCCTAGAACACAGGTTGGAGAAAGCTGCTGTGTTAAATTATAACTGATGTGTTCAGTGGTTCATTCTGTTTCAGGGAGCATGGAAATGAGTTTGGCTACTTTGAAAGTCCAAAGGGCAGCCTGGACAGGGGTTCATTGGAACCCGTGAGAGTATAGATACTCGCACACCACTGCTCCCACTGAAAACATATAGTCTTCAGTAAGGAATGCTTTAGAATATTCCAGATCTAGAGTCATTCTAGGAAGGCCAGAGGGAAACAGAAGGAAATTAGGTAAATTTTTACAAACTGGGCTCAAAATTATTGAGCAGCAGAATCATATTGCCATGCTTAGAGAAATTCACTTTTGAGCTGGCCCAGTTGGTTGGGTGTCATGTGCAAAGTGAAGGGTCACCGGTTCGATTCCCACCACTCCCAAGGATATATTTATTGATTTTACAGAAAAGGGAAAGGGGAGGGAAAGAGCAAGAAACTTCAATGTGAGAGAGAAACATTGATTGGTTGCCTCCCATACTTACCCTGACAGGGACCAAACCTGCAACCCAGGTATGTGCCCTAACAGGGAATCAAATCTGTGACCTTTCGATGCACAAGATAATACTCCAACCAACTGAACCACACCAGCCAGGGCAGACTGAGATTTTTTTTTTTAATGGCAGGAGTGATGGTAGGGAGATGCAAAATTATGAGTCTAGTTAAGACACAGACTGTCGCCCTGACTGGTGTGGCTCAGTTGGAGCAATGGCCCGTAAACCAAGGCATTCACTCCTAAAATTCAGAGAGAAAGAAGTAAGCTATCACATCTCCTGGAAGAAAGGATCATTTGGGGCAAGTGGGTGAAAGGATGAGTTTCCAAAACCAGCCCTCTATTGGACCCTTCGGAATATTCCCTGAACACTTACATAAACAGCTTTCGGTCTTGATCCAAAGATCCCTTTGCAGACACATCTTCAAACCGTCGCCGGATCACGTGGATGTTCCTGGGAAGGATGGGCAGGGGTCATAGAGAGTGGATGCTCTGTTCTGAGTGGCTCTCTCCAATCCTGGGGCCACATCTGGAGGTCTCCCCCCTTTAATTACCTGGCCAGTAGCTCATTCTCTATGGCACGCTGGTCAAATATGTTCCTTTCCTTCTCCTGAGCAATCAGTAGCACCAGAGCTCTGGGGAAAGAGCACAGGTGGCCCGTGTGGCTATAAAGCTTATACTCCCACTGTGCCACCCCTTTCAGGCATGAGGAAGAGCACAGCTTCCTTGAGAGAGTAGATATCTCAATTTAGGACTGCCTCGGACAGACACCTGAGGCTACAGCACATTATTTCCTGAAAATAGAAACTTGAAAAAATAAAGATGTCTCTGCCCCTTCTCTAGCAGGCAGGTGAAATACTGCAATGGTGTCAACTTTCTGTGCAAACTAAAATTCAGATTTAAAACCATCTCAAGGGGGTGGGCTGGGTGGAGGAGGGCAAAGGGGGGAAATTGGGACAACTATCATAGAATAACAATTTAGAAAAATCTCAAAACCCAAAAGGACTTTTTCTTAGAACCTGGTTCTAAAATCTTTCTGGAAGAACAAACAGGTGAGAGTACTGAAGAATATTTTGCAAAGAACGATGCCAGAGGTTGGGACAAATGACCCTATTACTAGATGGTAAAGCAAATATTAAAACAGTTTTTGCATGAAATGCTAGAACAGAATGGAATCCTACAAAAATGCTACAGCACCAACTATAAATAAGGAATTATCTCCCCCTGGGGCCTCCCAACATTTTTTTGATGTACAGAGCGCCACTTTTTAAAAAATATTTTATTTATTTATTTTTAGAGAGAGAAGAAGGGAGGGAGGGAGAGAGAAAGAGAAACATGAACACCCATCGGTCGCCTCTCTCATGCCCCCAGCTGGGGACCTGGCTACACAGGGCCATTTTCTGATCCCAAGGTATTAACCTTGGGTTAACTTGATCTCTTACTCTCTGCTTATTCGCATGTTTCTTAACAAAACAAGAGCTTAAGGACTCAGAGAAAAGCTAATGCCAGAGAACTGCCCATTTGGCTACCAACCAAGCTGTTCACAGCTGCCAAAGGCAGGTCCAGCCCCCCACAGGACTCTCTTAGGGCCGACACTCAGCAGCACCACACTCCCTTTTAGCTGTAGCTGTACTCCTCTGTGCCGCGGCTTCTCACTGAGACTCTTGGATGGCCAGACTTTGGCTCAGAGTTCTAAGCGTGAATTCCCAACCTCCTGTACTTGGCCTCTTGTCTGTTTGTCTCTGTTTCTTCCTAACCTCTGCGTACTTCCATTTAGCTGAAATGCAGGCCCTAGTACGCAGCCTCTCCTGGGCTGCCCGACATTAAGCTGAGTCTTGGCTCAGCTTAGAGTCTGAGAGATAAGCTGGAAATGCTGCCCCCCCAAGCCAGCTCGCTCTGAGAGAATCCCAAGGGCCCATGGCCTTGCTTTTCACTTAGCAGCCTGATCTGCCCTGCTCATAAGTGGGAAGGTGGCACCTTGGCCCAGGCTGGCCCACCTCTAAGAAGAGGCAAAGAAGAGAGGTTGGAGGCTGGAGGTGAAAGGGGAACTAGATGCCCTGGCTAATGAAGTCAGCCTCCTCCCTGCTAAACAATCGGAGCCAGACTCAGAAAACATGATCCTCCTCCTGCCTTCAGTTCTGAGCAGTCCGTCAGGGTAAGTACCAGAAACATCATCAGCTAAGGAGGCAAAGTGGCAGGTACCATGATGGCTGGGAGTGAGGACTCCTGAGTTGCAGTTGTGGCTCTGTCAGTGACCTGTGGTATCACCTGACCTTGGGCAAGTCAGCTTCTTCCCTTGAGCCATGATTTCCCCATGTATAAAATAAGGGTGTTAAACAGATCATAGTTCCCAACTTTTTATACCAAAGATCCTCTTTTCTTATCTCTACTCATTCCAATCACATATACTATATTTTGAAAGGGTTTGAATAAATGTCTAAATTGAAATCATAATTTTCCAGCCTTCCTTTTAAACACTTCTTGCAAAGTATGAGGTAACTGATGAAAACTCATCTGCTCTACAAAGGCCTCAGCCTCAGTTTTGCAATCTATACTATAGGACCATTCGTCTTGGATGTAGGACGTAGTAGCGAACACAGGCTTCAGAGGCAGAAAAACATGAATTCTAAAATTACCAGCTGCGTGACTTTGGGCAAGTTATTCTACCTGTGAGAAGTCCTCATTTTGCCCCTCTATAAAATAATACTAGTAGTCCTTAAAAGGTAGTTATTATTAATTAATATTAAAAGTCTCACATAAGGATCCTTAAGTCTTTTCAAAAATTTTTCAAGTCCATGATTTCATTTAATGCTCACTACCACCCTTTCACGTATTATCATTATACTCCTTTTACAAATGAAGACACTGACACAGAGAAAGAACAGACTTAGCAAAGGTCGTAAGCTGGGTCAGCAGAAGTCCCTATTTGACTCTCAAAGTGACAGAATGCTGGTGAGAGCTCATTAAAACTTCAATGGCTGCAGAACGGTGGGCCTCACTTACCCAGAAGCCACTTACCTAGCATCTTCACACACCTGGAACATGGCAGAGAAATAGGAAGGAAGCAAAAACTGCCTCTCAGCAGTTAAAACAGACACTGAAATCCCTAAATCAAAGCTTATGCATTTACTTATCAAAGAAGCCCTCACACTCGTTAGACATTTGCTTTTCCAAACGAACCACAGCAAATCAGAAAGGAGGTACAGGGATGGGAGTGGAAGATCCCAAATTCAAGTGCACCGATAACAGTAAGGCAGAGAGAAAACTATGAAGTAAAAGAAGGAGGGCTCAGAACCTAAGAGCTAGGGCCACACAGCCTCTCAGCCCTTCTCCCTCCAGGCAGCACCCCCGCATCACATCAGGATGCGATCTCTGACGGTCATAATGGTGACCTTGAGCCTACATGGAAAGATTACATTACAGTCAGTATCTTTTATTTAAGAAGGAAGCCCAAACCTCCATTAAAATGACTTTGGCCCTTAAAAGTGTTAAGCTTCTCTATTTCTAGAACACTTCACTCATTCCCTAATGGTGTCAGGCAAAGAAGGTGCTGCCCCATGAATGCTGAATCTAAAGCAGGATTCTTCTGCCACTTTCTCCCCCTTACTTGGCTGAGCCGTAGAGCTCCCAGGCTTTGGCAATCCCCAGGGCCAGTCCCTTGCTGGGATTATTGGAGAGGATCTTGGCAGCTTCTTTGGTCTTACCCAGGACACTGAGAACATGTCTGTTGGAGAAGAAATGTCTGTTCAGTAATTGGATGGACCCCAAAGACGCCCTCTGTCTGCGACTCACAGACAGTTAGAGGAACATCACTTTGAGAATCAGCTGAGCATTAAAAAACATCTTACCATCATATTCCTGCATGATTCAACTTAGGCTAGAATATGCTGGGCTGTCTTTAACCCTGGCCCCTGGTATACATGCACAGAGGGGCCCTAAGACGCTGTGCTTCCACCACCACACCAGCCTCCCAATGAGCTGGAACCCCTTTCCTTGAGCTCCAGGTACTGCCTGGAATCCTGCTGTGGACATCCGGAATTACAGCAACCTGGAACATCACTGCTGGCTAGAAGCAGATGCTATCACAGGCCAACCCGCAGATGGGAAGCTTCTGCATCCCTCTCTGCCTTGGATTCTGACCTCCTTTCAGACCTTCAAACATACGAGCTCTGTCTCACCTTAGGACCCTCGTAGATACTGTTCCCCCATCCGGAACACCACCTTGTACAGTAAGGGGGTAGGACTGGATGAACTGTGAGGTCCCTTCTCTACCTGAAATATCAAGACCTAATTACAAGTGCAAACTGTGCTACTGGGCCCAGGGGGCTAGGGCGAGAACAACACATGACCCAGGGCCCTGGAAGGCAGAGTCGGAGTTGGAGAGTTGGAGATCCCTGTCCCCACCCGACTGTAGGCTCATCAGGCTGTTATGCACTGGTATGCCCAGGGCTGCCCAAAGGACCTACCGGTGCACAGCTGGGGTCCGGGAGGCCAGACCCCCAAAGCTGGCAGAGATGGTGTTGATTTCAATCTGTTTCAGGGCAGGGGAGCCATCTGCGTTGCGCTGGAACATGTAGTCTGAGCGATTCAGGCCTAGGAACACAGTCTGCGGGGAAAACTGAAAGCTGAGGACATTTGCCGAGGGTCTGACTCTGATGGCCTAGCCACGGAGCAGATAGGTACCAGGCGCTCTATGTAGCGAGAGAGTAGAGATGCTGGCTAACACTCCCAGACACTGTTATGGCCATCCCAGGATTGGCCAGTGAGGTTCAAACCCAATGAGAGGCAGGTTCCCATGAGTTCAGGCCCTGGGCTTAAATTCTTCTGGTTAAAAAGAAAAAGGTGGGGCGGGGGTGGCGAGGTGGAGCGGCAGGCCCCAGACGGGAGTGGATACGGAGCAGGGAATGGCTGGTTACCTGGGCAACGCCCTCTTTCAGGACTTGCTTGTGGATGTCAAAGAGACGAGCTGTAAAGGTGTCCCTTTTGATGGTGCTGGAGGAAGAAACAACATTTTCTAGGTTACATGGAACTTTAAAGGTCAAGGAGTTCTACCCCTGTCCACTGATCCTGAGTCCCCTCTGGGTTCTACTGACCCAAACCAAGCAGAGGTATGAGAGCCAGGCCACCCCAGGAAAGACAGGGGTGGTCGGGTTGGTACATTCACGACTCACTGGGTTTTAGCTCCAGGTCAATGGTTTCCAAACGTCTTACCGTACGATCCCCTATCATGCTCACCCTCACAGCAGGTACACATTTTAAAAAGATTCTGTCTCTAACAAAATAAGCGTTTTCTTTTGAAAAATTAGTCAGACATGTAATTACATATATAGGATAGTCTAGTCTTCCTCTTAAACATACACACAAATATATATATACATGTTTATATATATTTAATTCTAAAATAAAGAATGTAATTCGAAAGTAATTTCCCTTGCCCAAGGGCCTGAAGGAAAAACATGATCAAGGGGAAAGAGGCAGAAAGGGGTGGCTGGGCTAAGTTGTTGCAGGTGTTCTGTCTCCTCGTCGCCCTGTCTGTACCCCGTCCCACCCCGGGATGAGGGGCCTTGAAGAACCAGGAAGGGCCACTGGCTAGGAAAAGTAGCAAATATGGCTTTAAACCCAATAACCTCACTTGCCCTGTTTTCCCTAAAACCGTGATGACCTTCTCTAATCCCAAATGGAAATTTCAATCTTCAAAGAAGGGGGTCACAGATCAGAGAATCACAGAATGTCAGTGTTGGAAGGGACCTTAGATTTAGAACAATCTCCCCATTCTACAGATGAAGAAACTAAGGCCTGGATAAAAAAATATGGCTTGAGGCTATATTTTTTTAAAAAGTGGTGGAGCCAGGATTAGAAGCCAGCTCTCCTGACTTTTCTACTACTGTTTGTTTCTCTGGGGGGTACTTGTACCCTACTCCACCAGGTTAAATGCTAGAGCCACGCCTCATGGCTCCCCAGTCTTCCAGGCCCTTGGTTCCAGCCATTCCCAGCCCCCCAGTGTCCCAGCACCTAGCACCTGGAGAGAGTTCGCTCCAGAAAGGCAGCATTCTGGCTGACAGCATCCACCAGCAGGTTGAAGTCCATCTGCACAGCGTAGGCCTGCTCCAGCAGGGCACCAGGGACCGGTGAGGGGAAGAGCGTGAATGGGGTATAGCTCACCACCTGATGGAGAGTGAGCAGGGTAGAACACCTGTGAATGGACTGTCTTCCTGCAAACGGGACCACCATGGAAAGTGTCCCCCCCAGGGTTGGAGATGATGACTCAGGTTGCCAGGCCTGGAATTCAGCTGCATTCTCAATTCTTTGAACTTTGGCAGAACCTGTAAACCCACATACCATCCAAGAATCCTAACAACAAATAAACTAAAATTTGGGTAAGGGAGAATAACAAGTTCTGGTGACTTATTTGTGAAACAGTCTTGAATGTAACCTCTAAGTTAACATCAATTTGTCATTCATTATGTTGGTATGAGTTTATGGTGTTAGAACTTGGCATTGGAATATTTATTTACAAAATATTATTCTGAATAGATAATACAAACACGTGACACAAAATTCAAAGAAACAGAAAGATACACAGTGAAAAGTATGTCTCACTCCCACCCTGGCCCTAATGACCCAGTTCTGCTTCCCAGAGGCAAATGGTTTACTAGTGTCTCACATACCTTTTTAGGCTAATGTATATGCATACATATACATTTTCTCATTTTTTACACACACCAAAGCATATGATACATACATTGTTCTGTCCTTTGCCTTATACATACTTCAGAGACATTTCCATATACATCCAAATAGAGCTTTCATTCTTTTTAATGGCTGTATAGTATTCCATTTGTTGGATACACCACAATTCATTGAATCTAGCTTTTTATCATGAACATTTAGGTGGTTTCATTTTTGCCACCATTACAATCAATGCTTCAGTGAATATCCTGGAATATACATCCTAGGTATTTTGTGCATGAGAAGGTAAGTTTCTCAAAGTGGAGATGTCAGGTAATGTGGGTAAATCTATTTAAAATTTTGGTAGATAATTCCCAAATTGCCCTCCTCAGCATCTACTTTAAGACAAAACCAGGGCAGTATGTTTGGGAGAATCAGGCTTGCTCAGCTTGAAGCTTTGACAGGTGTGGGTGACTGAAGATCACACAAGCGGTGACTTAATTCCCTGAGTGCATGTGATGATCGGTCACAGGCGTGTTCCCTTGGCTTGAAATCTCACAACTCTGCCTCCTCCAACCAAACCTATCAGCCTGGAAAACTACCCAAAAGTTTTTCTGCTAGGACTCGTTATGCCCACTTGAGTTTGGGACCAACAGTATAAAGCTATTTTCTGCTGTCCACAGGCTAAAGGCTGAAATGCAAGTTTTGTACTTTTGATAGAAAAACAGACACTGAGTAATATTCTTCCACTATAAGAATTACAGCCCATGCATGACAGTTAACATCTGCTTCCGAGTCGGGGAAACAATGCAGAGCGACGGGAAGAACCCCCATCCTGTCTAAAGGGTACAGCCGGAACGCCCCTGTAGCCAAGTGTGCACATCAGGAAAGTCAGCCAGGGTTAACAGCTGATTTGATTTTTCAAGATAAACTGGGTATCTAGATTTTTTTTTAATTTCATGACTTTAAAAAATGTTGGCTGCGACTTTTTAAAAGATACTCTGATAAAAAACAAAACTAAACTAAACAATGCCTACCTCTGGGGAGGAAAACAGTAGCTAGAGGAAGGAAACGTTCTATATACTGAATACCCTTTAGGATTTTGTACGCCATTCAAGTGTATTTTTGTAAAAATGAATTAACTCCCTAAACACTGCAGGAGCCAACCACTCAGTCCGCACACGACTGGTCTGATCTACAGAACAAAGTTCAGGCTCTCCTCCCTGTGTCCAAAGCCTCTTGGCTGTCTGCCTCCGGCCTGCCTCCTTTCCCAGTCCATCCACTTGCGTGCCCCGCCGTCAGCTGAATTCTCTTAAACATTTTTTGCCTTTTCCTGTTCTGGGGCCTCTGCTCTGCTGTGCCTGTCCCCCATTTGTCTTTGAACAAACTATAGAAATGGTCCCTGAAAGTAGAGTCTTCCATTTGTCTTTTAAGATCTAGTTCAAACACCACTAATGAACTGCTCCTTCCTCCGTATGTCCTCTGTAGTATCCTGGGAGAGGCAATAACACGTGGAAGTCCAGAGAATGGACTTAGGAGGCAAACTCCTTGAGTTTGAATTCTGGCTCTGCCAATTACACCACCATTAAAACGACCTGAAGCAGTTACTTCACCTCTCTGGGCCTTGGTTTCCTCATCTCTGTTGCAGTGGATTACATGAGTTACTGATTTCAAAGTGAAAGAGACAAGCTTCCTGTCTTTTTTTCTCTGGATTGGAAAATTGAGGGCTGTGCCTTTTCTAGGTTCCATCAACTTCCAGAAAGACCAAGTGTTGGACTTTCACACAATACTCGTTGATTAACAGAAGAAACAAGTCTTAGAAGAGAAAATGCTACATCCTGGGTTCAGACATGCAGTTCCCGAAATCTCAGGTTCGCAAACAAAGTAACGATAAAGCCAGAGGCACACCGTCCACAGTAGAGAAACACTCACATCGGTGCTCACACGGGCACGCACAGCAATGTTCCCTATAGTGCTGTTTATGGTCATGAAACACTGGAAATACCCTAAAGAACCATCAGTAGAAGAAAGTTAAACTGACTCATCCACACCTGGAATACTATACATCAGAATGCAGCTGATCCTAATGGAGGAAGTTGGAAAGAGTTCTAAGACAGATTTAAATGAAAAACAAACAAAAAACACATCACGGAATAATATGTGTCACGCAACTTGTTTTTTTTTTAAATTATGTATTTCCTTATATACATACATATGTATATAAATGCATAGAGGAAGACCTGGAAGGATGCACTACAAAACAACTAGAGATGGTAGTATGATTAGGGTTTCCTAAAAAACAGTAACTCACTGGGCAAAGTGCTTCACATCACTTATCTTCTAATCCTCTTACCAACTTGATGAGGTAGGTCCCATGATTATCCTTTTTTAATATTTGGAGAAACTGTAGCTGAGAGAGCTAAGTAACTTCCCTAAGTCACACTTTAAGTCTCAGACTTAAATGTGATTACTCTAGCATGGTGCTTTATACTTTACATAGTTCTAGAGATCAATATTAGTTATTAAAAAATAAAATCACCCAGGCTGAAGTGGCTCAGTGGATTGAGTACTGGTCTGCGAACCAAAAGGTCACCAGTTCAATTCCCAGTCAAGGCACATGCCTGAGTTGTGGGCCAGGTCCCCAGTAGGGGGTGCGCAAGAGGCAACCACTCAATGATGTTTCTCTCCCTTCCTTTCCCCCTCTCTTCCCCTCTGTCTAAAAGTAAATAAGATTTTAAAAAATACAAAAACAAATACATAAAACAAAGTAAAGATGTAATCTCGGACTCAAAGGAGTTGCCTCCGGCCTGGCAGGGGCAAGACAATGGGCAGAAGGACCCAGAGTGGTGTGATCAGAGCAGTGGGTCTGGAGGGGGCTGGGGGCTTACGTCAGAGGAGCTGGGCTCCTGTGAGGTCCTCAGCAACACTCCCTCGGCCAGGGCCCGGTCCACAGCCTGCTGTGCCAACTCCTCCAGCTGCTGCTCCTCCTGCAAGAGGCTTCCCCAGCTGTTGGCCATCCCAACCTGCAACAGGAGAGGGGAGAGCTTGGTGACAGTTAGCCAGGCCAGCAACCGCTGAAACTGGCAGTGTGGTACAGAGGAGACAACACTGGCTGGCAGCTCTTATCAGCTTCCGTGAGCACAGAACACAAAGCTTGGCAAAGCAATTCCACTGTCACTTTCTCTTTTGATTGCTAGACTGATGGCATTATCCTCACAATAAAAAAGCAGAGGTTCAGAGATGTGAAGTGACTTGCCCAAGTTAATCGCTGGTAAAATCTGGACTTGAACCCTGGTCTCTGGACTCCCAGCTCAAAGCTTTTCATTGGAAAAACAGGCGCTAATGTCCTATGTGATTGGGTTAAGTTCCTTTCCTTCCCAAGCTGTGGATTCTCTACATGTGAAACAAGGGGGATGGGGTAGACCAGTGGTTTCTAAACCTGGTTGAATATTTGGGGATGAGGGGGTGGCTTAGGAGAGAACACAAATCCCTGCGCTCCACTCAGAGATTCTGATTCAAAAAGTCTGAGGACAGGAAGGGGCCGAAATTCTGTATTTTTAACAAGTTCTCCTGGGATGGGAACCACAGCAATAGATTATCATTTCCCTTCTAGCCCAACAATCCAGGTCAGCAGATCTCAGATAAATTACATGCGGGTGGGGAGGTGGGACAGGGCCCTTTGCGAAATAGTACAAAATGCAGCTAGGGTGGATTCATTCATTTTGCAGCAGGCCCTAGGGGTTTAAGATCTGGGTAAAAACCTGGGAACACCACTCATTAATTTTGTTATGCTCCCTGTCATTTGATTTTAGGAACAGAACGCGGATGTCCAGTTCAGTGATCCCCACGGAGAGAGCTAAAACTTCTATCACATCCAGCTCCATTCCTGTCCCCATGACAGGGCTGGTGCTAGACTGATTATGAAAGTCTGCCAGCCTCAGCGCAATGTTTTGAAAGAATAAGCATGTGATCTCAGGAGGGCCCTGACAACACCCCTGTTGGGTGAGTGATAGGTAAGGGCAGTCATAGTATAGAACAAAACTCTGAGGTTAGTCAGACCTGAGTCTGAGTCCGTAATATTACCTCCTTTATAAATAAGGTCACCGTGTGGCTTAAATGAGAAAAATCTGTGTGCAATCCCTTAGCAGTGTTTGGAGCTCTATACTCGGGAGCTGCTTTTTCAGCTGTACCCACTCTACAGGTGGGAGACTTGTCAGAGGTCCCACAGCGGTCTGGTGGCAGAGCCAAGACTAGAACCTGTGACTCAGACATTAGAGCAATGGAACCCTCCAACTCTGACTGCTGTTGGGCTTCTGTTTAGTTGGCAAACACTGACTGGCACCTAATGCCGGGCCCTTAAGTAGGTACTGGACACAGAGAAAAATAAGACATAATCACTATGAAAAATGCCAATCGGGCCCTTTGTTTTTCTCCTTCTATAGTCTCAACCGTTCTTGTGGTTTTATTTGTTTTGCTGATGCCACTCAAATCTGTACCTTTACAGCAGTGCTTTGCTGACTTTCAAACTAGAATATCCAATTGCTTATGGGGAGTCTTCACAGAACTAGGGTAGAATTTGCTGCCTCCCCACAAATCTGCTCTTCCTCTGACGAATCCCACCGGGGCACCCAGGCCTTGCATATATGTCTACACCCCATCCTCCCCAAATTCTGTGGAGTCTATCTAAATATATAGTCCTTTGAATTCCCTGATTTCTCTCCATCTCGACTGTTAGGAGCCTAGCCCTAAACACCCTGGGCACTAAATAGATTCAGAGTGAGATTATCTTCAGTGACGAGCAACACCAGCCCCTGTCCCGCTTCCAGGTCTTGGCACGTGCTGTAGTCTCTCTTGGGGACACACCCCGCCACTCCTAACCAGGTTCCTGACTTTGTTTTAGAAGTCGTCCTTGTTCTTCTCCATCCAGGGCTTCTACTTCCATTGCCCTGCACCGTATCTGTCTTGATCACTTCTCTACCTCCAGCACCCACTACCGTATTCCATTGAATGTTAAATGAAAGAATGACGAATGAATGACAGACTGGGTCCAGATTACCAAAAGCATTGCAACGCCCACACGGAAACCGGTCGGACCTTACCCCAAGGGCAGGGCCAGTGCCTGTGTAAAGGCCGAGTTTAACAACGCGGTCTCTTGCCTATGCCTGCACCAGTTCAAGGGCTTGCTGGCTCCCACCCTGGACAAAGTTTGGTCCTAATCGCTCCTACTTTTTAAAAATTTTTAAATTCGGGCTGTAGTCTTACCGCCACCACGTTCCCGACAGCGGCCCCATCTGCAGTCAGAAGATCTGGGAAACGTGTGATCAACACGCACCAGACCAACCCCCTCACTGGACACCAGTTTCCCCATTCCTGCCACTGAGTTTGATCTACAAGACCTCCTGATCTCCAGGGTGCCAGTCGCTGGCCAGTCCCCTCCCCTCCCTCACATCCTTCCTCCGGAGGAAACGTGACCCTTGCCGGCCGCCGTTGCCACTCCCCCAACCTACTTGCTCCCGGTCCCGCCGCGCACCGTACTCAGGCCCCTCGCGCCGTTACTCCAGGTCCAGGAGGCGGGGTCTCCATGTGATCCAATGCGCTTGCGCAGACCGCCCTGGCGGGGCCTTTGGAGCAGGCAGGGGAGGAGACCCGTGTTTCTGGAGCTGGACGGCGGCCGGGAAGGGGCAGTCCGTGGGAGGTCTTTGGCCTTAGGGTGGAGTCCGCTGGACCCAGGCCTTCAGGACTTTGGGAAAGAGGGGAGGAGTCAGGCTGTGCCGAGCGGGTGGTGCGGCTTTGCACAGCTTGTAGAGCGTGAGAGTTGGTCACGTCCGGTGTAAGATGGGGAAACACCCAGAACAGGGCAGTGACTACCTCGGGGACACACAGCTGGTAGGGGTAGATGTGGTAATAGAGGCCCAGAGAGGGTCAGAGACCGGCGCAGGGTCCCCTAGCACGTTACGGGTTGAGCCAGTGTTGGAACCCAGGCTTGTTTTCCACCCAGCGGAGTCCCGGAAAAGCCCACCTGCTTTCTCTAACCCGTGACAGCTGCAGGAAAAGCCTTAGAGGGAAAAGGAAAACACTTTCACTTTCCTAGCAATTTTAAAGTTAGGAACTGTTAAGGGTTACCCAGTGTTTCTCAAAATGTCCACAACCACTTGCATCAGGATCTGGGACGGTCGTTTTAAAATTATTTATTTTATTTTTTTAATGCAGATTCTCGATACCTACCCACACCTCACTCCTTGGCAGATTCCCAACGCCTTAACTTTTTTCTTTCTGGTTTATGATAGGATTGTCCTCAATCTGAAGTACTTGATAAGAATCGTAGTTAAACTGAATTCAGTCTAGGTTCTGGTGAATTAACCATGAATTAGAGCCCCTTCTTTCACAACTAATTAAGAAGGTAGACCTGTAAAGAGTGATTTTCTGGGGAATCGGGGGAGGCTTTGGGGGTCTTGGATAGGTAGAAATGTGTAGGCAGTGAAGGAAGTAGGGGTGGAGGTGAGAGGCAGGACTGGGGACAGTGATTCAGGTGCACCAACAGAAACTGCAAAGGCGAATAATTGTGAGTGTGGCTTGGATTGTTTCAGAGCCGATTGGGAGTTCGGTGTGGACACGGACAAGGGCCTGGGAGTTGAAGCAGGCTACTAGGAAGGGGCTCAGTCTTGGAGGGGGAGCTTTGGGTGCCAGAGTAAGGAGTTTGGCATTTGTCCAATGAACAATGGAAAGCTGTCTTAAGAGTTTCAAGCAGGGTGGCCCTGGCTGGTGTAGCTCAGTGGATTGAGTGTGGGCCTGGAAAGCAAAGGGTCACTGGTTCGATTCCCAGTCAGGGTACACACCTGGGTTGCAGGCCAGGTCCCCAGTAGGAGGTGTGCAAGAAGAAACCACACATTGATGTTTCCCTCTCTCCTTCCCTTCCCCTTTCTCCAAAAATCAATAAATAAAATCTTTGGAAAAAGCGAGAAACATAGTCTGTTTTCTGTTTGGTGCTGGTTACAGTGTGGCAAATGGTTTGCAAGTGGGGAGACTAAGTGAGGCCAGAGAGAGAGAGCTCCCAGGACACTGGGAGATGATAAGGCAGTGCCTGAGTAGATGGAGCGAAGGGGACTACTCGGACCGATTGTAAGTCAGTGGTCCAACCCATGGGCCAGGGCGCTTCCAACTTCTTAAATAAAGCATTTACATTCTCTGTCCACAGGACAGACTGAGCTCTTCAATCTTGCTAGGGGGGAGGGAAAGGATAAGTAGTCTGGTTATAACCACAACAGCGTTCCATGATGTCCTTCCTTGGTCTCCCTTCATACCTGAGGGAGAGTTTGAAGCAGCAATTACTGTGATAGGCCCCAGGTGGCAGGAAAAGCCTACTGTATTCACAAGGAACAGAGAAAGCTATTTCCAGTGCAGCATGAAATAACAAATCATGACCCAGGGTTCATGATTCCCCTCCTCCAAGATGGGTGTCCGACGATATAGCAGGTGTCTATTTATGAGATTTGGGGAGGATTCCAGACCTAAACAGCCTTTTGGTTGAGAGTCCCCTCACGTTCTGGCAGGGAAGGTGTTTTTATTCCCATTCTATAGATATATAGATGCGGCAGCTGAGCCTCAGAAGTTATGCGACTTGTTCAAGAGCACCTGGCTTGGGGTGGGACTGGCAGAGAGGGTCTTTCCAGCGAGGCTCTGCCCCTAAACCTTGCCAGGCCAGGCTCCTTCAGATGCCACCCCTGCCCCATTAGTCTGTATCACATCAGCCTATGTATTTTCTTGGTAGCACCTATTAGTGTCTGAAATTATTAATTTTATGTATCTAGTGTTTCCCTGCATTGTTAGAATGTGACCTTCATGAAAATAGGGACAATGTCTGCCTTGTTCACCACTTTCCACCCAACACCTGGGCTGGTGCCTGCCTGCCACATAGTAGATGCTCATCACTCGCTGAATGGTAGAAATAAGCTGGGGACAGAGGGAGGGAAGGAAACCAACATTAGGTGAAAGCTCAGGGTGTTTCAGGTACTTCTAAACTACCCAGCTTAATCTCACAGCCTTTCAAGGTAGTGTTAGCAGGCCCTCGAGTAACTTTGTCTTGTTCAACATTGTTTTATTATAACTATAGGAGCTTCTGTTTATATCAATTAGCCTGTGATAAAATTGGTTCCATTATTTGTCACTTCACTTAAAGCCACACAACCTATCGAAGACATTCAGTGAGAATTTACTGCGGTGTATCTCCGTATGGTGGACATGAAACATGCTAAGTTAGGTTAAGTTGGTGGTTTATTAGTTTTGTGGCCATAGACTCCTTTAAGAATCTCCACTAGACACAAACCTTTTGCACACCATGTAGAGGTATCCACAGACCTCCTAGAGCCTACTCAGGGATCCCAGGCCAAGGAACTCAAGATTGGAGAACTTGCCTGAGATCTCTCTGGCCTCAAGACTTTGCATCTTTCCAAGCTTGGACCTCTTGACTGGGGCATCTCTGCCATCCCAGGGTCTGCATTGCACATCATCTGCAATGCCACGTGGCTGCTGTCTCTTTTTAGCAATGACATCATCCAACCTGGTATTGTTTATGAGGCTGTCTTCCCACTTGGCTGGGGGGCCACTGCTTGGACATTCAGGGTGGAATTCCTCTGTCATCCAGCCCCGAGTGTGGGCCTGGCCCAGCAGCGCTGCTCCGGAAATGCCTGAGAATCAAAGCGAGGCCTCTCCCATGTGTTGAGGATTTACTGTGTGCCAGGTCTGTCCCAGACACTTTATATGTGTTATCTCATTTACACCCTGACAGTAATCCTGGGTGGGAGAAGCTACTATCCCGGCGTCACTGAGAAGAAACAGACTCAGTTGGGCTTTGCCTTCTGCCCGCTTGCAATGATCGATGGCCTGTGCTCTCATCACACATGAACCCTTCAAGCTGTGGGCTGATAAAGGGGAGACATATGCCTCCGCTCCCAGGATCCTCAGAGACTTCCTACCAACAAGCTTCTGGTCCAGCTCTCATTTCATCCATGAGGTCACAAGCCCAGAAAGGGGAAGACTGACTTATAGCCCCTCTTCTCTGCTTACTACTTATCCTCATCCACTTTGGGGCAGGATGGGATCTGATTTTATTACCATTACACCACCCAGGTAGCCCAGTGCCTGGTCTAGGTCAGCACTCAGTAAATACTCTTGAATTTTATTTGTTGTGAATTCACTGAGAAGGGGTGACAATGAGTATGACAAACACCCTTGCACCCACCACCTGACTTGTGAAATAAAACACTGCTAATTGAGCTGAAGTTCCTCCACAACCGCAACTCCCAAGTAAAGACTCTCCTGAATTTGGTGTTTATTATTCCCGTGCAATTTTTATTGACATATTCCAAACTATAAAGTTCAACCTTTTAAGTGTACGATTCCGTGGCTTTATTTGCAAGATTGTGCAACCATTACCACTATCTAATTCCAGATCATTTTCATCACCCCAAAAGAAACCTCGTACTGATTAGTAGCCACTCCCCCATTCCTCCCTCCCTCCAGCCCCTGGCAATCACTACTAATCTTTCTGTCTCTATGAATGTTAGGGCATTTAATATAAATGGGATCTTATATGTAGCCTTTTGTGTCTGGCTTCTGCCACTTACTGTAGTGTTTTCAGGGTTCATTCATCTTGTAGCACGGATCAGTATTTCTTTCCTTTTTTGCCTGAGTAGTATTCCACTGTGTGGACAGACCACATTTTGTCCATCCATCCATCCATCCACCCATCTATAAGCTGATGGACATTTGGGTCGCGTCCACATTTTGCTATTATAACTAATGCTGCTGTGAACATTCATGTAGAGATTTTGTATGGATGAATGTTTACAGCTCTCTCGGGTATATATCCAGCAGTGGACTTGCTGGGTCATATGTGAACTTTGTTTAACTTTTTGAGGAACTGCCAGACTATCCCAAAGTGGCAGCACTATGTGACATTCCCACCAGCAATCCATGCGAGTTCCACTTTTTACATCCTCACCAACACCTGCTGTTGCCTGATGACGACAGTCCTAGTGTGGTATTTCATTGTGATTTCAATTTGCATCTTCCTAATGACTAATCATGAGCATCTTTCATGTGCTGATTGGACATTTGTATATCTCCTTTGGGAAAATGTCTATTGAAGTCTTCTGCCCATTTACAAATTGGGTTATTTGTCTTTTTATTGTTGAGTTATAAGAATTCTTTATACATTCTCTCCCTGGCCGGGTAACTCAGTTGGTTAGAGCATCATCCTTATATGCCAAGGTTGTGGGTTTGATCCCCAGTCAGGGCACATACAAGAATCAACCAATGAATGCATAAATAAGTGAAACAACAAATTGATGTTTCTCTCTCTCCCTTTCCCTTCCTCTCTCTCTCCAAACCCAGTCAATTAAAAAAAAAAAAAGAATTCTTTATATGTTCTGGATACCAGACCCTTAGCAGATGTTTGGTGTGCAAACAGTTTCTCCCATTGTGTGGGGTGTCTTGATTTTTTTTTTACAGTGTCCTTTGAGGCGCAGATTTTTGGTGAAGTCCAGCTCATCTGCTTTCCCTTTGGCTGCTTGTGCTCTGAGTGTCGTATCTAAGAAACCATTGCCTAATCCAATGTCACAAAGATTTACACCTGTGTCTTCTAAGAGTCTCATAGTTTTCACTCTTACATTTAGGTCTTTGATTGATTTTTAGTAAAGTTTTGTATATGGGATGAGGCAGGTCCTATTCATCTTTAATCTTTTCACTGAGTGTGTATTTTTAAACAACATATGATATTATTTTCCCTGTTTGGGGAGCTTTAAATGGTACTGCACTGTGTGTATTCTTGTGTGGCTTATTCAGCCTCGTGTTGGAGAGTCACCCGTGCTGAGAAAAGTACCTAGTTCACTTGTGTTCACTGTGCTACAGGTCTCATTGCATAAGAATACCACATTTCATTTGCCTTGTCCCCTGCGAAGGTCCTTTGGGTTGTCTCTAGTACTTTACTGTCGCTGATGGCAAACAGCCTAACATGTGCCTCCCTGAGCGGTGTGTTGGAAGGCACGAGCATATTCAGATTTGCTAGAAAACGCAAAATGTCTCTCGTAAGTGGTTTGCAAAGTTGCACTCCTTCCAGCAGTGCATTGGGGTTGCCCTTGTCCTGCACCCTTGCCGAGACTCAGTGTTGTCAGGCTTTGTTTGTTTTTGTCAGTCTAGTGAGGGTGAAATGATATCCCATTGAGGTTTTCCAGGTTAATAAGCAAAGTTGATTTTCAGTAAATATATACTTGGTTGGATGGATGGCTGGATGGATGCGTGAAGACAGAATGGATGCAGCTCATGGATGAGGAGATGATGCTTTACTTTGCCTGCGGCCAGAGGATGGCAAGGCCCCAGGCCCAACCTGCACTGGCTGTATGTAGGGAGGCCGTGGAGCTAGGAAGTGCTGGGTGACCCTGAGAACTCTCTGTGTGGGAGAAGGCAGTTGTCACCCAGAAACTGGCGATGGGAGCCTTTCCCCAGGGAGAGGCTGTGGTCCTCCTGCGCTTCCATCTCCCCGGAATTTCACCATGGAGGGAGGGGGTGAGAGAGAGAGGAGCCAGCGGGAATTGTGTCAGGATGAGAACAGGGTCCTACCGTCTTAGGGATGAGCCTTTTGGGAGAACCTTATCATGGCGTCTGCATTGGTGGTATGTATTTCCTGCATTTATTCTACTGAGTTTGGGAGTGAAAATAATACTAATAAGAAAAATAACAGTAATGCTCACGGACTGAACACTCACGTGCAAGGCATTGCCCTTTTTCTTTCTGTACACACATATCATCTCATGTAAGTCCCTGTGGAGTAGGTGCTCTTATTAACCGCGCTTTACAGACGAGGAACAGAGTCACTGAGGGGCTGCACTCAAGCAGTCTGACTCTGGGACGCCTAAGCACCGTTCTGTATTGTTAGCTTGGTTCAGCCAAACCCAGGGGTGCAAAGAGAGGAGAGACTTGTTCAGGTTTGGGTGGGTGAGAAACAAGAGTCACAATACCCACTTAGCCTGGCATGGAGGGGCCGCTGGGAGGAGACCGAGAGGCCCCTGGGAAAGACGGCTTCTGAGAGGCAAACGCGCCCATCCTGGTGAACATGGCCTGTGCGCGTGGGTACATCAGGGCCCAGTTTTTTAGCTGCTGGGGATGCAGAGTGGGATTTCTCTGCTCTCAGGTCTCAAGAAAGACCTTGTCTTGGGTGGAGAGGGGATACAAGTCAGTAAACCTACCAATAAATGCGATAAATTTTAAAATCAATATATGCGATACCAATGGGGAAGAGATAACATTTATAGGAGGGACCTAATTTAGCTAGTACTGTATAGTCAAGGGAGACCTCTTTGAGGAGGTGACATTTGAGCTGAGACTTGAAGGACAAGAAGGAGGTAGCCGTGCTCTAGTTTGGGGAGGGTGTATTCTGGGTGGAGGGAAAGGCAGAAGCCAAGTGCCCGAGGCAGCAAGGAGTGTGGTGTAGTTTACAATAAACTCTCAGAAGCGTGGTGTATCAGGAGTGGAACGAGTAGGAGGGTGGAGCAGCCCGAGATGAAACGGGGGTGGGCAGGACCTCTAGGCCGGGTCAGCAGGCTCCAGAGAGAGTCTGTTCTTGCCTGTCCCTAAGAATTGGCGGTTGGCATACTTGGGAGTGACTGAATCCTAATACCAGGTCTGAGAAAGAGGGTAGAAGGGGTAGGGAGAGTTCTTGGCATAAGATAACAACCCAAACTGCGGGCTGACCAAATAGCCTTCAGTAGGTAAAGGGTTAAACAAACGGTGGTACAGCCGTAATGTGGAGTTCTCACGACGAAAAGGAACAAGCCGTAGATATGAGCAACAACTTGGATTTCTCCAGGGAATTAGACTGAGTCTAAAAAGCCAATCTCAGAAGGTTATACACCGTACGATTTCATTTACATGACATTTTTGAACTGGCAGTTTTAAAAACCGAGGGCAGATGAAAGGTGGCCGGGGTAAAGGATGGGATCCTGCGGGAGCTGCTCGGTTGCCTTGACCGTGGTGGTGGATCCACGAATCTACACAGGTGATGACATTGTGGAACTTAAACACGCACACACACACACACACACACACACACACACACACGAGTGTATGTATATACTGACTCCACATAACAACCCAGTGAAATAAGATTATGCCTGTTTTATGATGGAAACTGAGACTTTAAGAGAACAGACCTGTTCAAGGTCACATCACACGTACGGAACAGAGCTAGACAGTCTGACTCTGGAGCCAGTGCTATCAGACCCTCTTCTGCCATCTCTCCCCCAGACCACCTATTTTTGGCGTCCTCTGTCCTCCAAACACTGGCCCTCCCAGGTCCCCTCCCTACCTCCCTCCCCTCACCCCAGCTTCCAGGGCTTGTCCAGGTCCCTGGCCCCCAGCCCTTTCATTCATATTCTGAGCTTAGTTTGGAGCCTGGGGTTGGGCCAGACTATCTGGGTGGTGACCCCCTAGGAGGACGCTTCATACTCGAGGATGTCTTGCAGCCCTTTCTAGTCCATGCAGCTGCCTGGCAAGAGGAGTCTTGGAGGGGCTCACCACCCAGTCCCCTGACCTACCTGCTGTGACCAGAGTGTGTGTAGCCCGTGCAGCACAGAGGACAGGGCCAGCCGGCAGCATGCCCACACCTGGCAGGGAGGCCAGCACGCCAGAGGGTGGGGGCAGCCCTGGGCCTCTTGGGGCGGGTGGCTCTGGAAGCTGATATGAGCAGCAGCAACTGCTGGCATTATCTGGGCTCTAAGAATAGCTTGGACTGGAGAGTAGGGGGCTGGAGGCCAGGGAAGAGGGCAGGAGCCTGTTTCCACCACCCCCTCCACCCCTGCTGGTTGGCCTAGAAACTAGGAAGCCTCCCTCTAGCTTACCATTTGCCCTGGAATGGGTTTTATGGACACACCTTGTCAGCTACTGGGCTAGAAGAAAGAAGGTATCCCGGGCCTCAGACCCAATGCTGAGGGCAATGAGCCCACCTGCTGAGGGCTGGCTCTAACCAGGCACACCTCACAGAGTTCAGGGAGTAGGACCTTGTTTTTCAAGCATCATGTTGGAAGTGACCCTTATTTATTAGCAAACCCTTAAGAAATGGGTAATACATATACATGATTCAAAACTCAAAGGTAAACAAGGGTATGTAAGGAAAAAACAAGTCTCCCATTTTTCCCTAGCCCCCAGCCACCTATTCCCCTCTGCAGAGGCAACCACGCTTGGCAGCTTCTGTTACTGCCACTCAAAGGTGGTCCTCCATAGGTCAGCACACGAACACACGACTCCTCTCTCTGCACTTTTATATACTCCATACATGCTTCTCCTCACTTTTTCACCTCGCGATACATCATGGGAATAGCAACAGTAATTTGCTGAGTCTCCATTATGTGCCAGGCACTGCAAATGTTAATTTAACTCATATGCTCATCAGAATCCTGTGTGGCAGGTGCTGTTTACAACTCTCCATTGGGAAGAGATTAAGTAAATTTCCAAGATTTCACAGCTGGTGATTGACAGAGCCAGGATTCGGTCTCAGGCGGTCTGACTCTAGATAAAGTGTTCTTGGTCACTCTCTACACTGCCGCTCACGCGTGAGTCACATCGCGAACACAGCACCCCTTTACTCTTCCTGAGGGTCAAGGTAAGAAATGCATACTGAACACTTGCCATGGCCAAGCTCAGGCTGGGATCCAGCAGAGAATAAGAAAGACTAGGTCTCTGCCTTCGTGGAAGTGGCATCCCAGTGCCCATGAGTGTCTGTCAACCAAAGCAGGAGGAGGGGAACCCACACATCACATACTCACATTCCCACATACAGGCCTGCTGTTCACACACACCCTGCTCCTTTATCCACTGGTCCTTCACTCACACTGCCTCTGAGCTGGAAGGCCTGAGGTCCCAGAGCTACAGGTGGGAGCATGGAGGTCCAGACAGGCCCTGTGAGCCTCCTCCCCTGCCCCCCGGATCCATTTCAGCAGGGCTGGTGGGGGGAGTCTCTAATCCAGGGCCCAACCATTGTTTGAAGTCAGGAACAATCGGAGGGCAAGGGAGCTATAGATAGATCCGCAGCTGCTGTCACCTGTTCCAGCTTGGGCACTGGGCCTGGGCATTGTCTACGTGGGGGCGCAGTACCAGTGAGAGCCCGCTTGGGGGTGGGAGGTCGGCTCCACTCTGCTCTAGGGAGACCAAGGTAGAGGCCAAGTCAGAGAAATACAGAGTCTCACAGGATAGAGAGAGACAGGGTGACAGAGAAAGGCCAACAGCCTTGAGAGAGAAAAGATAACTCCCACCAAATAGCCAAAATGCTGAGACTTGTCAGGGGTGAGGGCAGAGACACACAGCTATGGAGAAAGTAAGGGCCTAAGACTAAGGCTGAACTCAAGGATGCAGCAAGGGGAGACCCAGACCAGCTCAGTCCCCCAAAGATCTTTCCAACCGTTCTTCCGTCTCCAGGTTGGCTACGTGCATACCCTTCTCCCTGCAGCAGCCATGTCCCAGAAGAATCTGGGACGTCCTAGGAGGTGGAGTTCTCTGGAAGGCCCCGGGGTCTTTGAAAGGGGGAGATTATGCTGCTGGGTCTAGTCATGGCTTTAATTCACTGTGACCTGTGGTGGGGAACTGCCCTCCCCTGGCCCGTGCCTCAGTTTTCCCAGCTATTCACTGAGAGAATTGGTTTGCATGATCACTGAAGGTTCTGTTCATTCTCTGATGCTTGCCAGGACATTTCCCCTCATGTGTCTAACCTCTCTCCCACTTGCTGCAGCTGAGGCCACAGTCTCCTCCTTTATTTGCCCTTCGTGAGGATGGGGGACAGCTGGTCCCCATCCCCTCCCCCCAGTAACCTTTCAGCCATAAGTCCACACTGAGGCGAGGCTCCTCCGGATAAACAGTCCTGATGCCTTTTGGCTGCCCTCATCCTATTTTCTGCTCGAAGTATCAGAGCTGGGGCCCACTTGGGCCCTCTGCAGCTGCCCAGGGCCCCAGGAGGGGGATGAGCCTTGGAGGAGCAGGGGCCCCACCACCCCCAGGGTGCCAGGGGAGAGGGCCCCACTTTGGGCCTCACCACCTCGCCTGCGGACCTTTATGGCAGCCGCCCCCTGAGTTGGTCTTCCTGCCGCCGGTCTCGCCCCTTCGGTCCGTCCTCCACACCAGCTGCTGCGGGGATCTTGTGAACGCATAAATCTGACCGCACTGTCAGATGCCCTCGCTCAGAGCTCTTTGATGAAAAAAATAAAATAAAAATGCCTTTGATGGCTCCCCAGCTCCTGCAGGATAAAGCACCAAATCCTAATCTGGCTTTTGAAGCCCTTCACAGTGCAGTCCCAACTGCTCTGACCAGCCTTACCTCCCTTTATGCCTCCCGTGGCCCAACCCCAACCCCTGCGGCTGCTCTGGCCAGGGGGGGAGTTCGGGTCCATGCTCTCTCTGTCCCCTCTTTCTGTCTAACTTCAGTGCCTCTCTCTGGCCAGGCGCCGCCTCTCCCACCTGAATGGCCACGGCCTCCGCATCTCTTGCCCCTTCCAGTCCATTCTCTATATGGCAGCCAGAACGATCATTATTAAACTTCAGACCACTTACTCTCTTGCCGTCACAACTTCCTGTCAGAGGGGTGACAAAGCTCAAAGTCCCTGCCCAGTCCCACAAGATTCAGTGATCCAGCCCCTGCCTACCTGTCTTGTCACACCGTGGAGCACCCTCCCCTTGCTCCCACGCCAGTGGCACTAGCGTTATGACGCGGCCTCAAACACACCACCAAGCTATTTCTGCCTCAAGACTTTTTCTTAACTGTTCCTTCTGCTTGGAATGTTCTTCCTTTGGCTCTTAGCCTGACTGTCTCCTTCTCATCCTGAAGGTCTCACCTTGAAACTCACCTCCTGAAAGAGGCCCTCCCTGACCCACTGAATAGAGTTTGCCCACGTCACCCCCACAGCATTACTCTGCCGCTCTCTCATAGCATGTGCCACGGTCTCCCGTCACCCGAGAAACCACATTCGCTCTTTATTTACTGCCGCCCTATTAGGGAAGGGACCTTCTTATCATGCCCCTCTCCTTGCCAGTCTGAGTGTCAAACTTGCTTTTATCCTTTAAACTCTTCCATTCTAACATCTTCCTTGAGTGCCTTTCCTATTCTGGATGATGAGTGTCGTGTTCCCATCCTGGACACAGATTAGAAGCTGTCAGAGGCAAAGTGAATTGAATGCTTGTGTCCCTCCTAGCTGGAGTACCATTTTAGCGGAGTCCTTCAATGTCTTTTCCAAAGAAGGACTTCCAGGCACTGGGGTGCATTGGCAGCAGATATATTTTGGGCTGGGGTTAGTTTCCAAATCACATCTTCTCTGCCTACCTGCCTGGCATCTAGAAGAGGGGAGGCCAGAGGGGCTAGGCTCCTTTCGGGCTTTGCCCCATCCACCCCTTGCTCATGGAAATCTCCAAAATAGCCCCAGCTCAGCAGCTGCCTCCAAGTCTGGCTGATACTAAGCTGTAGGCTCAGGACTCTTGGCAACTGCTTGCTGATCCAAAGCCTTTGGTGGAGAGGAGCTGGGGACGCCAAGACCCTGATGTCTAGCTTGGCCTCATCCCCTTCATCCTGAGACTTCCGGTCTCTGTCTCTGGCCACTTTATCCTTCACCCTGGATCCCACCCCTTCCCTACAACTCCGTTCCTAGCGAGGCCCACGTTTCCCTGGCTGTGCCGCGGGGAGTGGATGTGGGGGTGGGCAGATGACATTCCAGTCTTTGAGGGCAGTGATAGGCCTGTCCAGAGCCCCTGAGGCCCAGCCCTCCCTGACAGCCCTTCCCAACACTGTCAGTACCTTAAGTGCCTAGAAGATTGTGGTTCTTTGAATGGTTTCCAGAGAGAACATTTCCAGCCCAGTAGGGTGGATGCACTGCAGCCCAGGCTGCAGGTAGCTCAGCTGCCCTCATGCTGATCCTGACAAGCTACTTTCTGTTCCTGGTTTTCTTGTGCTGAGGCAGTGGGGTCGGCACCTTGGGAGTGGGGTCGGCAGTCTGGCCTGGGCCTCCCACTCGAGGACATCAGGGCCTCGGTGTCCTCAGCTAAGCTGAGGGCCTGGATGAGACAATTTCCCTTCCAGCGCTGATGCTTCTGATTCTGGATGCTTTGGAAGCCTTCAAAAAAGAAAATGGAGGGAGCAATGTAAAAGATACAGGAAAGAACAGAGAATAATGAATGCAGCATTGTACACATGTTGTCATATTTGCTTCATCCCTTGCACCAGGATTCTAGCCTTACAGAGTTCTAATGGTCCCAGATTCCAACACCTCAGGATTCTAATGACCCAGGATTCCAACACCCCAGGATTCTAAACGTAGGCGCACACATGTGTTGGCTCTATACTTATGATGGTGGGAAAAGAAGGCAGGAAGCAAGGCTTTGGGCTGTCTGCAGTCGCTGCTCAGTGGATGGGTTAATTGGGCTGGGAGTGTGGTTATCAAGAAACGAAGCTTGCAGAGGTGCTAAAATCCCAGAATCCTAGCGCCCTAAAGTTGGAGCAGACCTCAGAGGTTGCCCAGTCTGCGGCCTCAGGCCCTGTTCAGCCTCTGCCCGATTCTTCCTCACTGTAGGCGGGCTCCCTTTCCCCTGAGGCCACCTCTTCAACCGCCGACCGGCTCCCGGTGTGAAAAAGCTCCTTTTTGTGTGTACATCCAAGCTCTGCTTCCTTGTAACTGCCCCACTGGTCTGCTCTTGAGGCCACACCAGTCACATTGGCTCTTCAAGTATCTAAAGTCAGGACCTTAAGTCCTCGAGAGTGTAGCATCTGTTGCATCTCTCAGGTGCGTCTTGGGCTTCCTCGTTGCTTTGTCGTGTTTGTCTGTGAGGTCATCTCAGCAGAAAGGTGTGTCCCGGGTGGTAGACTCGAATTTACAGGGCAGTTCTAGACCCATTTCTTTTGGTTGGTTTCTCAGCTCCAGGTTTTACACTGAGCAGGTAATTCTAGAATTCAGACCAACATTATTCTTGGTATCAGCTAAGCTGTTTAGGAGTTCTGAGTCTCCCGGCTAATTGTATTGCTTGGGCCCTCGGCATGCAGCCCTGTTTTCTGAGCACGTTTGAACAGTGAGCAGAGTTTCCCCTATCCTGAGGACTTCCTGTAAATAGCTCAAGCCCACATCTTTAGCCTTTGACCCTGTAAGGATATTAAAACCCTAAAATACAAATGATCTATCAATTTTCTTTTCTTTTTTTAGATTTTATTTATTTTTAGAGAAAGGGGAAGGGAGGAAGAAAGAAAGGTAGAGAAACGTCAATGTGAGGTTGCCTTTCATGTGCCCCCTACTGGGGACCTGGCCTGCAACCCAGGCATGTGCCCTGATTGGGAATCGAACCGGCAACGCTTTTGTTCCCAGTCCAGCACTCAATCCACTGAGCCACACCAATCAGGGCGGTTCATTTTCTTACTCAACAGGTATTTATTGACTTTCTACTATGTGTAGGTATTTTGCAAGGTGCTGGGCATTTAGACCAAGCTCTTGCCTTTTAGTGTTGGGAGGCAGGCAAGAAACCACCTCAGGTCTATGAAGAGAATTAAAACAGAATAACGTTCTCACAAATATAGCATGGAGAGAAAGAAGAAAGGAATACATAAGGTAAGATTCCATTCATAGAAAGGAGGAAGACTAATCTGTGACACCGGAAGTCGGGACAGCAGGTGAGGGAGTGCTGGCGGAAGAGGATGTGAGTGGGATGCTGGGGATCTCATTTCTCAAACAGGGTGTGTTTGTTTTCTTTGTGAAAATTCATCAGACTATCTGGAATAGTCGCCGCAGCCGATTGTTACGTTATGGCAGAATGACCGAGAACCATCTATACGTCCACCCAAGGAGACCTGTGTCATTCCACAACATGGGGAAATATCTGTAGGATGAGTTCCTACAACAGTCTGGGCATTTTCAATTTGGATAGATATTGCCAAATATAGCATGTATTTATAACACAGTCTTCATGGAATATACACACAGAAAGTTCAACCCAAGCATACAGCTCAGTCAGTTGTACTGAATGAACACACCTGGGTACCCATCACTCGACTCAGTACCCCCAGTGTTTTCTACGCTCCAGAGGCTGCTTCCGTTCCCCCGCGGTCATTACCCTTCCTCCAAGGACCACTCTTCCATTTTTGTCATCACACATTAGTTTTGCTGCTTTTAAACTATGTATGGTTGAGAATACCGCTTTGAAGTTATTTCTATGTGTTTTATGACATACAGACATGTCTCTGGGTTTGGAATGGTAGCCCGTTGGCATAGAGGATTTCTCTGTGTGAGCTCAGCCTGGCGCCCACGTGGAACCCCGGCTCTGGGCTCCTGTCGTTTTAGATGTGCAGTGTCTGGGGCTCCTGGATCCTATTGTTCTCCGACTCTACAGTTCTGTGGTGTCACCAGGGCCTGAATGGGATGATGGACAGGAGGGCCTGGCAGTGCCCGACACATTCCGAAGCCTGCATCAGACTGACTGAGTGCCAGCACCCTCAACCCCTGTTGCAAGTGGGGTACGGGACAGGGCTAAGAGTGGGAAGTTGGCTTCCTGTGAATCTTGCATGTCACAGTATGAAGGTGCTTCTAACTGGTCTAAATTTCCTCGATTTGCTTCCTCTTCAGCCAAAGCATTCCTTTATGTCTATGGCCTCAGGTCTGGTTTCCTTTTCTTGTTAATTTTCCCACGGGACTCCGGAGAGATGGGGACAGAGGCTGGGGGAGAGACGGCATCCAGGGGCTTGGAGAAGGATGTCTCTCTCTTCTCCTTTTGACCTGGTTTCTGACACTGCTTATTTGTGAAACTTGGCCAGTGTTTTCCTCACTCTGGGCCTCAGTTTCCCTGGATGTGTAAAGAGAGTTGGACTAAAGAATCCCAGAGGGCATTTTATGGCTCCCCCTCTCTGAGTCTCCTTACCCTCCCTTCTGGGGTTGTGGGTCTTCTTCTGCGTTGATCATATTCCCCGTGACTCAGTTTCTCTCCCCAAGAGCCTCAGTTTTCCCCAGCCTCTCCCTGCTTGGTCCCCGCCTCCAGTGTCAGCCTCTGAATCCCTGGCTGCCTGTCTCTCAGTGGAGTGTCTTTCTTCAGCCTTTGTGCTCCCCTGACAATGGGAGGTAAAAATAGCCCAGGGGCTGTGCTGGTGGAGATAAAAGGGAATTTGACTTTTGTGTCCTGCGGCCAGGCTGGGGGGGCTGTGACACGTGGAGATTGCTGACATAGCTCTCCTCCTCGCTGACCTTGACGGCGTCAATAAAAGGGGTAGCCCAGCTCCCAGCCCTCACCGTGGTGCTGAGGTGGGTGATCAGGGCCGGGGCTGGAGCTGGAGGGCAGACAGGTGGGCCAGTGGGTGAGGGTGAGAGTCGGCACGAGTCTCTCTGTATCTGTGTGAGAGGATGCTCTGGGTTTCGCGAGTGAGTGTACGTGTGTCTCGGGGGTTCACCAGGGAGGCCGAGGTGAGCCTGTGGGGAGCCGCAGGGAGTCACCTAGTGTTCCTGGATCATGTCCCAGTTTGGGGCCCCGGGTCCCTCAGTTCCTCCGTCACTGCCATCTTCCAGTGCCCGCTGCCTTGGACCACCTGAAACCTCCAAGATTCTTAGTCCCTGGTCCTCCGCCTCTCAGTGCTGCCACCATGATGGATGTGAGTGAGCTCGGGGAGTCCGCCCGCTACCTCCGCCAGGGCTACCAGGAGATGATGAAGGTGCACACTGTGGCTTGGGATGGTAAGTGCAGGCAGAGGGCGCGGCCACAGAGAAGCCTTTATGGATGCAGAGCAGGAGCAGGGAGGGGTGATGCCGAGCTCGGGGGGAGCTGGCCTGACAGCTTCAGCTCTGGACCTTTCCCTCAGAGTCTGGGGTCCCGAGGCTAAGTTCTGTGCACATCACTGTGTTTGTGAACAAGCCTCGGTTTGCTCCTCTGTGAAATGGGACAGTATTGGCTGCATCCCGGAGCAGCAGCCTGTGGCCAGAGCCTGAGACCACTGAGGTGAGAGTGACTGGTATGGGTGCAGGCGGCTTCCATGTGTCCAAAAACCTGTCCTGGAGTTATTTTTAGTGCTTTCCATAGAGCCAAAGCCTGTTTACTAGGGACAGGAATAAAGATGACTATTTATGACCTGGTTTGTTCATGGGACAATAATAACAATAGGCAATGTGTATCAAGCCCTTATTGTGTGCCAGGCCCAGCCCATATGACCTTCCATGCATGATTTCGACAGCCCGGGGAGGCGGGGACCGGGGCGCCAGCTTTGTGGGTGTGCCATCTCTGCATTTGCAACGGGCACTACCCTCCGGAGGGCCTTGTGTTTGATTTATCACTCTATCACCATCTTGAAGTTTTTAACAATTTTTTGAAAACAAGAGGTCTGAGCTTTAACACTGAGGCCTGCAAATTATGTAGCTGGTCCTGACTAAAGCACTCAGCTAGGAAGTGGCAGAATGGGGAACAGAACCCGGTGGTCTGCAGCCTGAGTCCCTGCCTTTAACCAGCATGAAATACGGGCTGGCAGAAGCCCTGGGGCCAGCGGGCCAGGCAGGAAGGAGCACAAGACCTGGGATTGAGTCTTTGGTGAAATGGAGGAGGCGGAATCCCCCTGGGAACTATGTGTCTGACATGAAGGGCCGCTCCACATGCGACCTCAGGAGACACGCAGAACATTTTGCCTTTGAGGGAACAGGCCCAGAGACAATGAGGGGTTTTACTGAAGTCACAGGGTACATAGTGCAGAAGCAGGAATCTGAACCCAAGTGTGGAGTCGGGGCAGTGAAGGACTGTTACCCTAGTCAGGGAGTCAGTCCCCTGAGAAGATGGTTAGAGTCCCCTCCCAGCTCTGCCCTGCCAGGAGCCTGAGTCTGGAAGGATCTACTGTGGGTGTTCCTGCGACCTGACAGAGGGGATACTGGGAGGGGCTCAGCTCTGTGGTCACGGTTCGGGACCCCCAGCTGGACCCCCAGCCCCTGCGTATGCCTCGTCACTATCCCAGCCCCCGTGCTCTCCCCTCAACCCAGGGAAGAAGCGGGTCTGGGTACCTGATGAGCAGGATGCCTACGTGGAGGCAGAGGTCAAGTCAGAGGCGACCGGGGGCAGAGTCAGCGTGGAGACCAAAGACCAGAAGGTTTGGCTGCACCTTTCCCTGTGTTACCTCCTCTACCCCCTCACCCTCCAACCCCGGGTGCCGCACCTGGCCAGCGCGCTCTGTATGAAAGGGGTTCTGGGCGCTTACAGGGGTGAGAGGCCGAGGTCAGTGGATACTTGCCTGCCTGCCACCCAGCCATACGGCCTCCACTCTACGGTACGGCCTCCTGGCAGGTACTGATGGTACGGGAATCAGAGTTGCAGCCCATGAACCCGCCCCGGTTCGACTTGCTGGAGGACATGGCCATGATGACGCACCTCAACGAGGCCTCGGTGCTGCACAACCTGCGCCAACGTTATGCTCGCTGGATGATCTACGTGAGCCAGGAGTCGGGGAGGGGCCCCGGGTGGGGCGGGGCTGTGTGTGGTTGGGGCGGGGTCGTAGCAGTGGGAGCGGGGCTAGAGGGAGAGCCAAAGCGCTGTGGGGACCGGGTTAATGGAGAAGGGGAGGGGCTGGAGGTGGGGCAGGGCGATGAGCTGGGGCGGTAGTGTTGGGCTGGAGTTTTGGTTCGGGGAGTGTAGGGGCGGAGCTTCATCCTGGGGGCGAGGCTAGAGGCTCCGCAGTGGGGCCGTGGAGATGGGTACCTGGGCTGTGGGCAGGAGCAAGGGTTGGGTTGGGGTCTGGGCAGCCACTGAGGGTATCATGTGCCACAGTTAAGTGACTCCTTGGGGAATAATGCAAAGGTCATGGTTTTGTAAGAGCTGGGGCCTGGGAATGGGAAGTTAGCTTCCAACAATCCATCTCTACCCTTTCTCCTCAGACCTACTCTGGCCTCTTCTGTGTCACCATCAACCCCTACAAATGGCTCCCGGTCTACACGCCCTCCGTGGTGGCGGCTTACAAGGGAAAGCGCCGCTCGGAGGCCCCACCCCACATATATTCGGTGGCAGATAACGCCTACAACGATATGCTGCGAAGTAAGGGCTGCCTCCACTCCTCTCCCTCTTCCCGCCCAAGACCCCCACCCCGGCTCCAGGGAAGCCTCTGTAAAGGACCCCCCTCCTCCACTTGCATTGCCCTGCTTTAGCACAGCCCTTCCTCTCTCCACGTGGGAGCTGGCTGCCCGCTGGAGAGTCCCATCCCATCCCTCTCAGAGCTGGTGGAGGGGCTGCCCGGTGCCGTAGATACCCAGTGTGTTCCACTTGTGGCTGATCCCTCACCTTGGCTCACTTCTGTGTCTCCTTCCCATTCCTCCAGACCGAGAAAACCAGTCCATGCTGATCACGTAAGTGTGGGGCTCTGGGGACGGGGTGGGACACACTGGCCCTGCAGCGGGAAAAGAGTGGAACTAAAATCATTTCCCAGGGTTGATTCCAAAGTGCTTAGCCCTGGCCAGAGTGGCTCAGGGGGTTGGAACGTCATCCCCTAGCTGAAAGGTTGCAGGTCTGACTCCTGGTCAGGGCACCCGCCTAGGTTGTGGGTTTTGTCCCATCCTGGCACGTGTGATCCCAGGTCTGGGTGTGTGTGGGAGGCAACCAACTGATGCCTCTCTATCTTATTAATGTTTCTGTCCCTTCCTTTCTCTCTAAAAATCAATGAAAAAATATCTTTGGGTGAGGATAAAAAAATTTGTTTAAAATTGCTTATGATAGGACTTTTACCACTTGGTGCCAGTGTGTCAGCTGACGCTAAATCAGAACATGTTCTCTGCTCCCATTCTGGGCAGACGTGTTACAGACGGTGAGCAGGGAAGAGACCCCCAAGCACCAGAATGATTGCCAGCTTTGAGACCCCTCTCCCCAGGGCCTGGAATCTTCTCCCACACTGATCTTCTGGGAGTTCTGATTCTGGTTCAAAGGGGCTGGGGGGATTCCCTTCCCTTTCCTCCTCTTTACCTCTGGGTCTTATTTCTGATCCTTTCTTCACCTCCATGGGCAAGTGGTCGAATTCTAACATGCCAAGTTCATGTCCCACCAAGCCAGTATGAACATTGTTTATGTGTGAGTGAGTGAGTGTGTGTGTGTGCAGGCTGGTGGTTAAGGGCATGGCCTTGGGAACCCAAAGACCTGGGCTCATGTTCTACGTTCACTTCCTCCTGCTGGTGCCCTCAGGCCTCGGAGTCCCATCAGTTAAAGGCAGAGCAGTCCTACCCACCCACCCTGCAGAGCCATAAGGAGTCAGCAAGTTAATGTCCACACCTGGCACATGGCGGGGACAGCCGCATAGCTTCTCTGAGCCCATTTTCTTATCCATAAAATGGAGGTGGTAGTGGTGCCTACCTGACAGGTTTCTAAGGCTTAGATGAGCCAACATAGGTACAGCACTTGGCCCAGCGCCGGGCACTAAGTCTGTGCTCAGTGAGCAGTGGCATGATGTGTGTTCTCTGACCAGGGGGAGCTGCCCTGGCTCGCTCTGTAAACTGCTCAGCACTTCTGAGGGCTGAGTCCTTCCGGGGAGGTTTTGAGTTGGGGGTCCTAACTCCGGAGGTGGGTTGGGGGAGGACAGAGGGGCCCCGCTTGCGGGGTGGGGCACTGGGGGAAGGGAGGAATCAGAGTGGCCAGATGGGCATTGGTGACTTATGTTTGTGTTGTCCAAGCGGAGAGTCGGGGGCCGGTAAGACGGTTAACACCAAGCGGGTCATTCAGTACTTTGCCATCGTCGCTGCCCTGGGAGACGGGCCGGGCAAGAAGGCCGTAAGACTCGCCCACTCGGGCGCTGCTCGCCACTGCTTCTCACTGTTTTTCTTTTTGTGTCTTTCTCCTTTTTTCCTTTTCTCTTTCTCTCCCCCTTTTTTTTTAAGTTGATTCCCTAGAGCTCCCAGCCCTGCCTGAGCCTTCCACTCTGATGGGGGACTCTGGCCTGAGCAAGGCTTGACCAGAGAGGCCACGGCCACCTCTGACGCGCTGCGTGCCCCTCCCCGGCCCTGTCCCAGCGCTCCGCTCCAGTCCGTCCTTACCAGAAAGGGGAGGGGCAGCATCTCTGCCCCTAAACTTTTTATTTAGTTTTTCCCTCCCATTATGACCTTCATATTTTGAGAGTTTACCAGATAGGCTGCTTTTGCTAAGAAGTGATTGTTTTCTTGGTTGTCACGCACCAGCGACCTGCTGCCAGTCAAACCAGCAGGCTTACGTGGAGTTTAGCCAGAGCCGGCGCACCTGGCTTTCCCAGCAGCCAGGGGAGGGGGCAGTTTTGTACCCTGTGATTTCTGTATGGTTTTTAAAAAATTCTGAAATAATAGGGGGACCAGGTTTGGTTTTGTTTTGTATTGGGTTTTGTAATCTCTTGGTTTTTGAGGTACAATATTCATTCCTATACCCCAGGCCAGGTGTTCAGATCTGTGCGTGCCCCTCCCTGAACCCACCCCGGAAATGGGCGGTCTTTTCTTTCCAGAAGCCCTAGTCCCTCCCACACAGTCCCCACTCCTGGCCCTGTTGAGCCTTGCTTTATTCTGGGGCATTTTTCCTTTTTTCTGGTTTTCTTTTCTTTTCTCCATTTTAAGTTTTTTTCTTTTTTGCCTTTTCCTTTTTCCCCATTTGAATTTCTTGGCTTTTGATTTTGATTTCAGTTTTGTTTTTTTGTTGTTGTTGTGGTGGTCGTTTTTGTTGTTTTGTTTTTGCTGTTGACTTTTTGGTACTTTTTTCTCCTTCCTCTCCCCACTTCATTTTCCAAACCCCTGAAGTGCCTGTGAGGGTGCTGCAGGGAGCTGGGGTTCAGTCCAGTAACGGGAATGGAGGGTAGGAAGAGGCCGGAGCTGGCAGGGCCAGGGCAGGGAGGGCCCTGGTCAGAAAGGATCCCTCGTCGGGTAGGGTGCGGAGTTGGGGAGGCTGGCCCACAGGGGCTGTGGGTTCTGGAACTTAAAGTCCTTATCAACCTCCCGGCCCTGTGGCCTCAAATTTGACCACACCTTCCAGAGAGAGCCCCGTTCCAAATCTTTTACTGATATTCTGCGGAGTGGAGCTGGGGGGCTGGGCTCCTGCCATTTCTCTCCTGCCTCTGTCACCACACCAGTCTCTCTGGGGGGATTGCTTAAGTCCTGGGCTCTCTGGAGGTGAGTGAATAACCAAAGTCCCTTGGTGGCATGGCATCTGTCACTCTAGAACCCATTCTTCCTCCTCTCCTTTTTTTCCCAGGCTGCTAGGATCCAGGGTAGCTAAGAGAAGGAAAGGGCACTAGAGGGAAGACAAGGGTGAGGCTAGGGGAGGAAAGGGGCCGGGGGGGGGGGGGATCTCTCCATTCAGTAGGTCTCTCTAGGGGAGACACACGGGTGGCTCTGGACGCTGCGAAAGATGCCTGGGCTCAGTACTTGCTCTGTGCCACCCCCCCCCCAACCCCACCTATGAGGCTTAGTTTCCTCATTTGCAAAGCAGGGTAATAGTAGGCATCTAGCAGGGCAGAGTGGCTGGGCCACTTTGAATAATAGTAGGTGCAACGCAGATGTGTCTAATCACAATACAAAGGGGAAGTGTGGAGAATTGCTATCACAGAGGGAGGTGAGGGTAAGAGGGTTCAGGCGAAAGAGATCTCCAGCCGAGGAGCATCAGGGAAGACTTCCTAGAGGAGGGAGGCATTTGAATTGGGCTCTAAAGGGAAGTAGATTTTAGTCAGGAACCTCTAGGGCCAGGGGCAAGGGCTACTTCCTGGAGTGTGGGAAATAAAGGGATATGGAAGAAGCCAGAGAGAGCTGGGGGACAGGGAGGGCTGCCAGTGGGAAACTCCCTCCCCCAGACTCAGCCTCCTGCCATGCCTGCTCCTACTTTCTAGCATTTCTCCTCGTAACAGTCCTGGGAGGGTGAGGCATGGGGAGTGGAGTGGGGGGCTCATGCTCACTGTCCTGCTAACCACTGCCACCCCCAGCCTGGTGAGACTGCACACCTTCTAACATTGTCTTCCTTCTCCCCCCAGCAATTTCTGGCCACAAAGACTGGGGTAAGTATGGGGCCAGTGTGAGCAGGAAAGGCAACAATTATTAAGTCCTGGGGACCCTGTCCTTCCCCTTTCCAACTACAGGTTGTCTGGGATGGGCTGATCTGGGGTCCCAGTCAGTGAGCACCCCTCACCCCACCAGGGCACCCTCGAGGATCAAATCATTGAGGCTAACCCTGCGATGGAGGCTTTTGGCAATGCCAAAACCCTGCGGAATGACAACTCGTCCCGCTTTGTGAGTGGCCTTGATGGGCGAGGCGGGGGTGGGACGGGACCAGCAGTGGGGAGCCTTCAGCGGCTAGGGCAGCCCTGGCGGGGCCTGCTGACTGAGCCCGCACCGCTGCCCACAGGGCAAGTTCATCCGCATTCACTTCGGACCCACTGGGAAGCTGGCATCTGCGGATATTGACAGCTGTGAGTCTGGCGAGTGAGGGAGAGGGCGGGTGGGGATGGGGACAGAGGCCGGACCTGAGGCTCTCTGCTCTGACTGAGCACCCTCAAGTCCTTGGGGCTCCCACCTTTTTCGTGCACTTCTCTCCATCCCCTGGCCACTGCCCAGCTCAGGCCACCTCACCTGTCACCTGGAACACCCCACCAGCCTCTGTGTGGTCTCCCAGCCTCCATTCCTCTGCTTGATCTCCCAGCCAGAGTGACCTTTCCATGGATGCTAATCTGACCACGTCTTGATCCTGCTTAGAAATCTTTTCTAGACCCTATTACCTTAAGATGGAGACCCAAACCCTTATTTGGCTAGTTAGGCTGTTTATGATTGTGCCCTTACAGATCCCAATCTTTCCTCTGGCCCCAGTTGGGTAGGCCTGTGCCCCCTCCTGTCTCAGCCTCCTCTCTACACATTGAGTCCCCATCCTTCCTGGGGTAGGAGCCCCGCCTAACGCCCATCTGGGGTTGTCGCCCATCCCGCCTCACCCAGCTCAGCTGCCCAGGCCACATGCACAGAGGAGCCCCCACAGTGGCTACTCCCCACCGTGGGATTCATGGTCAGATCCTGATGGATAAGCTCAGGCACATGGGGATGGGCAGGGAACATCCTAGTCCATGCCCCGACTGACCATGGCAGGCTCACCAGCCTGCCCTGGAGGAAAGGAACGTGGTCGTGGAAGAAGGAATGAAAGCACAGATGAAAGAATAGAGAGATGAATGCCCCCCAGCAGACACCCACGTTCACACACCCACACACAGTTACACATAGGTGTACAGATACACACACATTCCCCGTTGTGACATGTGCACAGATGGAGAGACACCCTTAGTACAGGCGGACCTGTGCAGACGGTGCCTCTACACGCCCCCCTGCCCCTCACCAACACCCCTGCCTGCCTCCCCCCCCAGCCCTACTGGGGCAACCTGCTTGGGGGAGGTGCAGAGGGTGGTGGTCCAGAGCCTCCCTTTCTCCCAGATCTCCTGGAGAAGTCAAGGGTAATCTTCCAGCTGCCCGGAGAGCGTGGTTACCACGTCTACTACCAGATCCTCTCAGGGAAGAAGCCAGAGCTGCAGGGTGAGGGCCAGGGATGGATAGGGTGGGAGGCAGAGCACATAGGGCTGGGCGGGCTTGAGGGCTGCCCAGCCCCTGTCAGACCAGGGCCTGGGATGTCTGTTCCCTCATTATTCTGGGGTCTGTGACATCCTGTCTTTCCCCTGAGCCACTTCTGTTCCCCTCACTCCCTTCCTGGGTCTCCTGGTTATTGTTGAGCCTCTCCTCCTTGCAGGGAGCTGGCCCTGTAGTGCCACTGCCCTTGCAGAATTGTCCCTCCTGCTGTCCTGAGGCTAGAGATGCCCCACCCAGCACCAAGGAAGAACCAATGGCTCTGTCTAGGCCCAGCTCCCCTCTCTTGCAAGACCCTGGAGGGCAGAGTCTGGTCCTTGCTGTGCCTCAGCTCAGGGTCTGGGCCGGAGGGCTGGCCCTGAACAGTGGTGGAGGGATGGATGAGATGTAGGCACTGGGACGCCTTCCTCAGAGAACCATAACGAAGCCATGGACACGGGGGTGGAGGAAAAACAGACTATGTGAAGTCCTGGGAGGGCTCTTGCCTCCTGTGGGGCTGGGACCCCACTGGGCACCGCACTGGATGGGGGTGGAGGATGGCCAGGTGAACACAGCCGGACCCACTTTCTCCACCCCGTGTCCCCTAGACATGCTGCTTCTGTCTATGAACCCCTACGACTACCACTTCTGCAGCCAGGGTGTCATCACCGTAGACAACATGGATGACGGGGAGGAGCTCATGGCCACGGACGTATGTCTGGGGTGGGAGCAGAGCTGGTGCCTGCAGCGTGGGGCCATGCGGGGCTGGGCAGAGATCGGGGAGTGGTCTGAGTGCCCTCAGTTTGGCCGGACCCTGGAGGAGCCCGGATGTCCCTGATCCCACCGTCCTGCACCACAGCACGCCATGGACATCCTGGGCTTCAGCATGGATGAGAAGTGCGCCTGCTATAAGATCGTGGGTGCCCTCCTGCACTTTGGCAACATGAAATTCAAGCAGAAACAGCGGGAGGAGCAGGCTGAGGCCGATGGCACAGAGAGTGAGGGCCCCTGATCCCAATGTCCTGTCCTTGACCATTAACCCTAACCCTTGTCCACGATCTTTGACCTCAGTCTTAGTTGGCTCTGATTGTAACTGCTGACTTCCCAACTCCAGACCCTGTCCTTCCTAAGCTGTACAATTTGCTAGCCCTGAACTTGACCCCTCCCAGCCTCCCTCTCCTAATGCCAGGCTGAGGCCAGTTGAGCCCCCAGGTGCTCGAATTCTTGGTTTCGTCCTCCTCATTGCGCCTGTGTGCCCTGCCAGGTGCTGACAAGGCAGCCTACCTGATGGGAGTCAACAGTGGGGACCTCCTCAAAGGCCTTCTGCACCCCCGAGTGCGTGTGGGGAATGAGTATGTGACCAAGGGCCAGAGCGTGGAGCAGGTGAGCCACTTGCTGGCCAGGGCCCACCTGGGGACGGCGGGGCAGGGCCTCTCCCTGCCCGGTCCCAGCCTAGCATCCCCACCCCTGCAGGTGGTGTTTGCCGTGGGGGCTCTGGCCAAGGCCACCTACGACCGGCTGTTCCGGTGGCTGGTGTCTCGGATCAACCAGACGCTGGACACAAAGCTGCCCCGGCAGTTCTTCATTGGGGTCCTGGATATCGCGGGTTTTGAGATCTTTGAGGTGAGAGCAGGCCCACCCCCTGCTCTGTTCTCCCTGGGGTGGAGGGCCATGGCGGGTGGGGACAGCAGCCCCGGGCTTCCGCCTGGCGCCCGGGGAACTCATGCACACCCCTGTCCCCGGGCATCCCTGTCCCCATCTGCAAGGAGGCCGGCGGGCTGAGCCGGTGCCTCCTCCTGCAGTTTAACAGCTTCGAGCAGCTCTGCATCAACTTCACCAACGAGAAGCTGCAGCAGTTCTTCAACCAGCACATGTTCGTGCTGGAGCAGGAGGAGTACAAGCGGGAGGGCATCGACTGGGTCTTCATCGACTTCGGCCTGGACCTGCAGCCCTGCATCGACCTCATTGAGAAGGTGAAGCCCGGCGCAAGCTCGCTGCTGCGGGTGGCGGATGTGGGTGCACTGTGCGAGCACGTGCACGTGTGCGTGTGATTGTGCACTGAAGTGAGCTTGTGCGAGTGTTTGGCTGTGACCAGGTCTCTGTACATGCCATGAATAGGAATGCGTGCGTGTGTGTGATCGGGTGCTGGAGTCTGTGTGAAAGCATGTTGGTGAGTATGTGTGAGCAATGCTACGAGTGTGTGAGTGTGCCCTCCAGCCCCTGGAGGCTGGACACAGTTCTGCATTCCCGAGGCCCTGTGGCAGCCGCAACATCACTGGGACCCTCAGAACTGCCCTGGGAGCCAGGAGGAGTAGGGTGTGCTGACTTGTCTGTTTATGCGATTGTGAAATATTACATATGTCTCCCCTGGTGTAAAGAATGGAAGAAAAAAAAATGTGAAAAGACAGAAGCGAAGGGGGAGAAAGTTCCCCCCGATCCTAACATGATCAGAACCATGGCACGTTGGCTGGTTTCCTGCAAGTCCTGCGCCTGGGCCTCAGTCCTCTCGAAGGGCCCAGGCTCCTTCCCCCTCTTTTCCTCTGAAAATGCAGTTTGAACGGTGAACTCTGTTGAAGAAGGCACAATAGTTCATGCACCAGAAATTTCACAGCGCATTTCTGGAATCTCCTGTTGGACATTTATTTAGGTGGTCGACAGATATCTATAGATCTATAGATCTACATACATATATATAGATCTATAGATCTATAGATATATATATTTTTTGCTGTTAAAGCAGCACAAAGTATTCATTTCCCCATTTTGCAGGTCAGGAAACTGAGGCTTAGGGAGGTCTAAGGGCCCCACAGCTAGTAAGTGAGGCAGCCCCTATTTGAACTTAGCCACTTTCTTTGTGCCGCATGTGAGTGGTGTGAGACCGTGTGGGGGGTGGGGGTGAGTGGTCGCAGAGACACCAGTGAGTTTGCACAGGTCTCATAACCGAGGAGGACAAAGAGCTGCGAATTGTGCAGATGGGGCCGGAGGCCAAGCTACAGATTTTTCTTTCTGTCTTAGAAGACTGGGCTCCTGGGTGCAGGTCCAGTCTCGTCCCTCTGACAGGTGGCTGAGGTGGGGTGTTTGGGAAGGCTCCCAGAAGGAGGGGCTCTGGGAGGCTGGGCTGGTGTGATGGGGGCCCTTCCACTTGTCCAGCCACTCGGCATCCTGTCCATCCTGGAGGAGGAGTGCATGTTCCCCAAAGCCTCAGACGCCAGCTTCCGGGCCAAGCTCTATGATAACCACGCAGGGAAGTCGCCCAACTTCCAGCAACCAAGACCTGACAAGAAGCGCAAATACCAGGCCCACTTTGAGGTGGTCCACTATGCGGGCGTGGTAGGTGCCGGTTGGAACCCCAGCTCTTGACCTTTGTCCTCCCTCTTCTGGGTTTCTCCGCCTTGGCTCAGCTCCTGTCCCGTCTCTGCCAGGTGCCTTACAGCATCGTGGGCTGGCTGGAGAAGAACAAGGATCCACTGAATGAGACGGTGGTCCCCATCTTCCAAAAGTCACAGAACAAGCTCTTGGCTACCCTCTATGAGAACTATGCGGGCTCCTGCTCCAGTGAGTATTGAGGACTAGACTGCCACTCTGTAGGGGACTCACAGAGTGATGTCCCTGGAGTGACTGGTCCTTATGTCTCTCCCAGCTGAGCCTCCAAAGTCGGGGGTGAAGGAGAAGCGTAAAAAGGCAGCGTCGTTCCAGACCGTGTCCCAGGTGCACAAGGTGAGTCCCGGTCTGGTCCCTGAGCAGGCCTTGCCCCGCAGCCTGCAGCCTGGCCCTCGCTCCCCGCTCTTTCCCCTGCACCCTGGGCGGGCGGCTGTTAAGACTTGCAGTGATGTTTAACTCGTCTCCACGTGAACATCACAGCAAGTCTGTGCTGCTTCCCGTCCCCACGCTGCCTGGGCAGGGTTTGGGGGGAGGGGGGCGGTGCTGTGGGGGTCTAGGTGGGGAAGTGAAGACCTTGGTGACAGCGACCAGTCAAGCAGAAGGGGGCAGAGGGCACGGGAACAGAGAGAAAGGACAAACGTGTGGAGGCACGCTTAGGCGCCGGGCCCGGTCCTCAGCGGGCTGATCCACTGCGGTTTCCAAGTCTGCTTCTCTGCCCCGTGTGCCTTCTCTCCTCCCCAGGAGAACCTCAACAAGCTGATGACCAACCTGCGGGCCACACAGCCCCACTTTGTCCGGTGCATTGTCCCCAATGAGAACAAGACCCCAGGTAGCCACCCTGGGGCCAGGAGGGTGGTGGTAGGGGGCACTGAAGGGAGGGGTCAGGGCAGACTAGAAGCTGGATCCTCCCTTTCTGCAGAGCCCTCGTGTGGACTTGTGATCTTTCTTTGAGGCAAGAAGGTGTGTCTATTGACCTCTAACCTTTTCCTTTAACTCCCACACGTGCAGGGGTCATGGATGCCTTCTTGGTGCTACACCAGCTGCGCTGCAATGGGGTTCTGGAGGGCATCCGGATCTGCCGCCAAGGGTTCCCCAACAGGCTGCTCTACGCTGACTTCAGGCAGCGGTGGGTGTCTCCCTGCCCCAGCCGGGGCTCCTCCCCGGCTTCCCCTGCTCGGTGGCCTTCCTCTCCCACCTCCACCCTGAGGGGGTGGGAAGGGCACACATTTTAGAGCTGGAGAGACAGTTCCCACCCCTGAGGAGGAGGCAGTGGGACTGGGAGGGGGCTGGGCAGGAGTCCCCGTGGAGACAGAGGTGGTGGCTGAGACCTGGGGGCCAGCCGTTTGGGGGGAGAACCAAACGGGCCTGGAGCAGAGATCGGGGTGCAGCCTACAGCCTCGCTGATGAGCTGGTTACAGACTAGGAAAGAGAACAGACGGGGTGGCGCCCAGGTGTCCGGCCTGAGCACCTGGGGAGCTGGTGGTGGATTTGCTGAGGTACCAAAACAGGGGTTTTGATTTTGGGGGGTTTGGGGGGGATGGTGGATTGAAGTCTGCTTCGACATGTCAAACCTGAAATGTCTCCAGCAGCTGTCCTAGAAGAGAAGGCATGGGCGAGACTGGATTCTTAGTCTGCAGCTTGGGGGCAGGCAGAGCTGGGTGTGGATTTGGGGATTGAAGGAGGGTTCACGAGGCCCAGGCTGTGTATTCCTGCCGGCACATTGCGGGCTCCCTCCCCTGCCATTATCAGCTTGGTTTTGTCAGGCCAGTAGCCGCCGAAGTCCCTCTCCTCCCAGAAGTGACTGGCCATCCACGCTGACCATCACACGTGTGTTCACACAAATACTGCACCTGTGGGCTCCCTCAGTGCACACACACGAGTCTGTGAGTGCGTTTTGGAGATTGTTCTCAGTAGCGATAAGTTTGGATCATCATTCTTCTTTTAACATTAAGACTTATTTTTTAGAGCAGTTTTAGGTTCATAGCAAGGTTCAAGCAAACTGAGTGGAAGGTTCAGAAACTTCCCATTTTCTCCCCGTCCCACAGACACATAGCGTCCCCCCACCCCCGTTATCGACAGCGCCCACCAGAGTGGGACATTTGTTACCACGGAGGAACCTCTGCTGACTCGTCCGCACCACCCAAAGTCCACAGCTCACACCAGGGCTCTCTCTCTCGGTGTCGCACGTGCTGCGGCTTTGGAGGAATGTGGAGTGACAGGCGGCATCGTGCCGTGAAATATCCGCAGTCCAGTGCCCCTGCTTTCCTTATCGGGCCCCCAGTGCAGGGCCTTTTGTGTTTCCGGGGTTTTGCCTTCATGGTGTGGCCACAGCCACCTGGCCTGTGCGCCCCACACACGTGTGCAAGGCTGCCCCTTGTGGGTCAGAGTCTTCTCTCTCCCACATGCTTCATCAGTTTGAGGTGTGCTGCACCACATCGCCTGCTTTATATTTTTTGCCTTCTTAAAAAACATTATAAAAGTGCTGCATAATGCTGCAGCCTCTTAAAGAACTTAACTCCTGGATGCATTGAAACACAATCCGAGGTTTTTCAGCAGGACATGCCCATTCCCCCAGTGCTGTGGTGCCTCCCCCGCCAGCTTGTTCAGAGTGTGTCCCCCTGGAGTCTCTGCTCCGGTCTCGGAGAGGCGCCCCCACAGCCTCCCCAGTCCTTAGCCCCTGCCCAGCCCCCTCCCCACCAGCCCTTCCCTGCTCTGCCAGGTATCGCATCCTGAACCCCGGAGCCATCCCGGACGACACCTTCATGGACAGCAGGAAGGCCACGGAGAAGCTGCTGGGCTCCCTGGACATCGACCACACCCAGTACCAGTTCGGCCACACCAAGGTCAGGGCGCACGGGAATTGGGGCTGACCCGGGGGTGGGTGGGCACCCTGGACAGGAAACACGCTGGTGGTTGGAGGTTACATCGCCTCCCCTCCCCCGGCCCCCATGCCAGGTGTTCTTCAAGGCTGGGCTTCTAGGCATCCTGGAGGAGCTTCGAGACCAGCGTCTGGCCAAGGTCCTGACGTTGCTGCAGGCTCGGAGCCGGGGCCGCCTCATGCGCCTTGAGTACCAGCGCCTGCTTGGAGGCAGGTGGGTGTGGGGCGGGGATGGGGACAGGGGTTGTGGTGGGACCAGTGTTCCCTGGCTCACAGAACCACCAGGCTCTTCGAACCATCACACTACCCTGTGGGTCAGATTACCCCCATGGCTAGTTGGACAAATCTCTGAAGGGGTGAGGTTCTGTTTTGTGCCCCTCAACACCCCAGCTTCCATTTCCCCACCTCAGAAGTTGGGGTAAGAACACCTGTCTCTCCATCCCAGCATGGCCCGCAGTGGTTATAATGACAACTGGTGTTTCCCAAGACTCTTAAGTGCCAGGAAAGAGAATTAGTGTGAATTATTTTGTTGGAAGGACCAGACAGTCCTGAGATGTAGGTGTTGTGATCCTCTCCATTCAGCGGAGGGGCGTCTGAGGCAGTACGGTCCTGCCATGGCCAGCCGAGGGGTGGCGGAGGCTGGGATATGAGTCTGGGATGTGAGCCCAGACAGTCTGATCCTGGCTCCGGTGGGGAGGCGTGACCTGTCCTGGTGTCTTCAGAACACAGTGCCACCAGCACCTTCGAGGCTCACGGGCCCCCTCCCTGGAGGCGTAACTGTGTGACCTTGAGCCTCTCCCTCAATCTCACCTGGAAAACGGAGGCTCGAGGACCTACTTGGGAGGGCGTTTGGGAAGGTTAAGTGAGCTCCCCAGCGAGGAGCCCCGCCCCCGAGAGGTGCTGGGGAACACCGGGACTGGTACCACTAAGGGAACAGCGCGCAGCCTGCGGGTCGCCTCTCCCTGCCTTCCCTAGGGACGCCCTGTTCACCATCCAGTGGAACATCCGTGCCTTCAATGCCGTCAAGAATTGGTCGTGGATGAAGCTCTTTTTCAAGATGAAGCCGCTGCTGCGCTCCGCACAGGCGGAGGAGGAGCTGGCGGCCCTGCGGGCGGAGCTGCGGGGGCTGCGATCGGCACTGGCCAGCGCGGAGGCCAAGCGTCAGGAGCTGGAGGAGACACACGTCAGCGTCACCCAGGAGAAGAACGACCTGGCCCTGCAGCTGCAGGCGGTGAGTGGGGGAGGGGCGGCAGGAGGGGTTTCCTCAGTGACCTGGCATCCCTTGCACCCCCCGTGAACCCCAGGCTGCTCCAAGGAGATACCCAACCAGACCCCCGGCCAGGGCAGACCCAGTATAGTCTGGGTGCTCAGGCCTTGCCTGGGTCCACCCTCCTACTCCAGAGGTGCCCCAGGGTGAGGCTGTGGGCTCACATCCATGCACAGCCTCCTGTTCCCCGCCTTCTCAGCCACAGCTGTTGTCCACGTGCATGGTGCTCCCACACCCGTGCTGCAGCGGGCCCATCCACCCGCCCTCCCCTCCTTGCCGCCCTCCCTTCTCTCCCTTCTCCAGTCAAGGGCCACGGGAACCCAGGCAGGAGGTAACAGTAATGACCACAGGGTAGGGGGTCAAGGGTCTAGAGTCTCCCCAAGCCCAGCGAGCCGTTCTCTTCGGCAAATACTTTGTGTCACCTGCGTGCCAGGCTCGCTCTGGAGGGACATCGGTGGGAAGAGAGAGATGAGCCCATGGTCACAAAACTCACCTGCTGGCGCAGGGTACCAGCAGGCAGCTGGGTGTGGTGAGGGAACGGTGAGGAGGTGGTGAGGTGGGAGAGCGTGCCCAAGCCCCTCCGTGGCCATGCAGGGCTTGGTGGGCCGGCTGCTCACCCTCCACCCCCTCAGGGGGCTGCAGCCCAGTGCTTCTCTCCCAGAGCCCCCGTTTGGGCCTCACTGTGGGTTGTCCCTGGCCTAATATTCACCTCTTGAAGTTGCTGCTCCTGCCCCTGCCATAGCTCCACCCAAGGCTTCATCCCACCGGAGCCCCCTCAAGGCCAAGAGCAGGTCCTAGGCGTCCCCCGGAGCCCGGCTAAGTCACACCTGTGCGTGGACAGGTGCGTCTCCTTCTCCAGGGCCCGGCCGGTGCCCCTCCGCTGGTTTACCCATCCCCGTGTCCCCTCTAGGAGCAGGACAACCTGGCGGATGCGGAGGAGCGCTGCCACCTGCTGATCAAGTCCAAGGTGCAGCTGGAGGCGAAGGTGAAGGAGCTGAGCGAGCGGCTGGAGGACGAGGAGGAGGTGAACGCCGACCTGGCCGCCCGCAGGCGCAAGCTGGAGGACGAGTGCACGGAGCTCAAGAAGGACATCGATGACCTGGAGCTGACCCTGGCCAAAGCAGAGAAGGAGAAGCAGGCCACGGAGAACAAGGTGGGGCCAGGCAGGCTCCTGCTACAGGGCCCTGGGCAGGTTGCTTCTTCCCCGTGGGCCCAAACTTCCCCATCCAATGAATGGGGTTAATAGCAGCACTTACCTCCTAGAGTCAGAATGTAACTAGCCTTTGCTGGCCCCCACCACGGGGCCTAGCACACAGTAGGTGCTCAGCAAACATTAGCGATCCAGGACCGCCAGCTCCTTGAGGGCAGGAACCATCCCCCCCGCATGCCCCCACCCCCGCCACAGCTCTGCATCCCCCAGAGCCGCCTGCCACTGAACCCTTCCAGCAGCACCATGTGGTTCACTCGGGGAGGACAGTGCTGCCATCCCTTGGGGATGAAGGAATGAGGCTCAGAGGGAAGTGACCTGCTTGCTCACCGGAAGGGGTGGCTGCTCAGACCAGGGAGTGGGAGGACATCCCCATGAGACCCTGGCCTTGGCACAGGTGAAGAACCTGACAGAGGAGATGGCGGCTCTGGAGGAGTCGGGGGCCCGGCTGACCAAGGAGAAGAAGGCTTTGCAGGAGGCCCACCAGCAGGCCCTGGGTGACCTGCAGGCCGAGGAGGACCGTGTGAGCGCACTGGCCAAGGCCAAGCTTCGGCTGGAGCAGCAGGTGGAAGACGTGAGTCAGGGCCCCAGCGGGGGGCTGTGTGGTGGCACCGGGAGAGCGGGGCAGTGCCTGGCTGGGCCCAGCGGCTGAGCGTGTCTGCTCCACCCGCCCACAGCTGGAGTGCTCCCTGGAGCAGGAGAAGAAGCTGCGCATGGACACGGAGCGGGCCAAGCGCAAGCTTGAGGGTGACCTGAAGCTGACACAGGAGTCGGTGACAGACGCTGCCCAGGACAAGCAGCAGCTGGAGGAGAAGCTCAAGAAGTAGGCATGGGCTGGGGAACAGACCAGCTCCTCCAGCCGGCAGGGGCCTCTTGGGCCTGCCCCTACTTCTCACGCCCTTGGACTCTCATCAGCTCCACATGACTGCAGAGGCTGACCATGGAGGGTTGAGAGATGGGGGTCCCTGGGGGCCTGGGGCAGTGTCCTGCCCTCCGTGGCCAGGCTCTGAGGCCAGGGCTGGAGAGGGAAGGCGTGGGGGAGGTCACACAGGGCTGCTCTGGGTGCAGAGCGCCTCAGGCAGGGTGTGTGCTGGGGGGAACCGGGGACCAGGCAGGTGGTGGGAATTGACCAGGGTGGGCTCATGCTCCTCTGTGACCTCCAGGAAGGACTCAGAGCTGAGTCAGCTGAGCCTGCGGGTGGAGGACGAGCAGCTCCTTGGGGCGCAGCTGCAGAAGAAGATCAAGGAGCTGCAGGTGTGTGTGGAGGGGTTGGGGCCGATGGGGACTGGTGTCATAGGCCTAGGGAGATAACAGGAGGTAACAGCTGTTGCCCACTGACCCCAGGCTCGGGCGGAGGAGCTGGAGGAGGAGCTGGAGGCAGAGCGGGCAGCCCGGGCCCGAGTGGAGAAGCAACGGGCAGAGGCAGCCCGAGAGCTGGAGGAGCTGAGTGAGCGGCTGGAGGAGGCCGGCGGCGTGTCTTCGGGGCAGCGAGAGGGCTGCCGCAAGCGCGAGGCCGAGCTGGGGCGGCTGCGGCGGGAACTGGAGGAGACGGCGCTGCGGCACGAGGCCACAGTGGCCGCCCTGCGGCGCAAGCAGGCAGACAGCGCGGCAGAGCTGAGCGAGCAGGTGGACAGTCTGCAGCGGGTACGGCAGAAGCTGGAAAAGGAAAAGAGTGAGCTCCGCATGGAGGTGGACGACCTGGGCACCAGCGTGGAGACTTTGGCCCGTGGCAAGGTGTCTGCCTCCTCCCTGATCCTGACCTCTGACCTGCCCTCAGCATCCCCTCCCAACCCCTGGCTTGGACTCCATGGCTATCCTGATTCTAGACCCATTCTGCCTCCAGCTGCTGATCCCTGACTACCCCGTGCTGACACCAGATCCTGACCCCTCACATACTAGTCCTGCCCTCCAACCCTGACTCCAAAATTCCGCACCAAGTCACCTTTGACCCATCATCCAATCCGAACTTCTCTGCCCTTGACCTGTGCACTGTGACCAAACAACTTTCCCGACTCTGTTTCTGTCCTGAATCCCAGCACCCAAGCTCAACCCTTGACCTTTGCACCACCTAATCCTGACAGCTGGCCTCTGACCACTGTCCCTAGCTGACTTGGACTCTAGTGTCCTGACTTTACCCTGACCCAGTGGCCTCAAGGCTAGTCCAACCTTCTCACTTCCGATGTCCATCCTTTGAGCCATAGCCCAGAGGTGGCATCTCTGACCCTGCAGTTGGGACACTGCTCTTCCATTCCTGAGCCCGTGTCCAGCCTTCTAGTTCCCCACCCAGGTCCCAGTGTAACTGGCAGCCTAGGGCCTGCACTCTGATCACAAACTTGTACTGCCCTGTGACCCTGGATCTCAGGCCAGTGCAGAGAAGCTGTGCCGGACCTACGAGGACCAGCTGAGCGAGGCCAAGATCAAGGTGGAGGAGCTGCAGCGGCAGTTGGCAGACGCAAGCACCCAGCGTGGACGGCTGCAAACTGAGAATGGTGAGGTTGGGGGCTCAGCTGGGCCACCCCAGGGCCTCAGTGCTGCCCCTTGTCCAGCTGACCAGCTGCTTCACTCCTTGGGTTGCAGGGGAGCTGAGCCGCCTCCTCGAGGAGAAGGAGTCTCTGATTAGCCAGCTGAGCCGTGGGAAGGCCTTGGCCACCCAGAGCCTGGAAGAACTGCGGAGACAGCTGGAGGAGGAGAGCAAGGTGGGCTGGCCACTGGCTGCCACACAGAGGGTAGCAGTGGGCGTCAGGGCCACTGGCCCGGCCCGATGCTGAGGTCACTGGGGTCCCTGCAGGCCAAGAGTGCGCTGGCCCACGCGGTGCAGGCTCTGCGGCACGACTGTGACCTCTTGCGGGAGCAGCACGAGGAGGAGTCCGAGGCCCAGGCTGAGCTGCAGCGGCTGCTGTCCAAGGCCAATGCCGAGGTGGCCCAGTGGAGGAGCAAGTATGAGGCAGACGCCATCCAAAGGACCGAGGAGCTGGAGGAGGCCAAGTGAGTGTCCTGCCGGCCAGGCCATCACCACACAGGATGACCCTGAGCCTCTGTACCCTGATGGGGTGAGGGGTGATGCGGGGGCCATGCTTCTGCCAGCCTCGCTCAGTCCCATACCCCGTTTGCTCCCGTGGCCTAGAAAGAAACTGGCCCTGCGGCTGCAGGAGGCAGAGGAAGGCGTAGAGGCCGCGAATGCCAAGTGCTCATCACTGGAGAAGGCCAAGCTGCGGCTGCAGACAGAGTCAGAGGACGTGACCCTGGAGCTGGAGCGAGCGACCTCAGCCGCGGCTGCGCTGGACAAGAAGCAGAGGCATTTGGAGCGGGCCCTGGAGGAGCGGCGGCGGCAGGAAGAGGAGACGCAGCGGGAGCTGGAGGCGGCCCAGAGGGAGGCCCGCAGCCTGGGCACTGAGCTCTTCCGGCTGCGGCACACACACGAGGAGGCTCTAGAGGCCCTTGAGACGCTCAAGCGGGAGAACAAGAACCTGCAGGGTACGACCCGCCCCGAGGTCAGAGAACTGCTCTGGGGTCACTGGGAGCACCTTGGAGTCACACAGGGTGCTCTGGTGGGGTCACCCTGTAATTAGGGGTGAATGATGTGACCTGGATTGGAGCATGAGCCTTGAGGTGGCTCCTCTGTGTCTTGTCCACTTTGCAGAGGAGATCAGTGACCTCTCAGACCATGTCAGCCTCAGTGGAAAGAGCATCCAGGAGCTGGAGAAAGCCAAGAAGGCTCTGGAAGGGGAGAAGAGCGAGCTCCAGGCGGCACTAGAAGAGGCCGAGGTCAGGGGCTGGCCACAGGGGTGGCTTGGGGTTGACAGTGACCCAGTGCTTCCCCGGCGTCCCTCCTCCTGGAAGACATGCTCAGGGCCAAACTGCCTACTCTGTACCTCAGGGGGCCCTGGAGCTGGAGGAGACCAAGACTCTTCGGATCCAGCTGGAGCTATCCCAGGTCAAGGCAGAAGTGGACCGGAAACTGGCCGAAAAAGACGAGGAGTGCGCTAACCTGAGGTTTGGGAGCTCTGGCCATCCCCGCCCACCACCGTCCAGGGGTCCATCGGTCCTCCCCAGGACTAACAGCCCTTCCCATCTCAGCCACCAGAGTGGGAGCAAGGAAGGAAAGCAGTGTTTGCCGAGCCCCTGCTGTGTGCACAGCCTGGCAGGGCCACTAGTCTGCCCCTCCCACCCGACTTTCTCATGTCAGGGTAACAGTCCAGTCTGGAGGTGAATCTTGGAGAGCCCAGGGGCCTTGCCCGTGGGGGGAGAGCCAGAGTTCAGTCTGCATCTGTCTGCTCCAGAGCCTCTCTCTTGTCTGTGAACTTGCTTGATGGGGAACAGGAAGTCGCAAGGGGCTTGAAGCCAGGGAGGGATGAGTCCCTAATTCCAAAAATGCATGTCACCCTAATTCCAAAATTGGATGTCTCCAGCGTTCCCTGGGCATTTGTAAGCACAGGGGTGGTGCTGTGCCTACCTGCTTTTCGATGGCTGAGCCTCGCACTCCCTCCCATCTCCCCTCCCCCCGCAGGCGCAACCACCAGCGGGCAGTGGAGTCCCTGCAAGCCTCCCTGGATGCAGAGACCCGGGCCCGCAACGAGGCACTGCGGCTCAAGAAGAAGATGGAGGGTGACCTCAACGACCTGGAGCTGCAGCTGGGCCATGCCACCCGCCAGGCCACGGAGGCACAGGCAGCCACACGGCTGCTGCAGGCCCAGCTCAAGGAGGAGCAGGCAGGGCGGGACGAGGAGCAGCGGCTGTCGGCCGAGCTCCGAGAGCAGGCACAGGCCCTGGAGCGACGGGGCACGCTGCTGGCCACGGAGCTGGAAGAGCTGCGGGCTGCCCTGGAGCAGGGCGAGCGCAGCCGGAGGCTGGCAGAACAGGAGCTGCTGGAGGCCACCGAGCGCCTCAACCTCCTGCATTCGCAGGTGAGGATGGCAGTCACTGGGTATGTGGGGTGGCCGCCTGTGGGCTGACTGAGGCTCCGCTTCCTCCCAGAACACAGGCCTCCTGAACCAGAAAAAGAAGCTGGAGGTGGACTTGGCCCAGCTGAGTGGGGAGGTGGAGGAGGCAGCCCAGGAGAGGCGGGAAGCTGAGGAGAAGGCCAAAAAGGCCATCACCGACGTGAGGCTGGGCGGAGGCAGTGTGGGTGGGTGGGGTCGGGGGCCAGTGCAGAGCCCAAAGGGACTTCCGCTTTGGCCATTCCCCCACCCCCCCACAGGCGGCCATGATGGCGGAGGAGCTGAAGAAGGAGCAGGACACGAGCGCACACCTGGAGCGCATGAAGAAGACACTGGAGCAGACGGTGCGGGAGCTGCAGGCACGGCTTGAGGAAGCGGAACAAGCCGCCCTCCGGGGTGGGAAGAAGCAGGTGCAGAAGCTGGAGGCCAAGGTGCGGGAGCTGGAGGCCGAGCTCGATGCTGAGCAAAGGAAGCACGCTGAGGCCCTCAAGGGGGTGCGGAAACACGAGCGCCGGGTCAAGGAACTGGCGTACCAGGTGGGTCAGTAGGCCCAGCTCAGAGGCAGTGGCCTCAGAGCTGATGTGGTCCGGGCAAGGCCTGACTCCCCTATACCTGTGCAGGCTGAGGAGGACAGGAAGAACCTGGCCCGAATGCAGGACCTGGTGGACAAGCTGCAGAACAAGGTCAAGAGCTACAAACGGCAGTTTGAGGAGGCGGTGAGTGTGCCGGGTCTGGGTCCCCAGGGCCTGGGCAGGATGCCTGTGGTAGCTCAGCTTCAAGGCTGGCCCAGGCGGGAGGCCAGCAGCCGTCAGCCCCACTCTGCCTCTGGCCCGGCGCCTCCCGGTGCTGGCACTGGGCGCAGGCGGGCTGCCTCCAAGGGCAGTAACCTTGCTCGTGACCCGCCTGTCCCAGTGGGAAGAGTTTCTCACAGCTCTAACAGCAAGAGATGAAACCCAGCTCTGTCTCTGAACGGACTCCATGTGCGTTCCCTTTCTGTCCACGTCTGGCACGTGGGCACCTCTGGAAGGAATAATATCTCAACTCCTTCCTTCCTGCTGTGGGAGCCAGTGAGGGGGAGAAGGGCCATGGGGAGTGGTGGCGGGAGCAGAGTGGAGCACCAAGAGAAGCCAGACCCCTTCTGCAATGGGCTGGGGACCAGAGTGGCCATCTCAGTTACCCAGGGGTGAGCCAGCCTGCCTATGCCCCCAGGAGCAGCAGGCCAACACTAACCTGGCCAAATATCGGAAGGCCCAGCACGAGCTGGATGATGCAGAGGAGCGGGCAGACATGGCAGAAACCCAGGCCAACAAGCTGCGCGCTCGGACCCGGGACGCCCTGGGCCACAAGCACAAGGAGTGACTGGCGCTCGGGCCCCTGGGCTCTGAAGAGGGGCACGTGCTGTCTGCCCTCACCTGCTGTCTCCTTTTCACCTGCTGACCTGGAGTACCGCCTCCTCCGCAGCTCCAGCCGGCTACCTCCTCCTCCTCTGGGGCTCAGGAGAGGAGGGGAGCACATGGTCCCACAGACAAAAATCAAGTCCACATCAGTCATTTAAAATAAAGTTCTTTAATAGTCTCCATTTAATTGGTTTATTTGTTGTTAATAAATTGGCAACACAAGGAGCTAAGGGCACGCTCCAGGCAGGTTCCTATGTCTGGGCTCAGGCAGGAGACGCTGTCCTGGGGCAGGGGCGGGGCACAGCCATCCTGCGCCCCAAGGGATGGAAGGAGAAAGCTCCCCACTTCTGGGGCACCCATTGGGATGAACACAGCAGCCAATGAGCAAACAGAACCAGAGGAGCTAAAGGGAAACGAGGGAGGGACAGGTAGACGGGCAGGCTTGGGGGAAGGTAGCGTTCTCTGGTATCCCCCACCCCTGCCCAGGGCTCAGAAGCCTTTGCCTGGGCCCAAAGGCCAGGCCAAGCTTGGCTCACAGATTGGGGGAAGGTGCCTGTATCTCCCTCCCCATCCCAGGACTCACGGCCAAGAGACTGGGCAGGAGCTCAACAGAGCTATTTTTAAAAGTCCCCTTGCCTCTGGCTGGGCCAGAGCCCCAAGGTTCTGAAGGAAGGGTAGGTGTAGCACCCCATCCTTACCATGGGGATCTTGAAGGAACTAAGGTTCCACAATGACCTTGGGCCCTCAGACCCAGGGGCTGAGGGCTTCTAGACACTCCCTCCCACTAAGCCTGTACCTGAAGACCTGGGGCAGGCAGAGAGCGGCAGGAAGGCAGGGGAGGGGTGGGGACACGGCAGGGCGTGCGGCACGTACACCACACTCACCCGCACTGGCCCTGGCCCAGCAGCCTCCCGAGGCCCGGCCCAAGCTCACTCCTCAGTGAAGTCCCTGTCTATGTCCATGTAGGGCTCCTCAATGTAGCTGACAAGCGCAGAGGGCGACTGGCGGTCTGGGTCCAGCAGGATGGACACGGTCTCTTTCCAGTATGAGAAGCTGATGCAGGAGCTCTGGGCAGAGAGAGAAAGGGGCTAGGGGGTGAGTCCTCCAGGAGCCTGGCACCCTCTGGGGAGGGCCATGGGGAGGGGACAAAGAATTGCCCGCCACATAGCCCAGGCAGGGACCACGCACCCCAAACACCCCTCTGGGAGACCCTGGGACTGTGTGCCTGCAGTCCACCCACCAGCCAGCTGGGTGGGGCACTCACGTTCTCCAGGCAGGTGCTGTCCTTGTCTTTGTGCAGGTAATGCTGCTGCCAGAAGCGCAGCAGGTTGTGGAAGTTGTTGAGCAGGAAGCCAGGGTACTTCTTGCTGTGCTCCATCCGCTGCAGCAGCCGCAGGTACAGGGGCAGCCTCTCTTTCCGCCGGGCCAGCATCAGGATCACCAGGCTGGTGTTGAGGCAGCTGACATTCTCCTGCAAGGCCCCGGGCCAGCCGGCTCAGGTGTGTGCTGGCAGCCCCAGCAGCCCCTGGTGGACCTGGGTTGCCACTGGGCAGGGAGTTGGGGGACCCCAGGCCCAGACCCCGCAGGGCCTTGAAGCCACACACTGAGCTGTCCCTGCACATACCTGAGAGGGGACTGGGGCAAGGAATGACCCTGGTACGGCCAGCACCCTGCCCTGTGTGCCTTCCCAGTCCCCGTCCCCACCCCCACCCCACCCTGATGGGAACATCATCCATCAACTGCCTAGTTAGAGCACATCCTCTCTCTCGAATGGGCTCAGGCACTGTGTCTTCCAGAAGCTCCCATCCTGGGGCAGGACAGGGTGCCTAACTCGCATTTGGCACTAGTCTGTGGGCACCAGGCAGGAGTCTCGGCCTGTTTTGTTCACTTTGCATCCCCAGCTCAGGGCCTCATCTCACTAAGTGCGTGTCAGATGAAGCGGGTACTAGTGTTACCCCATTTTAGAGAAGAGGTGCATGAAGCTCAGCACATGACGGCTACACAGCCAAGGGAAGTGGGAGCGAGCCTCAGGCCCAAGCCCAAAGCAGGCACAGCAGGGGGGGTGGGCTGAGCACTGTACTGGGGGTCAGACTCAGTGCAACCCGGACTCCTCCCAGCCCGACTGTGACCACAGAGATCCGCTCCCCCCAGGCCCAGCTGTGACACGGGGCACTGGTCCCTCACTGGAAAAGTCCTCGAGGAGCTGGGAAGACTGGGAGATGGGTCTCAGGGAGATGCACTCCTAGGCTCAAAGTGGGAGAGAACGGCTCTGTCAAGCTCCCAGGCAAGCTCTCCTCCCATCGCACGTCTGCAGGGCCTCGCACCTGCGTCAGCGTCTGCACGTGGATGATGTTGATGAGGCGGAAGAGGAAGGACATCTGTGTGGGCACCTGGGATATGTAGGCAAGCAGGCGGCACTCGGACAGGACCTCAGCAACTGGGGACAGACAGGCAGAGGTGTGAGCAGCAGGCCTGGAAGGTGGTCTGTGGCTCAGGCCCAGGGGCTGACACCGAGGCCACCATTTAAGTCCCCCTTGGGACCTGACTCTGAGGCTGGGAGCCCCAAGTGTCAGACAGCTGACGAAGAGGTTGGCTGCAGCAGAATAAATTTCCCCTGTTCTGCGATCCAGGCCACTCCTGCCATCTCGCCAGAGCCCCCCCTCCGGGAGCTCACCACCAGTCCCTGCAGTTGTGTCCAGGGAGGGACCAGCCCTCCACGAGGCCCACCCCCAGGTGTCACCACCTGGGTCCTCATCCCCGCCAATCCCAGCCCAGGAGAGGAAGAAGGATTTTTGCATTCTGCTGGCAACAACGGTTTTTCGCCTTCAGGTAAATGTTGTACGTGTTCATTAAAGGAAGCACGCAGCACGGAGAAGAGTGAAAGCAGCAGAGAAAACTGCCCTGAGGGCCACCACCTCGACCCAGGAAGGCCGCACCGGACGATCTGCGTTGGTGTTCTGGCCTTGTCTCACCCTTCATGTCCACCTGGTTCTCGAACCGGTCCAGCGACAGAGTGACGCAGCGCACCAGCATGTTGGAGTCCACAAGCGAGCTGTTGACCTGCTTCAGGAACACCTGGAACTGAGTGAGACCAGGCTCAGGCGGGCAGTGGTGGGCTCCTGCAGTGGCGGTCACTGCACGGGGTGTCGATCCACCCCTGCCCAGGGGTCCCTGACCGAAAGAGGCTCAGGCGAACTGATGGACCTGCCCTCTGCACCCACCAAGCAGCAGCCCCAACAGCAGCTCAACCCAGATCTTTCAACACCACCTCCCGTGGTCTTCCCACTGAAGGACGCTGAGCTCCTCATTCTCACTTCACTGGTCAGAGCTGCGTTTGTCTCACACACACCCTCGGAGCCTAACACACCAGGCTGGGGCCCATCACAGCACCCACCACGCTGCATCAGAGCCGTTTTCACAGCCCCTGGCTCCCAACCGTCACACGTGCCCACAGCCGCTGGCACTTCCATGCCCGGCACAGAGACGCGAACCAATGCCTGTTCAACGCTGCCCACTGATTCCCCGGCATCCTCCCCTTTAAAACCAGCACGGGGGCTGGTAAGGACAAGGGCTCCAAGGTAACCTCTGGACAACACAGCACATCCCGTGGAGCCCTGGGTTGGTCTTACCTTTGCATCAGTGTTGATGTATTTATTGAATCTCTTGAATGCATCAACATTGAATTTCATCAGCTCCCCCAAGAGGTCAAAGTAACTCTGGAGTACGTCCCTCGACTTGCACTCGCTGTCCACAATGCAGTACAGGATGTGCTGGAGGTGGGAGACGATGGGTGAAGGCCGGAAGGCAGCTGAGCCCTGGGGCCCACAGGCAGCTGTGGCTGCCAGCCCCAGGCTGCCCTCTGCCGCCTCCCACCAGGGCCTGGCATGTAGCGCAGACGACACGACATCTGCTTTGGCAAGCATCCAGGTAGATGAAACCTGCTTCCCTGTTTAGGTTCTCATCTGAGGATGCTGGTGGCTTCACGGGCAGGACCAGGCCCGAGACCTCGAAGGAGCTGGGGGTGGGTTGGTGTATGTACCCACGGCCCCTCTCGTCTGCCCGGGGCTCAGAGCGCAAGCCTGTGGCCTGCTCTGTGGGCATGGGGACGGCCAGGGCTCTCCAGCTCGCGGGCCAGGGAGGCGTCTCCAGACGCAACACTGGCCACTACCTGAGCGCTGAGGCCGCTCGAGCAAATGAAGCACAGGGTTCAAGGTCACGAGACGCTGCTGACCCCACGGTTAGTCTCCATGTTTATGAATAAAAGCATTTACACTAAAATACATGACTTTACCAAGAACTAAAAGCCAATATAACTCCTTGATAAAGTTCTCTATGACAGTTAAATTGTTTCCACTTTTCATTTTCCTAAGGTACTTTGGGACGAATCAATCATGTTCATATGAAGTCTACAATGATTCATAGGTCAGTTTCTTGTTTATGTGTGTGTGTGTGTGCGCGCGCACACGTGTGTGTGTGTGTGTGTGTGTGTGTGTGTGTAAAGCCAACTATAGTTTTGGCCATTTTCCTTGCTTTTCCTGAAGGCCATTTTTCAATAAAGGGAAACGATCTTTTACTCAACAGCAAAATATCCTCAGGGTCAAAAGGCTTTGCTGGGTCACTCCGCAGACACTTCTGCTCCTCGATGGCCACCCCCAGACCCTTCCATCACCCGTGAAGCACCACGAGGAAGCCACAGTTGGAAACTCCAGGCAAACACTAGGGCAGCCTGCACTGTCATTTCAAAGCAGATTCGGGTGCTCCTGCCCAGCTGTCTAGGTCTCAGGACAGGAGAGCAACGCACGGGGCCGGGGGAGGACGGGACACCCACACCCTGGCTCCTCCAGGCCATTACCTCCAGAAGGCCTCGCTTCAGCAGGAACATCTGGTCTGCATAGGAGGTGGTCCCTCGGAGGAAACTCTCCACAGCCCGGGCTTGCCAAAACCTGCGACCCAAATGTTAACCCCTGGCCCGGGCGGCTAAGGCTGCCCTCTTCTGGCCCATGTTCCATTCCCCACGGGGCTGGGAGATGTCTGCTGCCGTTCCTCTATCCGGTAGATATTTATGAAACACCTGCTAGGCATCAGGCCTCATACTAGGTACTGGGGACTCAGCAAGAGCCCCGACTCCGTGGAGCTGACAGCATAGTGAGGAACTAGGATTCCTCTTTGGTTCCGTCTGGAAGAAGCATGCGTCTCAGGGGGGGGAGTTATTCCCAGTGAGTTGCGTGAAAATGCACTCTAGGCTTTGTCCGTTCAGAAGGACAGGAGGACATGGAAAGGAGGGGCCAGGGATGCATGAGGGAACCTGATGGGCATGTGTGGATGGGCCGCTGGGCTTACACCTGATGGGCTATCCTAGAGAAGAGGTGGCCCAGGCTGACTGAGTGGCACTCCAGTGGCAGAGTTGGGACCCTTAAGCGGGTTCTGAACAAGGCAGGCTGAACTGACAGGGGCACATCCGGGCACAGAGCCTCCTGGCGGCTCACACCCAGCCCTGGTGGAATGCCTCCCTCCCCCTCTACTCCTGCCCATGGCCTTCAGGACTCAGACAGGAAACCCCCCTGTCCATGCCCACCCACCAGCCCCCAGCTGGGGAAAGGCTTTCCTTTGCACCCATAGCTCCTGGGGCAGCTCCTGGGGCAGCTCCTGGCTCTGTCTTTCCATACTGCACAGAATCTCAATCTCTCCGTGTCTGTTTCCCACAACCCAGGGCAGTCTGTGTGGGCAGGACTGGATCTGCTATTTCTCTTCCACTTTTTCAGCACCAGCACAGAATGGGCACTTGGTGAGTGCTCGGTCAATTCTTAAAACACACGGCTGGCCAGTGGCAGAATCTAACACACACATATATCTGCTAAGTCAGCACAGGGTAGATGGCAGTTGAGCCCCCTTCTCCCACACAGTGACCAGACGCTGGCAGGAAGCTGCTGACTAAAGAAAGTATTTCTAACCACTGGAGACGCACTTGGCTCCCGGACCCCTCTCGAGTGGCAGATGCCTGTCCCAGGCCTACCTGAAAGACGACTCAGCGGGCTCCTTCTTCATGACCTGCAGCAGACGAGTTAATAAGCCCCTCTTCCCATCACACACCAAACTCCTGAAAAACAACAACAAAAAACCGATAGGGGCACCGGCTTCCAATTAAGATGGTGGCATAGGTAAGCATGCTACTCGCCAGCCACATCAGAATTACAATCCACAGAACAATCACTCAGATACGCCCGAAATCTAGCCGAGTAAAGAAGACACACCGGGACTGGTAGGAGGGGCGGAATGTAGAATGAGCGGGTCCTACACCCAGGTGTGGCAAATAAAAATTGGGAGTGATATCTTGGCTGCAGAGGTTCCTGTGAGGAGTGACAGGTCCCAGCTCTACACCAGGCCCCCAGCCCAGGGCTCCAGTGTCCCCAGCGAAGTCCCCACAACTCCTGGCTGCGAAAACCAGGGGGACTGTGGCTGAGTGAGACGGAGGGCTCCTCCAGTCCCAGGCAGTTCCTTCTAAGGGGCCCAAACACGGACTCCCTGGGACTCACTCCCTCTGTGCCCTAGGGCAGTGGCAGCGCACAAAGGGCACCGGGGACATACAGAGAGAAACTGAATTGTCTGGCATCAGGACAAGAGCTGGAAGGGCAGCTTTCTCTCAGACAGAAGTGCTGGCACAGAGAGGCCACTGCTCCTTTCTGTGCCCTCCCCCACAGAGCCAGCAGGCAGGTACCATGTCCGAGTCTCTGTCAACCCAGCTAACACTGTTCCCCCCACCCTGATGATTCCCTGAGACCCCGCCCCACCCAATTTTGGGGTTACCCCCAAAAGCCTCTTTCTAGTGGCTTTTTCTATACGAATGGCTTGTCTTGGCTCCTGCTTCATACTTTCCTAAAATCTCTCAAGCACACAGTGCTGGCCTTGGTGTGGCTGGTATCTCTCGCTAAGTGGCCCCAGGTCTGGCATTAGCAGCAGTGACCTTGGCTTGCAGCTTGGTGTCACGTGAGCACCTCCAAGCAAGCCCAGCACAAGCAGCAGCCTTCTTCAGATTGCTTTGTAGCTCATGCTGGGAGGTCCCAGTCAGAACACAGGTGGCAGCTGACCCTGACCTTGGTAGGACACCCAAGAGCCACTGCACCTGGTGGATAGCGTCAGACCACATCAAAGTACCAATCAACCACCTTCACAAGCGACACACTCAAGGGGCAGACTCGGTGGGCACCAGAGCCCCACTGAAGTCAGCCCTGCTCCATGGGGCGGGCCCTAGCACAGCTGATCCGTCATAGCCATTCCTTGCAGCTCATCAGCCTGGGGGTAAACCCCTCCCATTGATGTGCCAACAGTAATCAAGGTTCAAATACAACAGGAGGCTCTACAAAGCTCACACAGGGGTCACACCTCGAGTACTCAGCTTGGGTGATGAGGGAGGCTGTGCCACTGGACCCTACAGGACACCTGCTACATCAGGCCGCGCTGCCAAGCCCAGGAGATGGAGCAGGTCTACCTCACACACAGAAACAAACACGGGAAGGCTGCCAAAGTGAGGAGACAAAAAAAAACCCCAAACATGTCCCAAATAAAAGAACAAAACGAAACTCCAGAAAAAAGAATGAAAGGAAATGGAGACAAGCAATCTACTAGATGCAGAGTTGAAAACACGGGTGGAAGGATGCTCAGTGAACTCAGTGAGAGCGCTGGCAGCATGAAAACACTGGTCAGAATGAAGGACACAGTAACCGAAACGAAGACTGATTTATAGGGAGTCCACAGTGGAGCCGATGAAGCCAAGAATCAAACCAGCGATTTCAGGACGCAAAAGCCACCTAATCAGAACGGCAAGAAGAAAAAGAATAAAAAACATGAGGACAGTGTGAGGAGGCTCTGGGACAATGGCAACACTGACATCACAGGGCGCTGGAAGGGAAAGAGAGCAAGAAACTGAAAACCAATTTGAAAAAATTACAGAAAACCTGTCTAAACTGGAAACAGACATCCAAGTCCAGGAAGCACAGAGCCCCAAACAAAACAAGCCCAAAGAGGCCCAACAGCAAGACACATCCTAATTAAAATGTAAAAGGTTAATGACAAAGAGAGAATCTTAAAAGCGGCAAGAGAAAAGCGGTTAAGTTACCTACAAGAAAGCTTCCACAAGACTGTCAGCTGACTTCTCAACAAACTCTGCAGGCGGAAGGGACTGGCAAGAATTACTCAAAGTGATGAAAAGAAGCAAGGCCCCACAGCCAAGATTACTCTACCCGGCAAAGCCGTCGCTCAGAGTCAAGGGCAGAGGAAGGGCTTCCCAGGCTAGAGAGGCTAAAGGAGTTGGCCACCTCCAAACCTGCATTATCTGAAATGCTGAAGTGTCTTCTTAGGAAGAGGAAAAGACAAAACATACGAATAATAAAATGGCATTAAATACATACATATCAACAACTAAATCTAAAAAACAAAATAAATGAACAAACGGAACAGAAACAGACACGCAGATACAGAGAACATTTTGGGGACTGCCAGGAGGAGGGGGTTTGGAGGCATGGGTGGAAAAGGTGAAGGGATTAAGTACAAATTGGTAGTTACAAAACAGTCATGGGATGTAAAGTACAGCGTAAGGACTATAGGCAATAATGTTCTGATAACTATGTATGGTGTCGCATGGGTGCCAGGTTCATCGGCATGACCACTGAGGAACTTATGTGATGTCAAATCACCGGTGCAGCCCGGGCTGGGCGGCTCGGCTGGCTGGAGTGCTGCCGTCCTCTACACAAAACGGTTTTGGGTTTGATCCCTGGTCAGGGCACACGCTTGGGCTGCGGGTTTGATCTCTGGCTGGGACACATACGGGAGGCAACCAATCAATACTTCTCTCCCTCTCTAACATCAATCTATGTTCTCAGGTGAGGATTTAAAAAAAAAATTGCTGAAGTGTACACCTGAAACTAATGTCATATTGTTTGTTAACTTTAATCAAAAAATTAAAAATGATTTAAAAAAAGAAATCTACACCCAATATCTAACAGCTAAAACATGTAAATACAAGATTAAATGCTAAAAATAAACATTTTATACTAAAAAATAAAAAAGAGATAGGGACACTGGCAGCAGACCTGAGAGGCGGAGAGGGGCCTTTGGGCTGGTTTCTCCGCTGACGTAGGTGGCAGAAACACGGGGACATTTCCAGGCCACCCGGATGCCCTCTTGCTCTGCCTGTGTCCAGAGCACCCCACGGCCCCCTTCACTCTTAGAACTGAACAGCCAGTGCGTCTGTGCCCACTGGCAAGTGGTGAGAAGTCAGATACACATCCAGTCAGATAGGGCCCAGACCTGTGGAGGCCATTTACACCAAAAGTGGGTTGGGAACAGGCCATGACAGGATCCACCAGATGGGGCAAAGTCTGTGCCAACAGGGTGAGGGCAGGGAGCACCCTGGGCCCCTGGCTGAGCTCCCGCTGGCCTTGGACAAGTACCTGAGCCTCTGGATCTCAGCTTCCCAGTCTAGGGAGTAAAGGCAGGAGATGAGAAAATGATTCAGACCATGTCATGGGGAAGAAAGGGGAAGCAGGCAGGCACACCTGTCAGTAGGGGCTCTGGGCCCTCAAACTTTCTCTTCAGATAAGGCAGTCCTACTGTATCCACTACACACGAGGCTGATACTGTGTACAATTTCATTTGAACAAAGAGCTCTGTTCCCTCAAAACAAACAAACAAACAAACACACAAACAAACACACAAACAAAAAGCAAGCTGGGGAATTATGACCCCTGTTCCTGGACACAGCCCTCCCTGCCCTAACCCCATGGGCCTGTGACCTCCTTGCCTGATTCCAGGAGATAAGGCAAGCACGACCCAGCGAAAGGAGCTGTACTGAGGGTGAGGGGCCTGCCTCTGTCCTGCTCGGCTGCAAATGCCACCACGCCAGTGAGAAGGATGCCAGCAAAGGTGAGAGACAAGAGGGGCCCAGCACATATGACCTTTGGCAGGTGACCTCTCCCAGCCTGTTCCCCCATCTGTAAAGTGAAGTGACGATGGCGCTGCCCTCTCAGGGCTGCTGTGGGGGCTCCAACGATACACTGCAGGCGGCGTTAAGGACGGCGTAGCCACATGTGAGTGAGAAAGGACAACTGCGCACACCTGCATGCGCCCCAGCTGCATGCTCTGGGGCACACGAGCAGCCAGGTGGGCTGTGGGCCAGAGCCGCACCCCATCCATGCTCACCTGTCAGTGTTGAGGACAGCCTCCACCTCGGGGATGTTGGCCTTGAGAGAGATGGCACTGAGCTCGTTCAGCTCCTGGTTGTTGAGCAGCAGGTACTTGTTCCTGGAACAGACGGGTTGCAGGGGGTTGAGGACAGGCACTGGGGCTGCCAGGGCAGCACCATGCTAGTCCCCTGCCCTTTTCTTGTGGAGAGGGGGAATGTGAGGCCTCCTGCGAATACCTTGTACCCCCTGATCTGGCAGTTCAGGGGGGACCCATGGACTCGCTTGTACTTACTCGTGGTGGTCACTGAAACTCTGGAGAAGCCTCAAAAACTGAATCTTCAAGGTGATATCCTGAAACACACGTGCACCCTCGATGTTAAAAACGTCACAATGTTCCAAAACAAAGCACCCTGCAAGAGCCGCCACATCACTTCGCTTCTCTGAGCCCCTGTCCTCATGCACAGCGAGGACCTTCCTTAGTCGGAGAACACTTTGTGGACTCCCACGTTGGGCCAACAGCAGCCTGAGCTAAGGTGGACTCTTCTTGCTAAAGACCCACCAACCTACTGGATTAAAAATTAACTGAAGTTCTTTTAAATGTGAGGCTGAGTTCATAAGGAACAAAGGAAAACCCACAGGACTCGGACAGGAAGGAAGGACTGAGTTCAGGGCGCTGAGCACAGGTGCTGCGGGTGGGAAGGGAGAGCAGACGTGTTCAGGCCAGGGCCGTGGTCTCGGTGCCCTGCAGGGGCCTGAAGAACCGCGGGCCGTGTAAAGCCCAGGGAGTGCACACGTCCGGTGAGAGAAGGGCTAGAAACCCCCACCTACCAGCCAGAGAGCTGGCGAAGGAGCCTGTCCCTGCCAGGGCGCTGCTGACGGAGAGCCCCTGAGGAGCAGGACGCTGGTCTCTTGTCTCTGTCACAGTGCCCTTCAGAAGCAACAAACTGGAGCCGTGGGGCTGGGACACCAGCGTGAACCTGCCCGGGGACCCAGCAGCCCCAGGAGGAGCCAGCAGACGAAAGCAGAGTGCTCTGTGGAAAGTGTGGAAACACACACTTCCAGGGCGCAGGCTACACCGGCGCTCCCAGGGAAAACAGGCCCCTAAAGGTGGCCTCCCCATAACCATGACAGAACACAAGGCAAAGCTCACCCTAAGTTGAGTCTAAAGACTCAAACACAAGTATTAGAACCCTAAGAGCAATCCAAAAGATACCACAAAAAGTGTGTTACAAATAATTAAAAAGAGAAAAAATGCAACAGAACAAAACATTAACATATTTTGAATAAAGACCAGGTAGTTTTTGATAAAGAGCCAGACGGAATGTCTAGAAATGCAGAATATATTCACTTTAAGTTAAAACCTTAAGTGGATGGGCTGAAACACTCATGTGACAAGGCTAGAGAGATGCATGGTAAACTGGGAGATAAGGCACCGAGGAAAGTCCTCAGCATGTAGCACAGAGCCAAAAGGACCCATGGCAGCAGACCCGAACAGCTCGTGGCACTTTAAGGTCCCAGAGCACTTTCCCCCTCCTTCTGGTGGCCCAGCCTCCATGTGGCCCATGAGGCCAGCAGGCAAGGAAGTGCAACCTCCCTTTTGCAATAAACAGAGGCTCAGAGATTCAGTGCCTCGTTCAGGCTCTTCCAACTAGCTGCGCAGCACAACAGGCCTCCCGACTCCCAGTTCACTGCTCTCTCTAGGGCACTGTGACAGAGACAAGATAGAGGAAGGCCCTTCACCCCTTAAAAATAAAGCATTTGAGAAACTTTTTTGGATGTAGAACATTGGTGGTATGTAGTTCTTAAAGGCAAAACTATCAGTGGATATAATGACAGTGCAGCAGAGCCCGGAGGAGGAAATCCCTGTTAGAGAATGGAGTGGGTGGCCCTACCTGGAGGGAAGTGGGCCCCATCTCTGAGGCATACAAAGGGAAGCTGGCTGGAGGCCCCCCAAAGAGGGGCTCTCCTGCACAGGTGGAGGGGGGTGTCAGATCCGTCCCCAAGGTGGCTTCCAGTTATAGAATTAGTAGGTTATGACTTTCAGTTTCTGCTCTACTCTCAAAGACTGAGATTTCACAGGGTCAAGAGGTCTTAAAACAACTACTTCTGGCAAGTCAAGCCCATTTGTCCCTGGGGTCCCTTGCTCACCGGGCTACAGTCGCAGTTCTGGTTGTGACCGTGGAGGACAAGGGCAGATGCTGAATGCTTCCTCCAAATCAGCTTGTCGAACAAATTATTAAGCCCAGGGATCAGCTTGAACTCTGCGATCATTCTGTGGACCTGGATGGGGCAGGAGGAAAAAGCATTTTAAGACTAATGCAAGGAAGAGATCTTGCAAAGCCTCGCACTAGCAGAACAACGGTCTTCAGGACAAAGAAAGCCACAGTCGACAGGGAGTGCGGAGGTTTACGGCGAACGCCCGCACATCCCCTGCCCCCACCACACACAGATGTACTTTTCAACTCTGCTCATCCACCCTCGCAACATCCCAGGGGTCATGCCGTGCGAGGTCCTCTTTCAAGACCCTGAGTTTTGGATTCAGATGGCCCTGGGTCTGTCTCTTACCTCCACCACATTCCAACTGTGTGACCTCAGGCAAGTTCCTTAACCCTTCTAATTTGTTGCCTGCCTCTGCACATCATTAAAATAAAAATGCCCTCCATACTTCATAGTAGGATTTCGATCGGAGGCAAGATAAATATATAATAAAACAAAACTCTAAAGAGCCTAGGAAAATCTATGCAAAGGCATCTAAAAAAAAATCAGAGTGAAAAGACTTTTTAAAGTATTTAAAGTATTTAAACCTAGAAGCCAAAAAAGAAGACTGTTGAATTCAACCACATAAACCATTTAAAATCATGCATGGCAAAACTCACAATAAGCAAAGTACTAAGTTAAACACAACCAGTGGGACCACACTGACAGCCCTGTGTCCCACAAAGGCAAAAGCTGATTTCCTCTATAAGGAATCCTACAAATCTCCTAAAACTAAAGACCAAGCCTACAGAAAAAAAATGGGTGAAGGATATGAACAGAAAAACATAAAAGGTTCTTCAATATACGCAAAGTGCTCAGCCTCACAATACTAGGAGAAATTCAAATCACAACTCATTTCTTACTTTCTCAGATTGGCAAAGGAGGAGGTCCGTAATGCTGCGTTGGTGAGTGGGGCCTCCGCAAGCCCCACGCTGCCGGTGGGGAGGGCACCGGTGCCACGGGAGAGTGTGGACAGCATGCAGCACCTCTAAAAATTACAAGTGTGCACGCGCTGTGACGGCAATTCCCCTGTCAGGAACGTGTCCCCAGGCAGACCCACACATCACTGAGTGCCAGCTGGCACGCGCACGAAGCCGCTCAGGGCGGCACTAGTTGTAACACCACCAAGAAGACAGGCCTGGCTTGTTCTCCCATCAGCGGGGAGCAGCTGCCCAGACCGGGGCACGTCCATGCAGTGGGACACACGGCAACAGCCGGAAAGAATCACGGTCTCTTACATGCAGTGAACTGAACATTCACCAAGATGTGATATTAATAAAGCGAGTGTGTGCATGCTACATTACTGATTATGTTTTAAAAGATGAGAGGAATACCCTGTATATAAATATATAGAGAATCCATGTACATGTTAATAACTGATGAAATTAGATGCTTGTGGAAGAACCAGAATGTTCAGAATCAGAGGGAGAAAGGCCTCACTGATACACATTTTAATACAGAACTACCTCTTACCATAGAACTACTCAAGTTATTTCCCTGCTAAAAATAATGTTTCACGTAATATAACACAAAGCTATGACTACCTCTTCTCAGGACTGTTGTACAAACAAAGTCAGAAAACGTGTGTACACACCTGACCTGGCACCAGTGCTCAGTCATTCCCATCTTACACTATGGTAGGACCGACCTGGGTGAGGCAGTGGCGAGGATGTCACCCTAACGCAGGTGTCCCGACCCTAACGCAGGTGTCCCGACCCTAACGCAGGTGTCCCGTCCCCAGCGCCTGCCCCTTCCCAGCCCAGCACGGCACACATTTATCGCGGGAGACCAGGACTGGACAAAACTCTGGGACTCCGGGCAATCTTCTTCTTTGCGACCGAGTCCCTTGATGGGAAATGAACTGCTGGAAGGATTCAGTGAGGTATGCAGGGGTAGCTCCGGGCCTGACTTACAGGACATGCTAAAAAAAAAAGTCTGCCATATTGATTACATTCATTAGCATCAGAGGGATGGAATTTATGAATGCGGGAGTGTTTCTGTCTAGTGATTTCAATTTAGCCAAGACTGGTCACAGAACTTGGCCCAAAGGCACAGTAATAAGGCCACTCTTGGACAGCCTTGTTGAGGCCTGGCCAAGGAAACGCTTCTCCTCGCTGTCCTGGTCTAGGTGGGGTCTGTGCATCCACGTGCCCACAGCGCCCGGCATGCAGCAGGAACTCTGGGAACGTGACTGTGCCAACGAGGATGAGCCAGCACGGCACTGGTTCTCAGTGGGCAGGATTCCCAGGCCCGCTGATGGTCCCACCCAGGAATCAGCGGTGTAGTCACAGTCTCACTGAAGACTGCAGTGACTCAGAAACCTGGTGACAGGAGGGCTTGGGAAGCAGGGAACGGTTACAGTGCGGGGACACGAGAGTCAGGGCAGCAGAGCTGAAGTCCTGGCTCTGAGGACGCTTGGCGACTGGGGGCACGGCCCGCTGTGCACCTTGGTTTTTTCTCAGGCATTGAGTGAGGGGGTGGGGGTCGCTATCTCCTGTATAACTTACCAAACACCTGAAAATTCCAATACTGGTAAGTGTGGAAGTGCCTCAAAAAAGTAAAAGCACTCAGCACACGTAAGCCATATGACTATTATTTTTATAACAAATATATCCCATATTGAAGGAAGGAACACCAACACTGTGGATATCAGAGTGGGATCTCACCCAGTAAGATCCTGGTCTGTTGTTGCTTTTTAAGATTGTATTTATTTATTTATTTATTTATTTATTTATTATTTTTTTAAAGATTTTATTCATTTATTTTTAGAGAGGGAAGGGAGGGAGAGAGGGAGAGAGAGAGAGAGAAACATCGACGTGCGGTTGCTGGGGGACACGGCCCGCAACCCAGGCATGTGCCCTGACTGGGAATCGAACCTGCGATGCCTGGTTCGCAGCCCGCGCTCAATCCATTGAGCTACACCCGCCAGGGCTGTATTTATTTTTTTAGAGAGGGGAAGGGAGAAGGAAAGAGAGGGAGAGAAACGTCAATGTGTGGTTGCTTTTTGCATACCCCCCACTGGAGACCTGACTGGTAACCCAGGCATGTGTCCTAGACTGGGAATTGAACCAGCTACCCTTTAATTTGCAGGCCAGCACTCAACCACTGAGCCACACCAGCCAGGGCAGGAGAGCCTGGTTTTTAAATAACCACCGTATGCTGGTAACCCCCAAAGTGATACTTCCAGTCCTGACCTCTCCACTAACCGCAGGGGTGGGTAATCCACGGCCAATTCTAACAGATCCCTCAGACCTAACTTGTTCAAACTGAGTTCGTTTTCCTCCCTACACAGTCCCCCCACTCCTCACCCTCCTCCTTCACCGTCTCAGTAAATGGCAAATCCATCCTCCCCTCCACTGAGGTCAAAAACCTTACAAGGAGTTAAGGACGTCATCCTCAACTCCTCTCTGTCAGCAAACCCTACCGTTCTACCTTCGAACCAGATCCAGAGCGCAAGCTTTCCTCACCACTCCCACCACCAACAGGCGGTTCTAGCTACTGTCACCTCCTTCACATGGCAGCCACAGGGAAGGCCTCCCATTTCACTCCGAGTAAACGCCGAAGTCCTGGACATGGCCTATAGAAGCCCCGTGCAGTAAGCATCATCTTCTTCAAGGGAGAGAAACACCCTCTTTCTTCTAGCTACATAATTCTCCTAGGGATGAAACCAGGCTTGGGGAGGGGAGGCTGATTTAGACACTGGACCGTTACAACAGCTCTGTGTGAGATAGGTCCTTGCAACCCTACAGCCCTCCTCTTCTTCCTTCTCTTCAGTCCACCTCGGCCCCCACCCCATCCCAGGATCCTTACTGGTCTCCCAACCCACCAGGCATGCTCCCACCTCAGGGGCTTGCTCCCTCTACCTGGTAGGCTGCCCCAGGGGTCAGCACGCCTGGTTTCCTCCCTTTCCTCAGGGCATAGCCATGCCAGATGTCCCCCTTTGCAGGGAGTTTTTCCCTGCCTACTGCATTGAATATTGCTCCTCACTTGGAAAGTGGGGATCATCGCACCTGTCTCACACAGAGCTGTTGCAACAGTCCAGTGTCTGAATCAGCCTGACCTCCCCTTAACTCACCCCTCCCCATGCCTAGTTCCATCCCTAGGAGAATTACCTAGCTAGCAGGAGAGGGATACTTCTCTCCCTTGAAGAAGATGATGCAGACTTCCAAAGCCCTCTTCCTCCCTTTGTAGGCTACAGGCCCTTGCTCCTCCCTCCTGGAACTACCTGAAGGCTCAGGGAACCCCAGCACACCTGGAGTCCCCCCAGTAGCTATCTAGTTTTCTTAACTTTACATAGGGCTGGGTGCTGGCCCACCCCCTCGGCCCTTATCAGACCGGCAACTCCTCCAGTGCACCTACAGAGCAGACATCTCACCAGTAACTGACCCTTTGTTCTTCATGTTAACAAAGTCAAGTAACGTGGTTAAGCCACCCGCTCTGCCCTGAGCACCAATGCTTTGCCTACAGATGCTGCCCACAGCAAAGTACAGTGGAAAGACTGCTCTAAAGTCAAACTGGTTTCCTCATGTGTAAAACAGAGAAAAGGAGAACCACCCCAACACCTGGCCAGCTCAGTCTGAGAAGTGGCCCGGTGGAGTGCTCGGCACACCACAACACACACCACAACACACACCCAGGAAACACTTGCTCCAGCCTCCCTGTTCTGAGGCGTGGGGGCGAGGCCCACCTGGTTTCGCTGACGCCCCATCAGCAGCACGCAGAGAACGTAGAGCACTTCCAGTTTGTACATGATCTCGTGCATAATCTTCATTGACTGGGGCAGCTGGGTCCTAGCTGAAGTGTGAGACAGGCCGTTGTCCTCAGAAGCCCCTGCAGGAGGGAAGACAATGGAGGCTGAGACAGCCACCGGGAGAGAAGGTTGAGTCACTGCTTGCGAGGAAACATGTTTCTGTCCCTCCAACCTGCCCTAAATAGACTTGAGGTTGAAGAGCCATTAAACTAGGCCCGGAGTCCCTGACAGAGAGTCTGAAAAACATAAAACTCCCTCCAAGGGCCAGGCAAGCTTAGAAACTTAAGAAAAATGGACTCTGTAGTTTTAGCTCATCAATGTTAACATACACTGAAAATATTCTGACACAGTCAAAGCAGCAACATGATCATCCATTCCCGCACACTCCCTTCTCAAGCCACCATCTGACAGCTCCTCCCTGCCCCGCCCCACCCCGCCCCGAAAATGCCCAGACTAGTGTCTAGCAGCAAACTGTGTCAAACTCTCTTCAGGTCACAAATGACTCTCTGAGTACTTGATCCCTCTGCCTAGACTCCACAAGGGGGCGCTGCTCACAGACTGGGAGGAATCCTTTTTGAAGGCTTTTCCACGCTGTTTTTCAAAGAACCTTCTCAACTTTTCTAAGGCAGACTAGGCATCAATCACAATTGCTACTACTGATGTAGATACACATATTATCTACTGGCGGATTTTCATTTTACCCAGTTTCATTGTCAGTAATGATATCAGCAGCTAACAGTTATGGGACATTGGGTAGGTGCCAGCCACTGTATTTGGGCTTTAGGTGAACCATCTCATCTATCCTATTACCAAATTAACAAAGCCTGCGTGGGTCATGCAGGCCACGGAGGAGTGTCGTGGGAGGGAGGCAGCACAGCTGAGTGGTGAAGACTGAGGGCTCTGGAATGACAGCTTGCAGGCTGGGCAAGTCACCTCCACACTAGGCAACAGGCTGCTCTGCTGCCTGTAGTGGCCCAGTGGGTGGCCGGGGTTACTGTGAGGACTGAATGAGAACACAGGCAAAGCCCAGCACCTCATCCTTGGGAAGACTCACTCTTAGGTCCCTATCATTTTCAGAAGTCACTCACTGGTCAGAGTCAGGAGACCTGAGCAGTTACTTCCCCTCAGTGCCCCTCATTTTACAAATGAAAAGGCAAGTCAATACTACTGAGGCACTTTCCTGATCCTATTGGAAGTGCTGCCCCAGAGGCTTTTTACAAAGGCCAGAAAACTGATGGCACAGAGCAGTGGTTATCACCTATATTCAGGAAAGGAGCATGCAACAAGTCACGGGGACTTCTGCATGTTGGTATCATGATATAAGAACCTAACTTACTCCACCCTACAGACTGAAACTACTTTTTCCAGCCACGTTACATCACCAATATAAAGTCACGCCTCTGGAAGAAGAGCAGCTGCTGGATGAGGCATGACTGGGAGGCACCGAAAGGGTTGTTAGGACCAGGCTGTGGGGCCTGACGGTTGAGTCTGAACCTGAGCTGTACTAGTCACTACTTGGGTAAATTTGCTGATGTCACGGAGCTCCCGTATCAATCCTCATCTGTAAAGTAGGGATAATGGCAATAGTGCTTGTCTCTGATCAGCGATGGAAAGATGAAAGGACTCACTGTGCTGGAAGTGCTTTAAACAATGTCCGGCACACACAGCAACAAGTATGCTAAGTAGAAATAAAAAGACACTAACTCTGAGTTTTTCTGATAATGCTTACTTGCTATTTGTGTTTTCTTCTTAATCTGTAAGCTCTTAATGCCAACTAAAGTTAGACTGTACAAAGACTTAGAAAAAATTCACTGGAGAAAATCCAGCTGAGAAAATTCTATTTTTTTCCATGTATTTTCCTGCAGGTTGGGAGAAACACCATCGATTTCTGCCTTGGGATTCACTGGCCCAGCCCCCAGAACCATTTAAGAGTCCAGTGGCCCATGGAGGGGACCTGGAGAGCTATCATGTAGAAAATCCTGCCTCTGCTGCATACTTGTGTGGCCCCGAGAGCCTCGGCGTCCTCGTCACCGAGCACCGGAGTCCCGGGAGGGCTGCAGGAGAGGGTGTCTCGGGAAGGAGCAGGTGCAGCATATGGCCACAAGCCCTCCTCAGCGATAAACATGTGACAGAGTGAGGCGCAGGCAGTGCAGGCTCTCCCCTGAGTGGCTGCCGACCTTTGGTGCCTGGTGTGCGCAGGCCTGACGAGAACCCCTCTAGCACAGGTGTTTTCACGGAACACAGTCCCCAAAGCAATGGCCAGAGCTTAGCAACACGGTAAGCCTCCAAGCACGAGGACGGGAAAACTAGATTAAGGGCCTGCACTTCCCCCCAGATCTCTTCGGCCTCCACCACCCCTATGTCTGTACTGCACTGTGAGGCATATTCTTTAAAAAAAAAAAAACAAAACAAAACAGGTTTGACCTATAAACGACATACTACAAATTCACCCGTTTAAAGTGTACGACTCCGAGGGTTGTAATATATTCAGAGTTGTGCAGCTATCAACACAATCCACTTTAGAGCATTTTCATTGCCCCCAAGAGAAATCCTATACCTATTAGCAGCCACTCGCCATTTCCCACCACCTCCTCAGCCCCAGGCATCCAAGAAACTACTTTCTGTCCCCTTCTTTGCCTAGTCAGGACATTTCATATAAATGGAATCATACATTTTCTTTTGTCAGCTTCTTCCCCTCAGCACAATGTTTTAAAGGTTCATTCAGTTGTATCATGTATCAGTATTTCATTTTATTTTTTTAAAAGAGATTTAATGTATTTTTAGAAAGGGGAAGGAGGAAGAGGGGGAGAAAAACATCAATGTGTGGTTGCTTTTCGAGCACCCCCTACTGGGGACCCTGGCCAGCAACCCAGGCATGTGCCCTGACTGGGAATCGAACCGGCAACCCTTTGATTCTTACGCAGGCGTTCAATCCACTGAGCCATACCAGCCAGGGCAGTATTTCATTTTTTAAATCACTGAACAATATTCTATTATACACCACATTGTTATTCATTCGGCAGTTGACGGACACTTGGATAGTTTCTGTATTTTGCCCATTATAAATACGCCGCTGTGCACATTTGTGTGTGAGTTTGGTGAACGTGTTTTCATTGCTCCTGGGGACACAGGCAGGAATGGGATTCCCGGGTAACACGATATTTGGGGTAACACAAGAATGTGTTGTTGGGTGGAGTTCTACACGTGTATCTGTTAAGTCTGGCTGGCTTATAGCACTGCTCAAGCCTTCCATTTCCTTGTTGATCTGTAGAGCTGTTTTATCCATCATTGAAAATGGGATATTAAAGTCTTCAACTATCATCACTGAATTGTCTATTTCTCTTCAAATCTGCTAGACTGTGCTTCATTTATTTTTGAGGGCTCTGTTGTTAGATGCACATATGTTTATATAACATGTCTTCTCAATAGATTTACCCTTTTATTACTATAAACTGTCCCTTTTTATCTCAGTCTCTTTTAGTACAGTCACCCCAACTTTCTTATGGTTGCTCTTTGCATGATACATCTTTTTATATACTTTACTTTCAACCTATCTTGGAACAGAAGGTATGTCTCTTGGAGGCTGTATCTAATTGGGTCTTTTTAAAAAAAAATCCAATGTGACAATCTGTCTTATGAATGAACTGTTTAATCAATTCACATTTAATGTGATTGACAAAGTTGGATTTATTTCTGCCTTTTCACTTTTTGTTTTGTACCTCATGTTTTTAAAATTCCTTTATTTGTCCTTTAATGCTTTCTTTTCAATTAAGTGGTATCTGGGTTTTCTCACAGACCATTTCTGTTAACTGCTTCCTCCTGTGTATGGGTCATACTTTCCCATGTTTTTCGGTTTGTTTGGGGATTTCTGGTATGCTCCTTCATTTCTGTTAAGAAGCAGACATTATGGGAAAATACTGTAGCATTGCTTCTGCTTCTCCCCTTCAGGGCCTGCTGCTGCTGCTTTCTGCTGGTTTAGTGTCCTGGCTGGCCCACTTCGGAAAAGCCTGTTTCTCTGAGGACTGGTGAGGCCCTGGTGCTGCAGAGCAGAGAGGGCAGCCTTATATCCTGCACAGTCTCTCCGGATGACAGTATTTTAGCAGAACCCTCTTTAACCGGTTCTTTTTCTGATCTCTCTGTTAAGCATTCTGCCTCCTCTGGCATGCAACTCAGCTGTCAGGCTCCCCTGATTCCTGGCTGAATGCTCTACAATTTCTGACAATGCCCTGAGGCATAAACTACTCCAAAGTCTGACTCAATTAAATTTGGGCAGGAGTAGTTTTTGAGCATAAGGTTTGTTTTGATCTCAGAAGGACTCCTCTTATCTGGCTCTTTCCCTGGTTCTTTCTGGTAAACTAGCTAGCACATGGTTTCGCTTTGTATTCTCAAAAAGAGCTAATGGCCTCCTATTATTTGCTTAACACCAAAATCTACTTTGTTATTGAGAATGCCCTTAGAGTCCAACTTCTCACATTCCGTTCTAACCCAGTACTTCTCCCCCTGGCAAGTTCTTGGTGCTACTACTTCAAGTAGAACCTGTAACTTCTAGTCTTCTGTGTATGGGACCTCTGTCTTACTTAGCTGAGTAAAGAGAGATAAGAAGCAAAGAATCCTTGGCATGCCAGGCCTGCAGCAGAGTAGAGCCTCCATACTACGAGTGCAGTATGGAGGTGGGTAGGGGAAGGAGCCCTTGCATTATGCTAAGTGAAGTAAGTCAGAGAAATTCATGTAATGACCACATGGGATTTACATGTAGAGTCCAAACTCAGAGAAGCAGAGTGGAGAGGTGGTTACCAGGGGCTGGGGAATCCAGTCCCCAGGTGGCAGCTACTGGTCAAAGGGTACAATCTTCTAGTTAGAAGATTAACAAGTTCTGGGGATCCAATGTATAGCACGATGACTATAGATAATAATACTGTATCATATACTCGTGAATGTTGCTAAGGGAAAATCTTAAATGTTCTCACCAGAAAAAGAAAACGGTAACTACATGATTGGGATGGAGATGTTAGCTACAACTGTGGCAGGAATCGATGTGCAATATTTAAATATATCAAATCAACACACTGCACACTTTAAACTTACGATGTTACATGTCAACCTCAAAAAGGCTGGGAGGAAGAAAGAGACCCTGATTCCAGGGGCCATGCTCAATCAAGAATTTAGCCCCTTCCTTGGAGTTAGAGGGGGTTACAATGTTGGCAGCCGGCCCCTCCCAGTGAGACACCAGACTCCTTTTTTGGGGAGCTGAGGGAATGCTGTCTTTTTGGCCACGCCTGCCCAAAAGTTACGAATTGTAACTTCCACTGTCACAGACTCTCACTGTTCTTACTGAGTTTCAGCATATTTTCTTGAAGAAATGTTTCATTTGCTATATGCTCTTAGAGCAATTTCTACAGACTTTACATAAATGGCTTTTGTCACTGTTTTTTTAAAGATTTTTTAAATTTATTTTTAGAGAGAGGGGAAAGGAGGGAGAAAGACAGAGACAGAAACGTCGATATGTGAGAGATACGTCAATCAGTTGCCTCTCACATGTGCCTCTACCAGGGATTAAACCCGCAACCCAGGCACGTGCCCTGAACAGGAATTGAACCAGCAGTGGTTTGCTTTGTGGGATGACGCCCAACCAACTGAACCACACGGGTCAGGGCTATTTTTTTTTTCATTAAGTTTTGTTTCTAGTTTTCGTATATGTGCTGCGAAAGCAAGCACCAGTTTTGCTTCTAGTTTCACTGGGAGAGCAGGTCCACAGAGCTCTGCACACTGCCATCCCAGCATCTCCTCCCTCCAACCTTATCAGCATGGTTATATGAGAATTCCTGGGTTTGCACTATCTGACTGCACCCTGCTGGCCACTCAGATGCTTCAGGGATGGGCAACTGACCCAAGACGGGCCAGAGTCCTTCACCAGGTAACTGGAGCTGGGACTAGGGTCCTGCACATTTACGAGGCGGCCTACCCACCAGAGAAGAGAACAGAGAAGACTGAAGAGGAGAGCACGAGAACTCCCTGGGTTCCTAAGAATGCTCTGGCTATTGGCCCCAGACCATCACTCCAGCTGTGCAACAAAGCCCTCTTCCCTCCAATCAGGTCTCCTTAGAGGGAGTTCAAAGAAGTTTCTGTAATTGGCTATCAAAAGAATCCTAACAATCTTGATCTAGGATTCCCTGAGGGAAATTCTACTTTGAGCAAATTTCAATTTATCCTCCTTGGGAAACAGGTCAAGAATGACTCCAGGAGTCCACAGGAAGCTGTCCCACCTCCCAGGAGACCCACCGCAAGTACCTTGACTGTGCTCTGACTCCTCGTTAGCCACTCGCATCAGGGCATCCAGCACGAGAGCGTTGTCGAGCCACGTGTACCACTCCTCCAACTCCTGCAGGAAGCTGGCCGTGCCCGTTGACTCGGACACCTTCCGAGTGGCCAGCTTGCAGAGCCGTTCCACAAAGCCAGGGATGCTGAGAAGGGCCGCTGCCAAGGAGAGAACAAAAGAGGGAATTTTCAAAACAGAGGCCAGCTCTAAAATCCTCCACAAACAACCTGCTCCTCACCTGCACGACAGGAAGGATTTCTAACCTGATGGCAGCTACTCAGCCAGAGCTTCCATTAAAAATTAAAGGCGAGGAAATAGAGAACAAACTGACAGCGACCAGAGGGAAAGGGGGAGGGGGATGACAGGGGAAGAAGGGGAAGGGTCGAGTCAAGGAACGCGTATAAAGGACCAGTGGCCAAGGACAACAGGGTGTGGGGGGAATGAATGCGGGAAGTGGGTGGGGCAGGGGAGAGTAATGGGGAAAACTGTGGACAACTGTAATTGAAGAATGAAAACAAGTAAAACAAAATGGAAGACCAAACAAGGTAAAATAGTAATAAAGTTATAGAAACATCAATTTTAGCAAGTGTAGAAAAACAGGCTCTCTTATGTATCGACTGGTGGGAACGTAAATCAGAATAGCTTATGCCTTCAATCTGTGTGTCTCTGAGCCAGGAGGTCCATTTCTGGAAATTTACCATAAGGAAATAACCAATTATATATACAAAGATAGCTGTGTATAGATATCCATTGGTGCAGTTTCTGTACCAACAAAAAGGTAGAGACAGCTGCATGTTCACTGAGACTACACTGAGTAAATGTGACATATCCAAACAGTGTGACATAACACAGACACTTCAGAAAAATGACATGGACCTCTTCATCCAGTGACTTCAAAAGATGTTTAAATTCACTTACAAAAGGATGCTTAAACATTACTAAAACAGTACTGGCTTAGGCCCATTTCTTTCTTTCTTTTTTTTTTTTAATTGTTGATTGATTTTAGAGAGAGAAAATCAATGTGAGAGAGAAACACTGACTGGTTACCTCCCGTACACACCCCAACGCAGGATGGAACCACAATGCAGGCATGTGCCCCGACTGAGAATCAAACCCTTTCAGTTCACAGAACAAGGCTCCAACCAACTGAGTCACAGGGCTAGGCCCTTTTCCTTAAAAAATTTAAAACTTTGTTTCTTTAAAACATCTACATAATATACACACAAAGAATGAAAAGATATGTACTAAGGTATTTATTGTGGCTGTTTCTGAGCAGAAGAGAATATAAATGCTTCTTTTAAAAACTACTTGTCTATAACTTGATTTTCCTGTGGCAAACAGGAAAAAAAAAAAGATGAGCTGTTTTCTGGTCTTTTTTTTTTTTTTTT